>JBAMBS010001188.1:0-599949 GCA_037044455.1 Zygothrica quintamaculata
TTTGGGTGCCTGCATGAGCCATTGCCACAAGAGCCTCTTTAGACCTAGCACCGACTGCGAGGATGGAAAAGTTTGCTGTGTCTTGGTCTAGTCTAAGTATCTATCTATCTACCTATCTAATATGCTATAAACTAAAATATATTAAAATAAAAAAATGAAAATGAAAGATTATTCAAAACAAAAAAAAAAACAAAAGTAAGAAAAGGGACAGCAAAACATATTTATTAAACTGTACTTTTATATTATAAGAATAATTTTTTTGTATGAAATATTTCGACTGCTGCTGTAATAAAAACATACTGTAAATATTATTATATTAATTTTTCTTATTATTATTATTATTATTATTATTATATATATATTTATATATATAACTGTTCAATATGTAAACATTCAACTTATGTAAGTACTCTGAATCATTTTATATATTAATCAAAATCACAAAGGTTCTGTTTCTTATCAGCAATCATCCACTCTCTGGATTATTCAAGCTGACTCTCAGATAATAATGATGATGTTCATTATGATAATGATCTTCATATTTGTCTTAGCGACTGTCACGTGTAGACATTCATGTACAGTTGTGTGTGGCCAGAACTCAGACTTATCACCAAACTGTTCATCCATATATATATATATATATATATATAATGGTCTCAAGCTATATTTAATTCATGGCGTATCTCCCCAGCTTTGGCTTTCAATGTCAAGTTCAGCGTTGGTTCAAGCTAACAAAATATATATATATTTTTTTTCTTCGATTCTCTAGTCAATTTGGAAGTCTTTCCAAATCGTATATATATATATATATATATATATATATATATATAGAATGAAAAGTATATCATAACTTTTTCTATATAAAAATAAACGTCCTTGTTGTGCATTTGTATATGTAAGATTTATCAAGACTTCAATGGCACAAACTCATATCTTGCTATTAAAAACTATCTCTCAATATTTGTTTATATTTATGTTTTATATATATACATATATATATATATATATATATACACATATATATACATATTAATATATTTTTTTAATTCTCTTTTCATTTTCGTTTAAATATTTTAGTTGTGATTTCGCAGCTAATGTTAATTTCGTGTCTCTATTTTTAGTTTGTTTTGAAACGTGGGCGTAGAGGTGATATTATTCTAGACCGTTGAGATACCCTACATAACTCAGATACCTTAACTTAACTTACCTACTAAACTATATACATATATAATCTAGAACAGTTAGATATAGTTAACTTCAACTAGACAACTTTTAGTCTCGGTTGTTAGACGATACAGCTTCAAGTCTTGAGTATTATACAGAATAAATATAAATCTAATATATATATTACTTATCATTAAACAGTTATAGATTCTAGTAATAGTTAAGGTCATTGACACCATATCATTTCAGTTTATGATAGTTTGTATTATTATATTAAGCTGATTCATTCAATTTTTGCCTGTCAGAATCTTTTTTCTTTATCAGTAGAAATCAGCTGATGTAATTGGAATGCTGACTATATAAACTATTCTAAATAAATATTGATCTCTCTGTCTTTTATCTATATATAAATTACTGCCAGTATTTCATCCTACAGCTAATAAACTTCAATATCAGTTAACTGGAAGTTTAGCCTTAGGCAGGTGAATTTTATGCTAAACTTAGCACTTATAGCCAACTGTTGTTGATTTTGTTGTTCTTGGTTTTTCCCTATTGAAACCTGAGCTGCATACATATTGCTAATCAGTAGCATACATAAGAAACCCTAGGCTGACGTCAGCCTAGTCACCTCTGGAGTACCTCTACGCATCTAGTACTCCAAAGGGGGAACTTTTGTTTATATCAACAGATATTACAAGGCGGCTGCTAGAATTATTTGTTTAAGATTGACTGGTAGATTGTGAATCCCAATTACAGGGTAAACGTTGCTTTTTATACATATATAAATGTATATGTATATAAATAGAGATCTTTAATAACCTATCACTATCAATGCAATTCCTTAATTAACTTAACCTCCGCTCAATGAAAACGAGATGCGACTTTGACATGTAGAAACTATGGCATTGAAATTATATTTTATACTATAAAAATATATGTATATATATATATATATATATATGTATATATAGTCTTGTTCCAATTGAATCAAAAGTTTTTAACTGCGTCTTAGATTGCACAGCTTATGCAGTCTGAAAGAGATTCCGGGAATTATGTGAACTTTTTAATTGCGATTTTAACTTTTTCTATGTTTTTTTTTCCACTAAATATTATTTTCATAATTGATGAACCAATGCCAAGAGTGTATAGAATCAGTAATAATTATATGTATATATAGATATGTTCTATATAGAAATTGTTATCAGTTGGTTGCTCATGTCATATTCACATAATAAATTGTTGATGTGTTTTTTGTTTACGTTTTCAGTTTCGATTCAATTTTTTTTTTCATTTCATTTTTTGCTAAAAGTATGAGCTAATCGTAGCGATTATATATGATGCTCTGGGTTATAATACCCTATAGCTTTAGACATAACTTAATAGGGTAATATTACAGCTAAATAATTTGGGTATAAAAACTAAACGTGCAGATGTTAGGTAGGAGTTCAAAAGGATCATAATGAGTATATAGGCCTAACCAAAGGATAAGCTTCAGAGAAACAATTTTTTAGACTATTGGTTAACAGCTTATATCCTTTTGAGTTTAATGTAACATACTTTTTGGAAGTAGGATCCATGCACAGGATATTTGATAATGTTGTAGCTCAGCTTACTTCACTTTAAATTTTCTTCCAAGTTTTTGCTATTTTATTTCGACTTTTGTGATCCATTTTTAGAGTACACTAATAAACGTATGAATAGTGGTATAATGGCCGGAATTGGGGTATGGGAGGGCGTGGCAGTGGCAGCATTTGAGTTACGCTCGTATTTCATGTCATAGTTCGCACTCATTTTTCACTTGACATAAACTGCGTCTCATCGCTGGAGGCGTTGGAACGCAATTTGCATGTACGAGGAAACTCGTGTAGTTGCTTTCAGTGTGTTTTTTTCTTTTTTTATTATTATTTTTTTTCGTCTTTTTCATATTTCAGTTTTAATTTTTATTTTTCATGTGGCTGCGAGTATAAAAGAAAATGATTTTGTGGCATAAATTAACGCCAAGAGGCACACGAAACACTATTAAAAAATACTCCCCACATGTGACTCGCGTATCCTTTAGTTGGGTGCGAGACTACATATGTATATACACACATATATATATATATATATATATGTATGTGTATGTGTGTTGTGTCCTGGCAAAGGATGCGGATGTGGATGTGGATGTGGATGCAGATGTGCAAGTCAATGGCTTATAGAAAAGCCAGGATATTCACTGCTCAGTGCTCATACACCGTGTCAGCATTGCCATCGCCATCGCCATTGCCATTGCTATTGCTATCCTCTGCACTGATGCCTTCAGCTTCGTACAGCTCTCTTCATGCAATTAATCCTTTTTCCTCATTCTTCATTCTCTCGTTATACATAGCTCTGCCCAGAACTCAGTGCTCAATCCCCCAGCCACATAGCCTCTTATAGCAACACACTGTCTGTCTGCAAAATGACTTTTTAAGTTAATTTCTTATAGTATGTGACAAGCATGTTGTCCCACAACAGTTAACCCACACATGCAGATACATATTCCTACGCGAACTTGTCTCTTACTTGGCTGATTGGCTGCTAGGAAATCACAGCATCGTTGCATCTTAACCATGTTTACTCCACTTGATTGCCATTAAAAAACTCTTTTAAAACAAATTTAAACACGAATTTTTGTTAAATTTACATAAATATTTTATTAGTTTTTTATTGCTCATTTTGTTTTCAACAACAAACATCACCATTTACCAGTGTGTACATAACTTATATAATCAATACACTTAGCCAGCAGTGGCTAGTTCTAATATGGCGATAAGAAATATATAAAATCATTCGCACCTTTTTAATTATTAATCAGGTTGAATTATTTATTAAAACGTGTTTAATTAACATGTGTTAGTAATTACAAAAGAATAATTAAAAAAACTTTGAAGAATTAAACCTTTTAAAATTACATTCGAAAAAATTTCAAGGCGCCAATTCGCATTGATCAGTGTGTCCAGTGCATATGTAGTGCAACGCTGCTCAACACTATTTTTAGTTAATTGCCGAAAGCGTGGGTTGTGTGTCGTTTGCTTTGTGCTCCGCCGCTAATTGTGTCGAGTTTTTTTGAACAAAAGTTAATTTTTGCAAATTGCCTTATTAAATATTGTGTAAAAATGAATATGTGTTGTGTGTGTGCCATAAAAATAGTGTTTTATATTAAATATTATACAATATATAATTATTTTGCTTTTTTGTCTTTTTTTTTGTGTGTTTGTGTGCCTGTGTGTGTGTTAATCAAAATGAAAGAGCACGCTAAAGCCTTGCAACCAAATACTGGAATATGCAAATTAAAAGCAAAGGTAAGTGTTGTTTTTATATTTATATTAGTTTATATTATAATAAACAAATTATGCCTCATTGTCACGTTTTTCTGCATTTACATATATAAGTATGTATGTATGTATATATTTATGCGTGCCAGCATTGGCAAGCGAAAAGAGTAGAGTGCAATTACAAAAGATCAAAATTTTACATAAATGCGTGAGAGGGAGAGCGGACGAAACTGTGTGGTAGAGTACGTAGTTCACCACGCAGCTTCAACCAAAGCTGCGCGCAGAGATAAGCATGTTGAGTTTTATTATTTTGGTTTTATTGCGTGGACATTGGAATTCACCTCTTGAGCGTAAATAACACATAAGTTTACATAAATAGCGTTGGGATAAGCATTCAAAGCTGTTGTTGTATTTTTTTAAAACGTTTTCTTTCAAATTTTTTTACTGTCGTTGGGATGTTGTGTATTTTTTTTGGTTCTTTTTTAAGCTCTCACCTGCTTTGACAATATTTTGCTTTGTGCCATTTTATCATCTGATGTCTGCTGCATATGGTTTATCGTGTTTGTGTTTGTTGCAATACTTTAAACGACTTTTTCAGTGAGTCCTCGTTCTCTTTACTCGCAGCTTTATCGTTTTACCATTTTATGGCACTTTTTGTGCTTGTACAATGTGAGTTTGTATATATGTCCGTGTGTGTGTGTGTGTGTGTGTATGTTTGTGTTGTATCGTGTGATGTGCGTGTACGTGCGCGTAAGAGTTGAAAATGAATTTCCTGGCCACAACAAGCAATAATTTTTATGCAAATTGAAGTTCAAATGGCATAAAATGCAATTACTTAAATTTCTTTTGACAAATATGCAAGCGCATAACGCACTTTGATACTCTAGTCAACCCCTTGTTTCACTTTAGTTGTTTTTAGCTATTCTAACCATGGCAATAATGTTATTAACAACATGCAAATGAAAGCAAATTTTGTAGCTCTGTCGCGTCGAAGGTGTTAATATTTATTGAAGCTTTTGAAGTATACTCTGTCACGTTCGACGTACGACGTACGTCGAGACAACAACGAAGGAATGTTGTCAAGCAGCAAAATGACATAATAATTCTACAGGTTGAAGTTAAGAGCGTTCTGGAGACATACACATAGAAGGAGAAAGAGGTGGAATTAGATAAAGATAGATAGCTGAAATTTAACAATTAGCTAAAAAATGTTGTGTTGCCAACATACTAACAGAGCTGAAACAGGAAAATTCAGAAATTACAGCACCCGCAGGCAATTCCTCCATCTTCGTTGGAAAATATACAATTATTTTTTTTCCCTGCTTCTTCTTGTGCTGCTAACGGGATTAACCGCAATTTCTTTAATTAAAATTTCACCCTCTAACCCGACCACATCTGAGAATGAGAGATATAGCAACAACAACAAGAACAACAGCAACAGGAAAAGTAACAGCAACAGGAGTACGAAATAAGGATTGTAAATTACGCTGTCAGTCAGTCGTCTGTCAACAACAATTAAAACGGGAAGCAGCATCACAAATTAAAAATTCATCTTCCGCTTTCCCACCTTCATACAGATCTAACTCATGTTTTATGAACAGCTCTCAAATACTTTCCTTTTTACGTTATTTTTTTCTTTTTTATACTTGTACTAACTCCTTTTTTATTTTTTATTTATGAACTTTTTTTGTTGGGTTTATGAATCTTCAATACCCTTTAAATATATTGATTAGGAAGGGTATAATAAAATTATACCAAAGGTTAAGTAAACTTTGTTCTGTTCAGAAAAGCTGCTTGAAAAGTTGTACCAGTTAGGCTTATACTTTATTTTAGTTAGCTATAAATTTCCCTAGATTTCCTATAGGATATCTATTAGTCAATCAGTTTAAACTGCTCCACTTGATTCTAAGCTAAGCCTGTCGAGTTGATGTGCTACCGGTCCCTTTTTAATTTGATTGGTGTGGCTCTTTACTGTGACGCTATTTCCGGTTTCTTTTCTGACTTTGCTCTTCACTCTATTCGCTACTTACCTTTCCGGCTTGATTAGCTGGAGTGCAGCTATAAAATATAACAAAAAAAAAAGACGCTAAAAAAACGTGTAAGAAAGAAACGGAAAAAAACGGGTTAATTATTTTGTGTTCTGGCATATTTGTTTATGGCACGATACCGATAAAGTCTACTGCACAACTCCAGGAAAACGTCAGACAGTGGCAATGTAAAGGGGTATACAAAATAGGCCAAGTAACGGCAACTTTGCAGTATGTAATAAGGTCATGTTGCTGGCTTAAACTGTTTGGACGTCAAAATAAGTTGTAAACATTGGTAAAAACAAGGGCAGTTAATGGTTCAATTAGGGTTGCGTTTTTTCTATCGATTGTTTGAAATTGTGTCAGGTAAATTAACACATTTTTTAGTACACTTTTGAACCCCCTTCGCATACGTTATATGCACTGCCTATGCAATGTGTAAAAAGGAAGAACAAATGTATGAAAATTTGAAGTTAGATTGCAATTAAAGGGAAATTTATTTTTTGTTTAGGCCTTGTGATGATTGAACGTGCTAACCTTTTTCTTTTTGGGTCGGAAGTGCCTAAAGGAGCTCTTTCCACGAACTGTATGTTTAATTAGGGATTTAAAAGAGTCTAAAAGAAAATATAAATGTGTATATAATTGCAATATAGAAAGTATTTTATTTTATTTTTTTATGCCCCATTGATAGATCTTGTATAAATTTACTTGTATTAAATATTATAATATTTATTTAATTTATTTAATTTATTTCTAATTTATTTTTATTTTCTTTTTATATATTTTTTCTTTCTACATTTTGTTTGAAGTCATGTCAAACTTTTTGTGTGGTTTTTGCAACTTTTTCGTGACTTTTGTTGTGTGTAAATAATTTGCAGCTCGTTTCTTGCATCATTAACAATGGTTTGGGGTAGACAGAACTTTTATCTAATTAATGAAAACTTCAGCACAATGTCTGTGCATAGAATGAGAGAGATAGAGTGTGTGTGAGAGAGAGATAGATTGATACAAATAGACTGAACGAGTGAGAATGAGAGAGGTAAGCAGCATGATCTTTTGAAGCTTTTCAAGGCTTGGCGCATTGTTGACAGTGAAGCGACGAACTTGGCGTACAACATGGCGTATGATTGCTTTTGTGTAAACAACGACAGCATTCAACTTGATACAGTGAACAGGATGAAATGAGTGGAATGAGTGAACGGAAGCAGAAGAGAGGTTTACCATGTCTTTGGCAGTTTTTCTGGCACTTTTCTTTATTCTCTTTTTATTTTATTTTATTTTTTTTGCATTTGGGGTAAAAGTTTTTTAATTAGCAACAAAAGTAAGGGGTTAATAACGCGTTTCCAGTTGAGTCAAGATGTGATGAGATGAGTTGCGTTTTGTTGCGTTGCGTTGAGAGTTAAGCTGAGAGCCAAGAGCTAAGAGTTGAGTTTTGTTGGCTGTTGCCAAAAGTTTGGCAAGCTAACAATTAAGTTTCGGCTATGCGGCTGACGTGAGAGACATGCCACTGTTGAGGACCCGAAACGAGGCTGAAGTGGATTGGCATCAGATAATTAGTATTAAGCAACACTTACTGACAATTAAGTTGCCTCATCGTATGCCAGACAAGGGAGCTCTCTGCTGCGCTGCAATACGTTGAGATGTTGCTGCTGCTGCCACTGTTATCCTTGGCTCCTCAATGTTGACTTTTTTTCCGGCTGTAATTACGCTTAATCGCGAATTTACAACGCGAACTCTGCACATGGCAGCCACCAATGGAATGAGTTGCAAGTTAAAAGATGAAATATAACGAGTAACCGGCTGGCAATATGCAACTGCTATGAAGCTGCTAGTTAAGCTATACCAATAACCCGCAGCATGCAACAAATCGCTACTTGATGACCAACAGTGCCAACAAATCTTCAATGTTGAAATAGTCAGGGAAGCTAAAAAAAACTGCTCGATAAGTTAAACAGTTAAGCTTATAATATATATATGCTTAGTTTTTATGATGTGCTAACAATGCGTAAAGCTACAATAACAATAACACAGCCAACAACAACAACAACAACAACAGCAGCAGCAGCAACAACTACCATAACAATAACAATAACAATGAGCTATGTAGTCAGTGCTAGAATAAGATTGGCTGGGGTTGGGTTGGGGTGTAGAAATGGAGGCACTTAAGCGAGGTTGGATAAAAAAAACGCAGTTGAACACCTTTTATAGTCAACGTGGCAAACTTGTGTAGCAGCTACAGCTACAGCTACTGGTTTCATTGTGGGTTTGGGCTTGGGTTTGGGTTTGGGTTCAAATTCAGTTTGGGGTTTGTGGCTTGTGGTTCAGTTTCAGCTTCAGCTTGAGGTTTACCTGTTTCGTGTCCAGGTGCGTCCGTCTGTCTGTCCATTGCCCCGCAGAAGTTTTTTCATTTTTCCTTTCACACAACCATTTCTAGCCAGGATTTTACCATTTTTTTTTTCATTTTTCTTTATTCTTTCCTTCTTTTTTTGTACTTTTGCTCCCTGGGCTGGGTAATTTTTCACTTTCGCAAGATGGCAGCGCATTTTAATGAGCCAAACGCCAGACCCGTTAGCACAGCTGCGGTCAGCCAAGGAGTAGCAGCACAGCAACAGCAACAGCAACAGCAGCAACTAACAACGATATACAGGACTCGGGACACTGGACACAGGACTCGGGACACTTGCCAGATAATTTGTGTTGCATTTGCATTTTCATTGGTGCGATATGTTAATGACTTTGCTTACTTTTCCAACTGTTTCACATCTTGATGTAGCTGCTCATATACAGTTAGTTGTGTGTCTGTATATATGTATGTGTATGTATGTATGTATGTATGTATGTGTGTATGTCTCGCCAATAAGTTTTCTACTGTCTGTTTTCAATGTTTCTATAGCAATTTCCATAGATTTTTTGCTACATCTTTTACTTTTGTTGTGCGATTAGCATAGGCAGACAAACAGACACACAGACCAACAGACAAACAGATAGACAGAAAGACTAAGAAACAGACAAAATGAAAAAGTTTTTCCATTGCTGTAATTAGCCACATCATCTATCATAAGGAAGTTTATAAAACTAAGAAACAACGATATTATTATCAATTTTATCAGTCACTATGAAGTCGGTAGAGAAGATAAAATAGAAACGTTGGTTTTGTTGACTGAAAGAGACAGAAACATAAGGAGAAGTTGTGTTCTTTATTATTTGGAATATTAGGTAAATCTTCATATAGTTATAGGATATATTTGGAATATATATAATTGGTTTATAAATTGATATTATACTGACAACATTCAGTTACTATAAAAGCTGTAGATGAAGAAAGAAGTACGCAACTTTATAGATGAGATTCAAGAGAGAGAAACGTGAAGAAGTTGTCTTATATATACTGTAAAGTATATAATATTTCATTAACTGAATCTTCATGTAGTTATAAGAAAGAACATACAAATATATAAATATCTTTGGATAAAATCTGCTTTGTCAAAGGATGCAACTACCTTTAGTTCACAGCAAAAATTCTTTTGGATTCTAAAACTTATCAAAATTTAATAAAATTCAATAAATTGATTCGTTATTATATAAAATTGATGCAAATTTTTGACTTGGCTCAATTAAATATAGTTTAACAATCCTCACATATCCTTTACACCTCCTTTGCATGAAGAATTATAAAAGAGATTAATATTTATTTTGCGGGAATTTTATTGTAAAGTTTTCATTGATTTCAATTAAAATTCATAACTAAATAAATGTCAAATTGATATGATTTATTGGTAAATTTTAATTTTCATATTTAGATACTTAAAATCAAATTTTCATTCTCTATAAAAACGTTTTAAATGCAATGACAAAGAGGAGAAATATAGAAAAATAATAATAAAATATTTCCAATATACTTTTTGTGCTGTGAATTATTGTTTAAAATTGTTTTGTATTTACACAAATTTTAGCACAAATTTTATATATATATATAAAATGTATATTTATTCATTTTGTTTTCAGTTGTGCCTTTTTTTTGTTGTTTTGTCCTTTCGTGCGATAATATTACCAAATGTGAAATGAAGAGAAAAATTACATTTAAAAGTCAAAAATGCAAAAGTCATTTAAACATGCAAAACTCAATTTGTGTGTGTCTCTATGTATATATATATATATATGTAGGTGTGTGTGTGCATGTGAAAAACATTAAAATAATTGTTTTAAAATCCTTTTGTCAGAAAGTAAAGTAAATTATAAACACACACAGACAGCTACAAAGAGATATAGAGCAGGGTTTGCGGAAAGAGAGAGAATGAGATATTCATTGAAGCCTGGCAGGATAACGATAACACGTCACAAGTCACTGGATTTCACTGAGCCATTATAAAATACACACATATAGATATATATATATATATGTATTTAATATATGTGTGTAGTGGTTTGTGTCTCTGTAGGTGCCTGCGTGTGTGTGTTTGCAACTGCAAAAACATTGCGAAAAATTAATTTTATACAAAATGTTATGCAAATTTTTATGCTACAAAATATATAAGAAAATCTATTAGTACACGAGCAAATGAACAGAATACAGTTGGACATATAAAAGTAAGGTAATAGTCGACTTTAAGTATACACTTTGTATATATATATCTATATCTATACCTCTATATCTAAAGTATATATGCTGCTGCAATTTTCTAAAACAAATCTTGACTTGTCTTCTCAGTCATTTCTATTTGACTCTTTCTTCGTTTGAAGAAGTTGTAAATTCTAATAGATTTTACAGTTAAATTTTAGCTTAAAGCTTTTAACAATAAACTTTTGCCTATCTTTTCTATGCTTTTGTTGTATGGGTAGTGTATTATACAAGAGATACCATTACCAAATATTTTGATAGTAGAAAAATTTCAATATAAGAAACGTTTACGCATATTGTTTGTACATTTGCATTTAACATATATATATGTATGTATGTATGTATGTAATTACATATATATGTATGCAACATGCAACATGCATTTACCATAAAGATTGCCTTTCATAATTCTGCTTTTGCTTGCTTGCTACAAATGTTTTCAATTTCCAATTCATTGTACAGCAATTTTTGGTAGCAATTTCATTTCCAACTGTTTTTTTTTTATTTCAATTTTCTTATTTTTTTTTTTTGTATTTTTCATTTTGTATTTTTGAATATTTACTCTGAGTTTTGGGCAGTAGAAGACGCAAAAGATTCACAGAGACCAAGGTGTAAGAGAGTGACGGAGAGAGAGAGAGAGTGAGAGAGAGAGTGTGTACTGCTGATGAAGTCGACTCCTTTTGTAAGATGATGGCCGGGCCGTTTAAGTAAAGAGCACTTTTTGGGGGGTGTTGCAACAACTGCTGCTGCTGCTACTGCTGCTGCTGCTGTTGCTGCTGCTGCTGTTGCTGCTACTGTTGGCTGCCTGTCGAAGCTGGAGCTCATTTGGTTGGCTTTACCTTTTGGACCAGGCTTTCAATACAATTCAGTACAATATTTATTTAATGTAAATGAGAAACGAGAAATGAGAAAAACTCACTCACACTCACACTCGCACACACACACACACATAGTTCAGAACATATATGAGTAGCTTCCTATCAAAAAGGTTAAGTGTGTGGGTGGATGGTGGATGGCACGTCCGCAGCTTCAAAAGAACTACCCAAAATGTGAAATGATATTGAACATTGTTACGTTGTCGATATCGAATTGCGACTCCTCCAATCACTCCTTCTTTTTCTCCACTCTCTCTCTCTCTCTCTCTCTCCCTCTATCTCACTCTATCTCCTTGTCATGTCCTGTCCTGCCTTGTGCTGTGCTATTCATGTGCCAATGTGCCAATGCATTCAAGCAAATTAAAATTGGAAATTAAATGTTTACGAAGTACGAAAATTTTAAACGAAAAAGTAATTGCTTTTCCTGCTGGTTTAAGCGGTATATGTGTGTTCTCAAAGGAGCAGAAAATAAGAGACAAAAAGAGACAGGGGTAGAGCTAAGGATAACTGTGCTCAAAGGTAACAATTCGACTTAAGTTTGGACAAAGAAATAGTTCAAGGTGTTGACTGAGATTTTCAAATGAATCACAGCTAAAACTTAGAAATCAAAATGATAATGATAGTCCATAAAGGAATCAGCAGTTGACTTGACTTTATATAGATATATGCAACAAGTCAAGTTTGTTGCATTACTTTAAGATGTGGTTGGAAACTTTTTTGATCTCTGTAGGATTTGTTTCCAGCTTGAAAAGGTTGCATGAACAGTCGTCGAATTGGTGGCAGTATTTGTGGTAAGGCTTTAGGGCTAGAATTGTGCAAATGCAGTTAACGTCGTTGCTAGCGACTTTTGTGGCTTACAGTGAAGGACATCATTATACTGTTGGCATTCAAGTCGTTGCGTTGTGTGGCTCTAACTGAGCTTAGGAGGCTCAACCAGCAGCAATACAACAGAATGGATAGAAGAGAGCGGGGGTAAAAGCAATGATACTATGCGTCCTGGTTTGGTTACGTCAACGTGAGATGACGATGATGATGCTGCAACAACAAGCACAAATGATATCGTGTTTTCATATGCAACCTCGCTATATGTATATGTGTGAGTGTGTATGTGTATGTGTATGCGTATGCGAACAACTGCAAGTTTTGTTTGAGCTCTAGCCGCAGGATTCATTGTAATATGCTTGGTATCTTGTTGCAACCATAGCCACAGTCAGCCAGGTAGCCATACAATCAGTCAGTCAGTCAGTCAGTCAGTCAGTACGTGAAACAGACCTGGTTACGTTTATGGTTACGGCGGATAATGTCTATGGTTTAGAGGTTCCTCTATAGCTACAACTCCTACTTGCTGTTGCTGCTACTTCTACTACTGTTGCTACTGCTGCCATTGCCGTTGCTGCTGTTTTCTTTTTCCACTTTTTAATTTCCGTTTTCGTTGCCTTCGGGTGGCCAGTGCGTCGTACTCTATGTGGCGACTGTATGTTGTTGATGTTGTTGTCGTTGTTGCTGTTGTTGTCGCTGTTGCTGTTGTTGCACGAATGGTTGAAAAGTAAGCAGCAGGAAGACGAGAAGGAGTAGTAGTAGTAGCTACCACAGGTAAGCAAAGGCCGTGACTTGCAGTTGGAGTTGTCTTGCCATGGCTAAAGCTATAACCATTCGCAAAGCTGTTGCCACAGCTATGGCTATAACCACATTCACGTTCAACGTCCGCAACGTTGCCAAGAACAACATGAGCCAACGAATTTTGTAGAAAACGCCATTGGCCAATTTGCTGCTACTGCTTCTGCCTGTTACTACTACTACTACTACTGCTCGTATACGTACTCTAACTGCTGCTATGCCATGCTGCGCCTTCGCTTCGGTGAAGAATGTCTCGATGTTTCCTTGGGTAAATCCAAACAAGAAAACTGTCGAGCAAATGTCGAGACAGCGCAAAATTGAAAGGCGAGCGTTAAAATTCCCCAATGGCCAAAATCCTTCACGTAGCTGGCTTTCTATGCTTTAATGGCCACATCCGGCGGCAGCCGGATTGACCTCTATCCTACCTTCACTCCCTCCCTTAACTCCCCCTATAAATGGATCAAGCTATTTCCTCCTTCTTTTTGTGAGTGCTTTGGCATAGCCCTGGCTATCCTAGATCCTGGCGCATGTTTGATTATTCAACGCATGTTCGATACACACCCACAGACACACACACCTATATACAAATGCTGAAAAAAACAAATTGAAATTTAACTTATTTTAATTATTATTATTAATATGCAATATTTACTTTATTGTTTGCTGCACTCAAAAACTAATTAATATTAAAATATCAACAAAAAAAGCATGAAAAATGCCGCTGAAGTAAAATACGCCTAAAATTATGCAGCACTTTTTTTGTTGCTACTGCTGTTGATATTTATCCTGCGGCTAACTATTAATTAACATGTTAATTACAACTTTATAAGCTTTCAGTTTTTTTTTATACCCTCTCTCTCTTCTTCTTTTTGCGTTATGTGTGTTGTGACTCTCATCACATAAAATGAAATGCAATTTTGTTAAATGTCGCCATTTTAATTTTATGCAATACACACACACACACACACATACAACATACATAAATCAGCTGGGTGTTGGCATCAGGCGTAACTCCATCTAATCGAAAACGTGCTCAGGTGTGTGTATATTATTTATATATATATATATGAATTTATATATATGTGTGTGTGTGTGTGAGTGTATATGTGTGGATATATAACATTGGGTAACCAGGGAAAATATTGCGCAATGGCTGGAAAAAACCATTAATATTCTTATTTGCTTAGCCGTTGATAGCAAATTGGTAGGTGCTGCGCTTTACAGTTCAAACAGCTCCAACACCCCCACCCCCCACCACCATCGCTGTACCTTACAGCCAACCAATTGAACTCCTAACTGTTGACTTACATATACTTCTATACCCTGTAACTGCATTGAATTAGGCTTAGAATATGCAGCTTAAAGAAGCATCATTTAGTTGCTTATAGCATATATTTGTTATATATAACCTTTTCCTGTATTTTGGGGCTTCACTGTACACTCGTCATACAGTTTTATGAGCAGTTCTTAGCTCTAATTTCATAATTGGCGTTACATCGTTAACATTTAATGAGTCTCTACAACACCTGCAATATAATTAGTTGCAGTCAGTTCTGAAGCAAACGTCTTATCGTCTAGTTTAGTTAAAGTTCAGCTAGCTTACAGTTATAACTAACTGTAGTTTTGTAGTAGCCAGTTTAGTTTTTAAATATGTCACAAATAAGTAAATTTCTGCTACTCTTTTTGCTTTGTTGTGTTTTGCTGCATTTTTTCACTGCATTAACTAGCGCAGAGGAAGCAGCTGATACTGAAACATATAGTAAGTTTTGTAGCAACTATCCATATAACTCTAATCTATCTTTTATACCCTTACACTTAGTGTTAGAGGGCGTGCTGGTGTATCCAAATGATCCTCAATGCAAGAACTATGCTGGACATTGTGTGCACACCAGCAATTGCTCCAAGTTGATAAAGCGAAAGGGATTGTGTTCGAATAGCATCCACAAGGATGTGGAATGTTGTTTTAAATGTGAGTTGTACCTTCCATATATATATATATATATATAAATATGTATATTATTATATATATGGCTTTAGTACTTGCCAGAGAAGCGCCCTGTGAGCAACATTATGGCGATTGCATGGAATCTTGCCCCGAGAGTGCACGTCGACCCTTGGGCAATGACTGTGAGGCTAATGCAATGTGTTGTGTTTTGCAATAATTTTTAAACTGTATAAATATAAAAATATATAACATATATATATATATATATATAGAAGAGCTTATTAAAAAGCTATAAGTTTACTTATATTATAAATGTATTAAGTCTTATAGAAAATGTCGCATATTCAGCTTGAAGCAAGTTTCTTGTGTAATATTTGTGCTGTTGTCAATTGAATTTTGTTACCAAACTAATTATATATATATATCTATGTCATATATAGGTTAATAATGCAAATTATATATACTGTATTATATCTGTATTAACTAACTAATTTGGTACAATATCAAGTAGCTTTCTTCAAACAGTTGCCTAGAAAACATTTTCTTGGCATAGAAAACGTTTTGAGAAAGCTCTTGTAATGTTCTTATACCGCAACTTTTCTACCAATAATTGGCTTAAAGTTAATTGTTAAAATGTCTAGAGCTCTCGTTCAACTAAACTGAATATGAATATATAAGTAATGCATTTAATAGAATCTATTATAAACGTGCTGTAAAGAAGATTTGACCAGCAGTAGCTGCGACAGTAAGTGAAAGCCAAAGAAGATTTCCATAGATTGTTTTACAGGGTATTTGCTAGTCGTTGACACTCAAGTGTTAACACTTTCAGCTATGCTGTTCCACATTTTGATTGGCAATTTAAATATTGCTTATGTTGAAGTTTTACGCTCTGCCTGGACAAATGCTGCGACTGACAGATGCCTGCTGCCTGCTGCTAGTTTCATTTGTGCTGGATCTAACCAGGCAGCAGGCAGTTGCAGCATTTCGAGGGCTTTGTATAAATAATCGAACTGCATATTATTGGTTAGTGTATAAACCACGTATACACTTTGTAGCATATCTGGTTAAATACTTTGGGTAACGCTTTGCCTCTGGCCTAAAGCTAGAGCCAAACACCCAGGCGCGCTGTGATTGTCAAAGGATAATGTCCAGTTGGCAGAGGCAATGGCGGTGGCAGCGTTGACTATGAAAATACGAAAATAGCAAAATAATTAAAAATTCCATTTAAATGCAGATTAGCTGTGGCATCAACAAATATCTATGTCTGTGTGTGTGTGTGTCTGCGGCACTACAAAATTATATTGTCAATATATATATTTATATATAGTATATAGTGGCTTTGTATAGAGCTTTAATGGAATCAAAATCAACATCAGAATATATATATATATATATATATATATATACTTTAACAGAGTTGGTAAATTTTGTGAGTTTACTGCGCCTAAATATATGCAAATCGTTGCAACTGCCACACGGCAACAGCAGCAGCAACATTAGAAATGCATGCAGCGAGCTGTGAATCTATCGCTTCCTCTATGTATTCCTATTCATTGTACATTGGCGCGTTACATATTATTTATTTATAAATAATATATATATCGTATATATATATAATAAAATCAAAAATCAAAAAGCAATAAAAATAAAACAACAACAACAAAAACAAAAAACAGCAACAAAAAATTTCTATAAAACTAATCAAAAATTTATGAGACAAACATGTGTAAAAATTTACAACGAATATAACAGTAAATTCTAAACTTTATTTGTATTTGCAGAGTGTCTCTGTATTTGTGTGTGTCTCTCTCTCTCTGTGTATGTATATATATGTATATGTGTGTGTTGGCACATTGTTGTATTTGCACTTTTATAAAGGATTTTCAATCCAATGTGATGTGTGACTTCATATTTATTGAATAGTATTTATGACATATAGAATCAAAGCCTTTGCTTTAAACCTATAGTTAAAGGACATGTTTAAGAATAATAGCTGTATTTTAAGCCTTTTGCTAACACTTTTAAGAAGTGCAAAGAAAGGGATAAACTAAGGCAAGGCTGGTTCTTTAGGTTCTAAAGAAAGCAGCTTTAAGTTTGCACTGTAAGAAGCTCTGTAAGAAATGAGAATATTAGAATGCTTAGAGAACTTCTTAGAATGCTTTGAATAATGGGGAAATTATCAAAATTATCAACTAGAAAGTAGAGCTTAAAAGCTTAAAAATTATATTTAAATATAATTTAAAGTAAATGTAATAAATATGAACCACATGCACTTTCTTATTCTAAATCCAAGGCTTAAACTATAAAGCTTAGACAGAAATCTGTACGAGTATAACAAAACCTAAGTGGTTCTCCTGATTGGCTTAAATAATCGTACTTATATACTATATACTACATATTCCTATAAAAATATATAGTGTATATATATTAATTAGTAGCTTATTTATATTTTTTGGTGTTCTTCAAAGCTGCAACATTATTTAAGAGGCCACAATTCAACTTTCAATCATAATAATTATATGGGACAATATTCACTTCCTTTAATAAACACCTATTTCTTTTTTTGGGAAGTTTTTATGAATGAAGACTTAATATTAAATTGTAAAATACATATAAATATATATATATATATTTGCCATGCTTTTATTTGGCAGTTGTTACATTACTCATGCGACATGTGCGCCCGCTGCATGCTGATATGCAATGCTGTCAATCAGTGTAACAGCATTTAAATACATATATATATAGATATGTAACAGGCACAGCACATATATATTTTATATTTTTATACATATATATATATATATAAATATATTTTATTTTTTTTTTTTTATATATATTGTATTCTGGCAATTTGCAATGCACAAATAAAAATTGCACCATTGGGACAATGCATCCGTCTGATGGATCAGACATCGGCTGTAAGTCATCAGTTTTTATGCTCTTGCAGTGACATTTTGCAGTCATACAAGCTCAACATTTCACATAAATCTGCATGGGTATTGCATATTGTAAACATATATATATATATATAGTATATATATATAAATATATATACACGATTGCAGTTAATAATAATGCAGTAACATTGCTGTTTGTTTCCATTCTTTAGCCATTTTTTTCATGTGTTTTGCAGGTGTTTCCATAGTTGAAAGAAAAGGTTTATAAAAAATTGACCAATATTTATAAGGTTATAGGTTCTTTAAGGTATAACCATGTAGTAAAAGGTTTTATACGTTATAAACTTAATGGGGTTGAGGTAACCTTAATATAGATGATACAAGTTAGGTGTGATAGGATTTAAGATTGAGTTTGGTGTCTCTTTATTAGAAGTAAATGCTGTAAAGTTATAGAATAATGAATCATTTGTGGCTTTTGAACTGTTAAAATGATTTGGTTTTAAGTTCAAATTGTTTATTGAAGACGCTCAATTGAATTGATTCGTTAACTTATAAGTTCAAATAGTTCTTTTGAGCTGTTGATGGATTAGGGAACAGCAAAAGTTGCTTAATGAAGCGGCCATTACTGTAACAATTTATAGGTTACTGGGTATATCTGCTTAGGAAAAAATTGGCTGAAATAATCTAAGTCTATATAGCTTATTTTTTATATACTTTTCTTATATATATAGCTACTTATTCAGCTAAACCTATGTGCACCTTCTATGAACTGTTTTGCTAGCATTTCCATAATTCTAGGTACAAAATAAGGACGCAATTTTTATAATGTTTAAGCCACTGAATACTTAAGTTGCAACTGGGTCTGTAGCAACATTAGAGAGATAGTAAATAGCCTAGAAAGTTAAATGGTAATCCTTAAATAAGAATCATTTGAAACCTCAACTGTATATACTTCAATTGTATTCATTGTATTCACTTCAATTTATGCAGGCCAAAACTGAGGTCATTGATTGGGCAGCTCTTTGAACTATTTTCTGCTAGGAGAGTATACTATGATGTCCACATCTGTGCACATATTGCTTTATAAGCAATAGATAATATCAAAGAATTGCCCACACACACATACACATACTCAGACACACACACACAATACAACAACAATAAACAACATAAACATTTGTATTTACTTTGCTGTATTTTGTTGTATTAAATGAGAGTTGAAAGTTTATGAGCTTAGCAAATGGTAAAGAATCTGTTTTGATACAGTTATATATTATATGTGTACCTTTTATGGTACTCTTTCCACTGTTTATACTGTTTGTGCTTCTTGTGGTCTGATTCGTTTCCTGGTCCATTTTTAATGTCATCCATTTTCATGTAATTTTTTATTGTCCCAAAAAAATTGTATCCGGTCCAGTAATATGCACAAAAGCTTTGATGAAATCAAAATACGGCCGAAGTATTTTTACAATCAGACAAACACACACACATACCTACATATGGACAGGCATACAGACACACATACACCAACATATATACACACACTTACGTATATATATACATTTCCCGAAAACTTTACAGCTCGTTTTTGAAGGTACGCGCAACGTGTGTCCTGCGGCAGCCTTTGGTTCCACCGTTCAAACGGCAACTTTATATATATATATATATATATATATATATATATAAAACATTTTTTTATTTTTTTTTATATTTTTTTGTTGTATAAATTTCATTTTTGGTATGTTTAGAGGTTTTCCCGAATCGCTGGGGGCATATTTTATATACAACTTCAACACTGTAAGTATTCATATGTTTGTGTGAGTGTGTTGTTGTTATCGCACTGCATTTATGTATGTGTATATATGTATGTATGCTTGCGAATATGTGTGTGTGTGTGTGCTCCGCGTGGTTACTTAATATACAAAGGCCTTTAATTTCGACTAAAGCTAAATAAACTTTGTACCCTTTGGTATCTTCTTTTGCCACACCGCGCCAATAGCCCCTCACACACACACACATATACAAATACATACACCTGCGGTCATGCTGCCACCAGAGGACAACATGTATATGTATGTGTATGAGTGTATATGTGTGTGTGTTTGATGTTCGGCCTGTGTTCTTCGGCGCGTTGTGTGTTTTCACGGTGTCTGTTGCTGCTGCTGCTGCTGTTGTTGTTGTTGTTGTCGTTGTTGTCGTTGTTGCAATGTCCTTGGGCGCATATTTGCATGTTTTATTGTATCTGCTCTCAGTTTAGGAGCTCTCTGCCCTAGACAACCACATGCCATACCTCCCTCCATCCCCTATTCCCCATTTCCCACAAATGCCATGCGTGTACCTATGTTTTTAATTCTTTACATCGATATTTTGCCTTTGGCATGCCAAAAACGCGAGCCGCTGCCAAAGGTTGATTGCGGTTCATGGTGTGTGGTGCGATTTTGGGTGTGTGTGTGGTGTGGTGTGGTGCGGCATGTGGTTATTTTATATCCATTTCGTACCCATTTCCATTGAATATGTTGGTTTGCTGAGGGGGTGTTGAGGTTAGGTACGTCTAAGAAGGTGGGCGGAAGGTCTGGGCAGCGTTTCCGGCAAATTTTATTCTCCAAAATATGCATGATATATATGCTACACACCTTTTGTTATGCATTTGTTTTGATGTTGAAATGTTGCCCGTTGGCGATCATTTTGTTGTTACTCCCCCTTCCCCTTCCCCTTACCCATACACATACACTCACCTACAAGTTATCTGTTTCAATCCAACCCCGCAACCTACAAGTCTAAGCAACCACCATTGGTATACCCTGTAAGTAGAGCACTTAAGAGCTACAATTGTAACTAATGTGAGGTGATTAATAACTGTATATATTTACAGGCTTAACATTTTACAGACTTAAGCTTATAACAGTTGTAATGATAGGATTTACCTTCCATAGGGAGGGCCACATTGATGAACATTTCGAGTCCTTCCTCACAAATTTCCTTGCGTTAGATATGTCTGAGAATCTGATTTTGTTACCTATCTATAGGATATCTTTTACTCCTTCTTCTTCTTCAGATGTACTGCCTTGTTGTTAGACAACTTAAGAAGTTCTGTCTCAAAATATTAAAGCTTAAATATGTGTGTGTTGGAGTTAGCCTGGCTAATTAAAATTGACTGCTGCTTGCACAAAAATAAAAGCAAAATATAAGAAAAATTGTAGCATTCTTTTAGCTGCATACACATACACGTGTATATGTACACATATTTATATGTATGTATGTATGTATGTATATATATATGTGTATATATTTACACGTTAGTTTCCCATTACTTGACATTTTCTTTTGCCTCGCACTCGGCGATGGCAGTTGGATTTTTTAATTTGCGTTATACGAGGAGTTTCCTTTTGAGTAGCCTCCGGCACAGCCATACACACACATATATACACATACACATAAACACAGAGACCAATACTACTACACATACACGTGTAGACGAAAGGATATATATAAAAAGGGCAAGAAGCATTGGCAGTGGTAGCGGTAGCGGCAGCATTGGCGGCGCAGCGTACCGTAACAACCGCAAGCGTCGAGCAAATGTCACGCTTGACTCATTTCCGTCCCATGACGTTGCCGGTGCCTCAGTCCTCAGTTCTCAGTTCTCAGTTCTCAGCTCTCAGTAGCAGCTCCTGCTGATGAAGCCCTCTACTCAATGGTTAGTGGCAAGCTGCTACCATAGCCATAGCCACTGCCATCGCCATTGCCATCGTCAGCGACGCAGTGCAAAAGAAAACCACATGACAATATTGGTTGTAGGAATGCTCCATGTTCCATGCTCCATGCTCCCTATTCCCTCTACTGCTTACCCACTCCCCTCTCAATGGTTCCCTTTTTCACTTCACTTTCTGCTCGTGGAGTAGGCAACCTCTCAGCCGGAAGCACTTGAGAACTTGCAATGGCCGTCGGCCATTTTGCGGTCTCATGCGTCACATCGCATCGCATTGCGGTGGCAGAAACAGCAGCAACAACAGCAGCTGAAAATTCCCTTCGTTTTCATTATGTTGCGGCAATGTCCTTGCCGCGTTCTCATCTTTATCCCAATCCTCAGTTGCGCTACCTACTCCCCCCGCAGCCAACCTATGCCCATCGTTATGCTTCTTTTCAGTGAGGAGCCACGTCATCATTATTATGAACACCGTTATGGCCAGCAGCTATATATTCCAATTTGTTGTTGTTGTTGTTGCTGCTGCTTGTCGGTCTTCTCTGCTTCTTATTCGCCTTTTTTGCCAGCGGTAGTTGCTTTGCTTTTGTCTGGTCTTTTAATGCAAAAGGGAAGGCAGTACAGCAGAGAGAGAGAGAGAGAGAGAGAGATAGATTGAGAAGGAGAGCAACTGAGAGAGAGTTTAACAGGAGGCGCTCTTGGGTGTTCTTATGTGACCGCCGTCAAGTTATTGCAGTCTGCATTTGTTATAGTAGCCCCAAAAAGGTATGAAAAGAGAGTATCAAAGGACATACATTAAATAGCAAGAGGAAGAATATGAGCAAGAGATCCTTGAAGTGCTCAGTTGATCAGCAAAAGGAAGTTGAGCATAAACTAAAGCTTGAGTTGTGGCAAGGAGAATTGTTGCTGATGGAGAGCTAAAGCATTCAGCTTAAGGATGTTGCAAGGATCATATAGGAGAAGGACATACTTGCTATGATCTGTGCTTGCTGCAAGTTGCAGTGCAACTCAGGCAAGTTACTTGCCTTTTAACTTAGTTTTCTTAAGTTTCCTTTGCAGGATATCCTTGCGTCGTGTTATCCTTTTATACTGCCTTTATATGTGATGTTGTTGTTGTTGTTTTGTTGTTGCACTCTTTGTTTATTTTCAGCGCATTTCAGCGGCGCGTTGACAAAAAGTCTTGGCCGCTATTTATAAGCCCAACAAATAGGCAAAAAATTGTATGTGAGTTCTTGGCTTAGATTCACCTGAGGCAACTGCAGTTGCTGCAGTTGTTGTTGCATCCAAAATACATGTATATGTTGCAATGTTGTTATGCAGCTGGCAAAGTAACATTTGCCGCAGCAGCAGCAACAGCAGCAGCGGCAGCAACAATAATAACAATAATCGTGCCACATTTAGATAACACACAAAGAAATAAAAAGAGAAAAAGAGAGAAAAAAAGAAAAAATAAGAAAGAAAAACGAAAGAATAAAAAGCAGGCTAAAAACGCTTTTAGCCAATTGAAGAGTTTAAACATTGGCCAAGTATAAAATTTGTTTGCATACCAAAAAATGTTAAGTTGCTACGCTGCTAGCGTCGATGGCACCAGATGCTGCCACACAGCCTCAACCTCTGCCATAGCAACAACAGCAACACACACACACGCACAGATACAGCTATAGCTTCGACTATAGCTATAGCTTCAGCTTCAGTTTTCAACCTCAGTCGCTGGTTTTGGCCGCTTGCCGCTTATCTGGCGCTGCTTGCAACATTCGCTGGGGGCCTTTTTACTTTTGGTTTTTCGATACGAGCGGCCGCCCTGGATAAGGTGCGGTGTGTGTGTGTGTGTGTGTGGGTGGGTGTGCTGCATTCACTATACATATATATATATATATATGTATGTGTTTGTGTGCTTGAGTCAGTTTATGTATGTGTGTGTGTGTGTGTGTGTTAAGTTTGGTCGCAAATACTTTTGGCCTCGCTTGGTGTCGGTGCCTTACCGTTGCTTCAAGCTTTTAACTTGTTGTTGTTGCTGTTGTTGCTGCTGTTGTTACTGCTGCTGTTGTTGTCGTTGTTGTTGTTGTTGTTGCTGTTGTTGGTTTTTTGGCATCTGCTCCTTGGCCCTAAGCTGATTGTTACTTTATGAAATATTTGCAAGCAACTTTATTTACAATTTTTCGGTTATTTATTGTTTGCAATTTATGCTTGAATATGAGTATATGACTATATTCATATTCATACGAGTATTCAACTATGTTCCTGTTGTAATGTATATCTATCTATGTGTATGTCTGTGTGTGTGTGTGTGTGTGTGTGTGTTTGGTCAAGTCTGTACAACTGATTTATCGTAACTAGAGTGTGTGTGAGTTCTAGTGGGTGTTGCCACATTGAAATGAACACACAGAATAATAATAATAATAATAGTATCCAAACAGAGTCAAATAAACACACACACACACACATACACACGTTGCATGTAAGGATTGTTAAAAGTATTTAGATATATTTACAATTTGAACTAATATTCCAGAATTTGATATATGAATGTATTATAGGTTGTTTTTGTATGGGTTTTAGCCAGGATTTTGTTAGGATTTTTGTTTCTAAAAAGAGTTTCAAATTAGCTATGAAAGTTTTAGATGTAACTTTAGGCTTATATCTAAGGATAATTGTAACTTATTTACATATATGAATAGTTATATAAGATATATTTAGTGTCGCTATAGACTAGTCTTATGCAAACTACTGAAAAGTTACTGCAATTTGTTGCAATTTTGATGCAGACTTCATGCAGAGAATTTCTTATTCAAGTGAAGGACGAAAGAAAACTATACAAATGCTATTCGGAAACCAAAGATAATATATAACTAATATATAGGTATTATATGGATATAAGAATCAGATATAGCACAAGGTATTACAAAATCTTTTTGAGGTATCCGAATTCCACTTGACTAAGCTTTCTGCCCAAGAATTGGAAGGTCAAATTTGACTACTAAAGCTGCCGCTGTGAGTCAGAGTATAGCGGGAAAGCACCTTTGATATGCTCTGTTGGTAGACATAGAATGTTGTATAGTGAACATAGAATATATCCAATTAGCTGTCAAGGATCAAATATTGTATTATGTAAACATATGCTGGATAATGTATCGAAATCTGTATAAAACAATGCAATTTTGACTACATTAAATGTAGGGCCTTGTTTAGAGGGAGAATTTGTTGGCAAGTTAATATCCTGACAATATATATTTGTATCCTTTTGTTTGCAATTTGAATTAATATGCAACTATATATATATATATATATATATATATATATTGTATATACTATAAACAATTCTATCAGTAAACAGCAACAAAATTTGAGCAACAAAATTGAACAAAGACAATTGTAACTTGGCCTATTGTTACTGTTATATATTTGTAGCTGTTGTTGTTGTTGTTGTTGTTAATGTTGTTGTTGTTGTTGTATTGTATAGTTATTATTGTTGCTACTGATGGACAAGCTGCAATTAGAATGCAAAAATGTGAAAGATGTTGGCTAAAATTGAACATGACGTTTACTACATTTGAATAGCTTGAGTTTTGCTAATGAACAGATTCATATTGTATTTCTTTTGTATACTTTTTGCTAGAGGAAAAATCTACAACACATTTTCCGCACCCTACATCTACTCCTTCCCATACATCTCCTTAAAATTCAAAATTGAACATTTTTCTAATGAAGTAGTAGCAGCAGCAACCGCAGCAATAGGAGAAGTTCTAGCTGTCATTGCCAAAAATTTTGCTTTTTGAATTGCAATTCCAATTGCTTCATCTCTTTGCATAGTCCTTCGGGGGCCTTAAGATGTATGTGTGTCAAAAAGTGTATAACAGTTACTTGTTTTGTCCTTAACTGAAATTTAATTATGCCCCAAAATATCAAATCATTTTGATTTTAATGAAACTGCTGCAACAAAAATTCTATTTATTGCTATCTCTTTTTAAATTTTATTTAATGTCATTTACAATTTCCTACGTTTTCAAACTTTGTCAATGATTGTACTAATTTTGTTATATGAAACCCAATTAGATGATTGCAAATTAGCTGGAAATGTATAAGATTTGCAGATACTTTATATAAGATTGTAGGTTGAGTTGTTATACAATGTAATTAATAGTTAATGACAGATTAAAGGTTGGTTAAATATGAATAAACCCAAAAGCAAAACCCTAGCTGAAAGTTAACCCTGTGATTCCTTAAGGAGTTATTTTAATGTTCTCCCTAGAGCATTTGGTCAACCCTTTTCCGTCTTTTATTCTCTTCCTTAGATCAAATGCAGCTTTAGTTATCTTTAACTAGACTTTTGCTACCTATAAACCAAATTTCAAGCTTATAAGATCACTCTACTATATAGTATTCAATTTCTACATAATATAAGTAGAAAAGTCTATACCAAATTGTGGGGTCTAAACGAGTTCTCGAAGGGTGTTAAAAGGATAGCTTCATCAAGAGGAACAGCGTTCAATGAGTTCAAATTTAGATATAGCTGAAGATTAGTTCATATAGCTTTTGGTGTATTAGTTATTATGCCTTCACATCTTGTAACTGATTCACTGTCTATATATATATATATATAAACTTAGCTCTGCTCTGTATCATATTCCAGGCGCTATTCTTTGAACCCCTATAATACTTTTATAGAGTATAAAAAACTATATTTTACCACAGGCTAAAATTTAAGCTGGCATTTTACATGTGTATGTGTGTGTGTTCGGTGTGTGTGTTGTGTGTGAATATGCTTTGTGTGTCCGAGTTTTGAAGTGTAAATTTATAGTTTTTGTTTATTTATTTATTGTTTGAGCTTTGCTATTTAATAAAATCTTAGAAAAATATTATTTTAATCAAAGTTTGTGTTTGTTTGTTTTGAAATAAGCAACAGTTAACACTCCTTCACCTGCCACAACGCTTGCCCCTCACCCTTATGTCATGCCACACGCTGATTGCAATGCAGTTAATCAAAATGTTGTGGGTGTTCCAGGGTTAAATGGGGTTAAATATCCCAGAGAGGGCAGCTTATATCTATATATATATATATTTAGCATGTGACTTAAAAAGGGAATCAGTTGCAGTATATGCGTGTATATGTGTGTTGGTGTGTGTGTGTGTCGTCTATATTGCCAATGGTCAAAAGGCAACTGCAATCAAAATTCCAAATACAATAATATAGAAAAGCACAATGAAATAAATTGAAATACCTCAAGCTATGTAAATGGGTATACCAGACACATGGACACTTGGACACATGGACACATGGACACATGGCATGCAACGCACATACTGACCCCACACAAATACACACACAACAGACACACGCACACATATACACGCCCACGTCTGTGTATAGTTTGGTGAGAGCAAATGTGAACAAGACAACAACAACGACAACGACAGCTGGCGGGCGTGAGAACAGAGGAAACAAAATGATGAAGGTTGTTCGCCTCTTTTGCAAGAACTTCTTCTTCTTTATCAACCCATGGGTACCATAGGTACATGTGTACTTACCTATAGGGAACATCATATCAGAGGAAGACTTCACTTCACTTTGTAACAAGACTAAAATAGTTATGACCGAAACCACGTTTACCTTAATGCAACAACAACACAAACCAAAACAATAAGCAGAGCCTGGGAGCTAAAGTAAGGGATTTAGTTTCACAGAAAAAGAACAAAGAGATATCTAGGATATTGTGGTTGGAATAAAGGATCAGCTGTACTATAAATACCACTAAGCCACCAGCCTGCAATGAAAACACTGCTAAGTGAAAGTTTCCTTAGGGAAACCTGTGTTTAAAAGTAGCTCCTCAAAGTGCATTCCTAAGAATTTCTATCTATATATATCTTCCCTCCTTGTTGTCGTTTTAAACTGCCTTTATGCCTTATAAGCAGGCATGGAACAAAGTCACAGAATGCACTCCATTAGCATGACCTTAATCCAACTGAGGTATAAACTCTTCGCAGAAGACCTGGAAAGGGTATACATAAGCTGTATGCTTAGCTCTTGCGTTCCGTTTTTATCAAGGAAATGGAGATGGGAGCGTCGGCTACGTAATCAGCATTTGTGGCGCTCGAGGTCATCCGCAAAGTCTTGGGGCGACATTTCGTGTTGCATGCGGCACACACAGCAATGTTCTATAGGAATAAGCAACAATAACAACACTAACAATAAGAACAACAGTAACAAGAACAACAACAAAAGTTCCGTATGACTGTGGGACACCCAATGATGACGCCGCTTCATCTTCCTGCTGCCTTGGCCTGTCCTCTGGCACTGGTTGAGGTTCAGGTTCTGTTTCTGTTTCTGGTTATGGCTATGGCTATGACTGTGACTGGGACTGTGACTCTGACTGTAGCTGTATGTAGCCTGTTGTAGCCTGGGGCATAATTTTGGGTTGGCTGGAATATTATAATTACAAGCGAAACAGGCCCCAGAGGTGCCTCAGCAGCGACAACAACATTCGTTGCCCATGACAACGATGCCAACAACAATAAAGGCAGCAACAACAACAACAAGAGTAAGAGCAACGATGACGACTGTGATACCCAAATGAAGCTGAAGCCAAAGTCGTAGCTGTAGATAAGATGAGGTGAGGGGAGCTCCCCCTAAAGGTGCCTGACGACGTTGTGACAGTTTCGTTTTTTCCCTTACCTGTCAACTGAGGCAAGATGTGAGAGTGTATATACCAATGTATGTATATATGTGTGTGTGTGCGTGTACCCCTCTAGGTGTGCGTGTGTGTAAGCCAGTTGCATGTGGCTGCCTGCTGACTGCCTGCTGCTTGTCTTCCAGCTGCTACCGGAGTCGAATTCATGGCAAAGTCTAAAGCTGGAACTGAAGCTGGTACTGTGGTTGCGGCTAACTAGTTGAGCTCTGACTGATGGCCAGGCAAACATGGCTCAGTTACTTGGCCAGTTGCCACCTCTGGGGCAAAATAGATGTTGCAGCTTAATGTGTGAATAATGGAAAAGGGGTATAGCGGGGGAAGGGGCTCTTTGGAGGAATGGCAGCTGCTGCTGTATCACTTTTTCTCTATTTCATCTAGTGAGATTGCCGCAAATTAAGACTTAAAAAGACATACAAATGACTTCAACGAGAAATGAAATCATAGAAACAGAAACAAGAAATAAAAAGTCAAAAGACACAAAAGTAAAAAAAAAAGAAAACACAAGAAGAAGAAAAGGTAGAGAGAGAAAAAAAACAGCTTCATTCAACTGATTTTCGTGTGAAAATTATTGAAATACATATCCTAAAGCGAGGCGAGCAACGATTTAACGTACACTCAATATATATATATATATAAATACATATATACATATTTATGTATGTGTATATAATATATATATATATATATATATATGTTTAAGCATTGCCATTTGGTATTGGAGCTAAGCACTTTCGTCTTAGTCTTCGTCTACCTCTAAGCGGACATTGGCGATTATCTTGTCCACGACTGTGAAATAAATGAGCGTCGTAGTCGTACTAAGGATAGCCTTGGGGTCAATTGTTGGCGCATTGTTGCTTCAAAGAAATAACACAAAAAAATATATATATAAAGAAATACCAAAGATAGGTTTCAATATATTTGTATACGCGTGTGTGTGTGTGTGTGTGTGTGTGTCAGAGTGTGTGCGTTGTTGTGTGGTTTCATCTTGTTGCTTGAAACTGATTAAGAGTCAAAAAGTTCCCACATTTCCTATGTGTGTGTGTATTTAGGTTGTATGTGGGTGTGCGTATTTATATCTATGTGTTTGTATATTCATGTGTGTGTGTGTGTGTGTGTGTGTATGGGAATGCCCTTAAGTTCAATTGAAACCCTTCAAGCACATGAAACTCTTTTGCGTGTGCGCATTTATATGCTCATAAAGTAAAATGACTTACATATAAATATATATAGATACATAAACATAAATAGATCTAAAGATTAATATCCTTACTATTATTTAATAACTTACATTAAATTTAATTATAGTTTAAATAACGTTTTAAAAATAACAGCTTGTACACCTCGCCATATGGCATCATAAATTATTTCGGTTGAATTTTTGCATGTTTTGAACTCACTTCAACCGATTAGATATAAACGCAAAAAAATGTACAAATTTCATTGATAACTGATGGGAATATGTACGTATATCTATATATATATACAACTTTTTATAAGTTTATATACTTTATATATAGTATAGCTTATCGTTTATGCCCCACTTCAAGTCTATTTATAATGTTGCATGACACTGAATAAATTTACTATATATGCATATACCCTATACTTACTCTCCACGTGCATATAGGGTATGCTTTATAACTCACTTAGTAAATTTTGTTATTAAGCAAATAATTTTGAAGTTGAAATTAGTTAATAAATTATAGCTTTTTATATACTTCAACTGATCGATTGATTTAGTTGATGTTTATTGGACATTGATTGAGTTATACTCTAAGCTATTACGTTGTCTATGGGAAGGTTGCTCTGTTTCAAGTTCATCGTAAGAAATGTGTTTTATTTTAGACTTGAAAGTGATATATAGAACAACATTAAGTTAAATCAGTTAAAAGTTGTTCATATTAACAATATATACTCTATATATAGTTACCATATATAAAACTTATATATAGGTCAAAAGTTACTTGAACTGGTAGCTGAATGAGACATGGAAATGTAGCTTTAGCTTATTAATTTATGAAATGATAGAGTATAATGATATTGATAACAGTTGCAATTGACATTTGACTGATATCAAAATTTCATTTTTATTTCCTCAATGTGCAGTTCAATGCATTTCTGTGGGTCAAGCAACCTCTTAGAACTATTAATCTAAGGTATCTGAAGCTAAAACGTAGATTAAGTTGTTTTTTAAAGCAAAATCAAATCAGTTTATTGTAAGCTGTTCGCGTGTACAGTTAACACTTAACGGTTAACAGTTTTGTTTTAAAAATGTTGGTTCTGGAGACAAATTACAATGAAGTGGAAAAGATCTGGCGAGGACCAGAAATGCAGCTGATGATTGATAATACTAGATCCATTGGCGATATTTTATTTGAGACTCTGCAAGAAGATTCCAAAGCTATAGCACAGGTCGAGTCCTTGTTTGAGTCCTTTATGTATATAGTATAATGATAATTGTTGCCCTAGATATATCATGATGAGCATAAGAGTGTTACCTATGAGGAGGCGTTATTAGCTTCTGTACGCATAGCACAGTTTCTGAGGGATAAAGGACTGACACATGAACATGTTGTTGGTGTTATAGCCAATAATACAGTGCATGTAGCACATGTTGTGTATGGTTGCATGTTCAATGCCACGCCCTTTCATGCTATCAATCCATTGCTGTCGACAAATGCTATAACTGCCCTATGTGCCATAACGAAACCAAAATTAATATTCTGTGATGGCCACAATTATCCAAGACTTAAAGCCATAACTAAAGATTGGCCAAACGAGATCTATACACTAACAGATCATATTCCTAATGTGCCAAGTATTGAATATATCTTGAGGCAAACAACAACAGATAGTTCCTTTAAGTAAGTTGATATATATGTATATATACCATTTGCTATAACTGTATATATAGACCCACTGCACTTGTGCATGGAGCTGATCAGACGATGGGCATTATATGCACCTCAGGCACGGGCGGCATGCCCAAAGCTGTCACCTTAAGCAACTCTCAACTTTGCCTATTAACAACGTAAGCTGCAACCCATACTGAATATATATATATATAGAAATCTTATATATATATTATAATTAGATCTGGTGGCAGTGGTGACGTTATATACACCTCATCTGGCCTAGATTGGATCAGCGGCATTAAGACTGTACTGATAACTGCCAAAAGCAATGCAACACGTGTTATCACTAGTCAACCCTTTAGTGTATCCTTATTTGTGGAGCTGGTTAGGGAGTACAAGATAACAGCCTGTAATATATCATATTGGCAAATGCAGGAAGTATTTACAAACCCCTTGGCCACAACGGAGAACCTTTCAACACTGAAGTTTGTTGTCTTTGGCGGTGGTTGGATATCGGCGAGCATTATTCAAGCGGCACAGAAGATCCTGGAAACTGCAGTCTTTCTCTTTGTTTATGGCAGCACTGAAACGGATATTGTATCGATTTCTGTGAATCCTGTGGAGGAGAATCTAGTTGGTAACTTGGTGCCGAATACAGCTGTGCGTATTGTTAGTGATCAAGGCAATAATCTGGGTCCCAATCAGATCGGTGAACTACTACTAAAGAACAATCATAATTGGAAGGGTTACTTTAATAATGCAGAGGAAACTGATCAATTTCTTGATCCCGAAGGTTGGTTCCATATGGGTGACTTGGGCTATTTCGATGATAATAACTATCTCTATATGGTGGATCGCAAAAAGGATATACTTAAGTACAAATCATTACTATATACACCCAATGAAATCGAAAAAGTTATCCTAGAATTGTCCGATGTATATGATGTTTGTGTCGTTGGTATATTGGATAGATCTTATGGTCATGCAGCTGGTGCTTTGATCAAATTGAAATCTGGAAGTCTATTGAGTGCACCCAGCATTATTGATCATGTGGCATTGCGTCTGCAACAGGAGCACAAAATGTTGCATGCTGGCGTGCAATTTGTGCATGAAATTCCAAGAAATCACAATGGAAAGCTATTGAGAAATGTGGCTAGGGATATGTTTGAGCTTTCCAAAATACCAAAAGCTTCACTATAAGATTAGACAAAATTTATAAATTTAAAAAAATTTATTATTAGCTGTAAAAAAAGGTTCCTAATAGAAATTTTTAAGGCTTTAAGCAGCATTAACTGATAATTAAAGATTTAGCATACAATTGTAAATATGAAAAGTTTTCTTTATATGTAATCTATGCCATAATTTAAGCTCCACCTTGGCAGACTTAAAGCTGTTCTTAGTGCACTTCAAGTAGCCTATAACCTGCTTAAGCTGTAAGCTGATTTTTGAGTAGCTTTGAAGGTGATGTTCAGAATAGGCAAAGCTTTTAGTATTGATAGTTGCCTTATTAAAAATTCTATAGGTTTTGGCTTTAGCTATATTAAAATTTAAAGGCAATTATATAGTTACCGATTGGATCAATTTTTACATGTTATGTTTTCTCTGTCATTTTTGTTGCTTCTGCTTTTGTTGTTGTTGTTGTTGTTGTTGTTATGTTTTAGCCTTCAACTTGCTATTGGCTTGATTTCATGTGAAATATATATGTTATAAATACATCAGAGTAAGAGAGAGAGAGTGTGAGAGAGTTAGAGCGAAGAGCAAAGCAATGGGGAAATTCCCCAGCGGCAATTTATTAGTAAAAAAAAAACAGAAAAAAATGTTTCGTGTTTGGCGTCTGCGCCATCGTATTGTTCCTCGTGTTGTGTTTACGTTGTAAGCTGTTGCTGTTGCTCTGCTGCGTTTGCCTCTTGGCCATGATAATTTAGATGCTGTTGTTGTGATAAGAATACACACACACACACACACACAAATACACATAACATAGTACACTCACGAACAAGTTCGATGTTGGCCACCTTTGTGGGAGTTTTTTTATTTAGCTCTTGATTCTTTGTACTCTTCTGCCTTAACTTGAGTCTAACATTTGGCTTACACAAGTATTTTATGGCCAATGTGAAAGTAACCTTGATTTATAGCCACCACCTATACACCTACAAACACACACACACACACACACACACATACACACTATTCCTACTGTTTCAACCCAAAAATCAACTCAAAATGAGTTCAAATTATATAAATTGTATCCCAATTGAAGGCTAGAAGCCAAAGGATTAGAACTTCCTGCAGGCTATGAAATGGCTATTTGTCGTTAAGTTGTATTACCAATGACTTAAATATATAGACATGTACTTAACCAACTCTTATAGAATGTAGCACATCAAAGAACACATTATGTTTATTAACTGAAAGCTGTTAGAAATTTTATAAATTGCCAAAAATCAAATTTAATTTTTGACTTTTATGAAATTAATTTGACTTTGAATTTTGATTGACATTCAATGAAACATTGATTGAAGTAGAAGTAGAGTGTAGAGTAGGAAAGCCGTCTTATGGATCTATTCAGCATTAAGCAGGCGCTTCATATTTGCTGGAAGAAAGAAGCCCAAATTTTAGAAGAAACTTTGTTAAAAAGAAACTTGTTTATTTTTTAAATGGTTGATGTAGGCATTGTGTATATATCCTTTTTATCCTTTTCTATATGGGTTGCAGTATATTATAGTTTTATTTAAAAAGCTGAACTAAACTTTATTTCAATATGTTTTTTGGTTATCCTCATGCATATTTTAGCGATTCCTTTGTATATATATATATATACCTATGTATATAAGTGTGTGTGCTTGTGTATGTGTGTGTATTTGTGAGTTAGAAGTAATATTTTTCTAACACTCGCGTTTAGCGTTTAAATTTATGCATGGACGCTCTCTAATACCATTTGAAATAACAGAAATAATTTATTATTTTTAACACTTTACACAAAATTTCGGTGTTGGTTTTCGGTTTACGGTTTACGGTCTTATTTTAACGTTTTAACGGTATATATATATATAAATATATATTTTTTTTTTGTATGTGTTGATGTTGCTATTGCCAGTTTTAGGTATTTTGTGTGGACTTTTTCCCCGTTGTGGATAACAACAAATGGAAATTGTTTGTTTTTCATTTGATCAAACGGTGCCTAGTTCCCCTTCTCTCTCTATCTCTCTCTGTCTTCCTGTGTTTTTGATGATGGGTGTAAGGGTAGGGTACAAGGGTAGGCAGGCATTGTGAACGCGTTCAAGTGCATGTACATTTCAACACTTATGTCAGAAATATATATATATCGGTATAGTATATATATATATATATATATATATATATTTATAGATAAATTTATAAATATTTTCCAATATTCCATAAATTGTGCACAAATGTGGCAGCAAAGTTGTGGCAACAGTTGCATAGATAAATATGAATACAAAATTGGTTTTAGCTAGATTTTTTTTTTATATTGCTTTCTTTCTTTACATATTTGCTAAACGTCGAATGGAAAATTTATGATTGAAAATTTAAAAAAAAGGCAGCTTCATAAGATGCATAACAAAATAAAAACATTTAAATATTGGACCAGATTTTTTCATTTTAGCCATATAGCGTCGTTCCTCATCATTAACATTTTCCGCAGCACGTATAAACACATAATAGATCAGATAGGCATAAGAAGCCAGGAAAAAGCCAATTATTATAGCTTTCCAGAAATCTGAATAGAAACATATATATACCTACTATATCTATATAAATATTATATGTTAACTGTGGACTTACTCCAATTCTTAACAATACGCTTTAGTTTATGAAAAACTATATAGATCCAAGCAAAAATTGTTACCATAATTAAGCGATCTCCTTTGGACTTCTTTTCTTTTTTATAAGACTTAGAATCAGACATGTCCTCCATGTAACCAGCCGGTTTTATCTGTAGGCAAAGGGAAATGTTATTTAACATTGCATTAACAGTGAAACAAAGCAACATAAGTGTTAACAGCTGTTAAGATTTGTGTATATAACGGTTAGACACCTCTGCTATGCGTTGTTGTAGTTGTTGTTGCTGTTGCAATTGTTGCTGCGGTTGTTGTTGTGGTGGTTCCGGTGCAATGGGAACTATAGGAACATTTTTTTCCATATCACGGCTACTCTCATCAGTAGACAGAATATTGACTATTTTTGATTTTGGCTTTCTCGATTTCTTTTTCTTTTTGACTTTGTCAATTGGATTTTTATTAGTTACATCGGGTGTTGTTGGATTATCCCTCTTATCCTTTTGTTTAAATGTCAATTTCTTATGCGATGATATTGTAGATTGTTCACTTCTATAGCAAGTTCTGTGCATCAATGCATATCTGGGCCAAGGAAATCTCTTGCTCTTTGGTGTTCGAATACCCGTATCCTTTGCCTCTAGTGCATGAGCCTCTTCATGTTTACCCAATGGGTTAACATCTTGTTCAGCTAATAGTTGTGATAATCCAAACAAATCTTGATTCCCTGCAATAGAGCAACGTTCCTCTAATTTTGGTAGTTCCAATGTGGGATGTATATGGCGATCCGCAACTTTGGCAACTGTCTTTGTGCGTATTTGGCCATTAGCAGTAATTTTTACTGAACTACCGTGTATTGTAGATAGACTGTAATTTCCAAGAGTTATTAATCAATATAAAGTTATTAATATATACATAGTATAGTTATATGTATATATAGCTTACGAATCGGATACAAAATCATTATTCTTAAATAGTTCAACCATTTCAGCTGAATTGCCTTCATCACTCTGCTTCCTTGGGCTATCGAAATTTGTTATATATACTTTTTTTTTATAATTTCTTTTCGGAAAATACATTTTTACTTACTGCATAAGTTTCATCGACATTATGAATATATTCTTTCAAGAATATGGAAATAAACCGTAATATTATTGTATCGGACGCGAATATAGATATATACACCGTATATATCTATATGTTTGCCTATAGAAATATATTTTCACCTTAAAAAAAATTAGTGAAAGCCAAAAAATTCTAAGCCCTTCCTATATTTTGACTATACCTAACTGATTTCTACACAATAATAAAAATATTTGCCTTCAGAGTTTCTATTACAACTTTTTGACAAGTTTCTGCCTCAATTCAAATTTGGATTGCTACGATGCTTACAACTTGTTAATTAAGAGTCTGTAAATATGATCACAGATAATAGTAAATAGTAATTATATATATATAGACATACATTGTATATTAGTCGCATTTATTATTCATTAGGATGTTGCAAGTGGTGCAACAAAGTATAGACCTTTGCCCCTTCGGCTATGCAGTTGGCAAATAACCGAGTGGAGATTGAAATGTTGCCATGTGGATTGTCGCTTTTGTTGTTGAGTTTGTGTTGCGCAGGCGTAAAACCGCAGGCAATTTACAGTATCCCCTAACACACACACACACACACACACACACATACTATCACACACACACACAGACAGAGACACAGAGAGAGAGAAAAAGGTCTCCGTTTTCGTAGCGGACAGTGCCTTATGCGATCTCACCACCTCACCGCCTTGTTATATATCCTTGCGTTGCTCACGCTGCCTGTCCTGTACTCTCTGTCTCGCTCATCAAAGCGGTAAGCTCCTCGGGCAACATTAGCAAAGCGAAGCGTGCAGCGGGCGGCGTCGCAACGTTGCTGCTGCTACTGCTCCTGCTGCTGATGTTGCTGCTACGTTTCTGCCTTAGGCTGCTTAGGTTTTCCAGCGTGAGGCAGCGACGCAGCAATGCTTTTTTGCCTCGCAGTTAGCTTCCGCTCCCAAACTCCTTGGAAGCCTTGTTAAGGGGCTGGGCTGGGCGGGGCGGGTCCGACGTTTGGGTTGCCAAGCAGCTGTATATAAAGCCCTTGTATATATATAGTGCCAATGCTTAATTCTAACTCTCTCTCTCTCTCTCTCCCCTACTTTCTCACACTCGTCTCTTTCCCTTTCTATATGTGACTATTCTGTATTTAGCTATCGGCCATTTCGTGCGGCGCAACTAAATGCATTTGTTGTTGCTGCCACTGTTGTTGTTCTTGCTGCTGCTGCTTCCTTTTTTGTTTTGCTTTTGTTATTTTTTTGCTGTTGTTTCTTTGCTGCTTAGCCGTTGCTTTGCCACTGCCACCAGCTATTTGAGGCTGAAATGTGCATGCCACAGGCAACAACAGCTGCCGCAGCAACAGCAACAGCCACAGCAACAATAACAACAACAACAATCGCAACAGCTGCAGCTGACTGACTTCTACTTTGACTTTGAGTCCTTGGACTCAATTTCTTAACTTTAACTTTAGTTTTTAAATGACTTTAAAGTTGCCATCAAAAAAATGTGGCAAATATTTCTATATATATATATATATATATATATATAATATATGTTGCACTTAGTTGCTCAAAGTGTGGGTATTATTTAGCTTATACTCACACCCACACACACACACCTGCACACAAATACACAAACAGTTGTGTAGGAGAGGCACAAACAATTTTGATTTTGTTGTGCAACTGACAGTTGCATAATTTCTGCATGAATGCCACTTTCAAATTCGATGCACACACAAAATTCGTTTGTTCTTCCTTAACTGTATCTATATATATATATAAATTCATACATGTATGTGTGTGTGTGGTGTGTGAGTGTGTGTGTGGCAGCGTCAGTGGTTGTGTCTGTTAATTAAATTGTGTCTAAACGGTACGCAAACATTTTGCGTTTGCATTGCGATTGCTCAATGAAGCGCATAATTGCATAGAAAATAGAAAATATAAAAATTTTATAATGAAATGCAACTGTTATTATAATAATTTTATTATTAAAAAAGAAATGCATAATTAGAAAATATCTTTTTTATAATTCTAAGTACATTTTGACACTCAGTTTGTGGCGCTCTGAAGTCTTCCAAAGAAATTGCCTTGAAAGTTTGAAGGCTAAGTTGAAGTCAATTAACAAGCTTAAAATGTTAACTAAGTGCATAGATTTAAGCCTGGCTAAGAAAATCAATTGATAACAGAAGGTGAAGAAAAGGTTTTCCTTTGGCTTCCACTCCTTTTTGCGACACTTCTTGCCGCCTTACGAGAGGTTTCATTTGGGTTGCACTTATCACGATCAGCTCTGAATTTGTAAGCACCGCGAAAGCTGTAAGAAAACTTTATTTTCTTGAAACTAATTTAGAATGTCTTAATCCGTTTTTCCACTGTCTCCACATAGTGTCATATATTAGAGCCATATTCTGTCCTCAAGTTCCCTTGCCTTTGCTCTATTGGTAAAGGATGTTTGCTAGTCGTGCAATGCTTGTGGAAGTATAGTTAAAGTTATGCTGCAGCATCTTGGCATAGAATTGCGCAAAGCTTCCGTTATGCCTTTTGCCTTAGCAGCGCTGTTAGGACAAGGCGGAGGTGTGTGTGGCAGGAGGTGCAGGAAAACTACTTCAATGCGACGTGCGGCTGAACAAAAGCAATGTTGCATTGTCGCTGTCGCTCAGACTGTGGCAGCGACTGTGGCAGTGATTGTGGCTGTAACTGTGGCTATGGCAATGTGGCAAACGGGAAATTAAACGTTGCGGTTGTCGTTGGAGTTGCCATTGCCGTTGCCGTTGCCGTTGCTGTTACCATTGTTGTTGGCAATGCGGCGTATGTGTAATATTATTGGCACAATGCGAAATGTTGTTGCTGCTGTTGTTGTTGTTGCTGTCTGCTTTTCATTCAGCATCGCAATTATGAGCAACCACCACTGATAACAGCAACAACAACTGTATTTCTGTTTCTGTGTGTGCGTGTGTGTGTGTGTGTGTGGCTGCAACACTGGCAGCAAGTGCCACAAATGTTGAAAATTTTAAGTGGACAATCGGTTGGGTGGCAGCAGCAGCAGCAGCAACAAACAGCAGCAAATAACAACGGACAAATAACAATTGCCAGTTGGTCATTAAGCGTCGGTTTTATGGCCATTTCCCTGAGTTGCAGTTGGTATTAAGTGCAATGCGAGTTATCTTCAAGCCACTAAATTTGCTAACAAATGCTGATAGCATGCCACGAACAAAAGCTGCATGAACAAAAAGTGTTTTTGGCCCAAAATCAGCAACACAATACGTATAAACCAAACCCAAAAACCGTTTTTAGACACATTTATAAATCAAGTACTGTTGCTCGTACGATTTTGACCAAAAAGAAAAGAGATTTTAATTAAATGTCGCCGCAAACGATGCGGTAATTTGAGTCACATCTACAAAACTATGCACAATCTATAGATACATTCATTCAAGCAATATGAAATGGGTATAGAAATTGGAATAGCAACAGTTGCTGTTGTTCTACTAGCCAGCAATAACAGCAACAACAGCATTAGGTAAGCAATATTTTAGCATTCAATATGAAAATGATTTTAGCTGCCGGCTAGCGGCTCAATTTATCACAAGCCTCATACATACCTCTCTCTCTCTCTCTCTCTCGCCCCTTACCCTTAGGGTGCAGAGAGAAGGGGGTTGACCAGTTGGCAGGTTGCACATGTCAAGGGTTTGAATTGCATCTAATACCATTTTGTATTACCATTACCATTGCCATTGCCATGGCCATTGCCATTGGAATTGCATTTCATGTGTCAGCAACGATTTTTAGGCGCCTTCGAGCGTTACGCTGCACTGCGCAGAGTTGCACTGCTTTGCTTTTACTCTGTTTATGATGGATAATTTATTGTATATAGACCTAGAGTCTATGGGTTTTCACTGTATTTAATAAGCACTAAACATTTTGTATGTAAACATAGCTACGCGTATAGAATGAAATCCTTTTGATAGAATGAGCTATAGAATATAGGAATTCCAGCACTTAAATTGCTGCAGGGCTTTTCATGTGGAGCAGAGAGAGATAGATAGAGAGAGAGAGAGAGATGCCACAGTATAATAAGGCAACACACAGTCTGTACAAGTCTATGGTCCCGGGCTATAAGAGAATTGTGAGACGTTTTCTGTTGTTGTCTATGTGTGTGTGTGTTTTTTTTTATTGTTGACTGAGTTTATGTCTTGGTTTTGGTGTTTATATTGTAGACATCACTGTACTCCACTCAACTCTACTGTACTATACTATACTGTAATGTAACCCACACAGCAACAGTTCAAAAATTCATCATTGTTGGCGTTGCTGCATTGTTGCTATGCCTGTCATATAGTCTCTTTCTACTCATACTAATACAACAACTACTGCTTCTACTACTACTACTACTACTAGAGTAACTACCCACTGTTAACGCTGCTGTTACCCCTGTTCACCCTGTTCAACCTATACACCCTGTACACCATACCGCAACAAGCCGCAAACGAAACTGACTGATGCCCGGCAGCTACTTTTGGGATGAAATATTATAATTACAAGCGAATTGCCAAAGGCCAAGTACAAGCAGGAGGAGAGTGAGAAGACAGTCATGCAGGCAGTCAGGCAGCAAGGCAAGTCAAGCAGGCACCCAACAACAATAACAACAACAGCACCAACAACAAGAGAACCAAATCAAACCCAACCCAACAGTTACGTTCGAGCTGCAGCCAGTTGAGTTTAGCCGAAGGCATTCAACGCTCTCGCAACATGTTCGTTACCGACGAACAACACAACATTGTGAGCATAAACGTTGGGAATGAGAACGAACATAACAGCAACGGCAGCAATGGCAGCAGAAGGAAGAAGTAGGACAGAGAATGGCGACTTCGTTGTGTTTATGTGTGCGCCTCTGCTCAGCTGCCGGCATATTCAGTGATAATTTAGATGCGTTTGCAGTGATAAGCAATGAAACTGGTTTGATGTCGTTTGTAGCAGCATGTTTGATGCTACCTAAGACTGACTGACTGACATACACTAAACTGCACTTTGACAAAGATTGTATAAGTTGAATGTGTCTCTGTGTGTGTGTGTGACAGAGAGAGAGAAGAGTAGCACAGAATATATTTAGTGCTGCGTGGGTTCGGTTCGACTATTCGCTGGTTGGATGGTTCGTTGCTTGGTTTTAGGTTGCTTGGCACAAAGACAAGCAGAGAGCAAAAAGCCGTTATTAATTGCAACTTGATTGCCTTAAGCTATTTATTAAGTTTTTGTTTAATTTATAAAGCGTACAAATACACGCACTCAGGCACACACACACACATAGTATATATGTACAAGCTTATATATTATTTATATATATATCTGAGTATTTGTTTTTGTATATCATTCGTTTTCATTTCAATTTTGCTGCACCTTCATAAAGGCACACATACAATAACAACTTTGGAATGCGCTATGTGTTGGTGGTGTATGTGTGAAAGAAAGAAAGAGAGAGAGCGAGAAAGCTTGCTTCATTTTACATAGCTGTCAGTTTTATTGAAAATTAGCCTCCAGTTAATTTTGTATACCATTAAATTTTATACATGTCTCACCTTCCCCTTTATTCTCCCTCTCTCTTACCCTGTTTCTATCTTTCTTCTCATGTATATGTGTGTATATGTTTGTGTGTATGTGTGTGTGTGCGAGTGTTGGGTTGCCTGACGATCCCAAAAGTAATGCATGCAGATTATAACTTAAATATGAAATGTCACGCATTGACAGGCAGTTTTGAAAAGTGTGCAACAACCACAGCAGCAACAACAACAACAACAACAACAACAACAACAATGACTTATACAACAACAATACGAAAACATACCAACAAACAACAACAACAACAGCAGCAACAACAATCACAATAATACAACCAGCACAAGTTTTACACCTTGGGGCCAGTTGCGCCGCTGCCACTCCGTTTATGAGCCGAAGCTAAAGCCAAAGCCAAAGCCAGTATACGGTATACAGTATACAATGTCCAAGTTATAGCCGGAATCAAAGTAAGAGCCACCATAACACCAACAGACCCAACAGTCAACCACAAAAGATGGCCACAAGCCAGCAACAGGAATTTATGCGGCCTTTTCATATACCCAACAATAAAATTAAATCAAATTGGCTTTTAAACATTTGCAATCAAATTGTTACTAAACAGTTAAAACTAGTAGAATTGATATAAATTTAATAATAATAAATTAATGATTGATTGATAAATGTTGAATGATAGATTGACAACAATACAAAGGAAATGCTTGTCTGCTAAAGTTGATAGATGCATTGCTAAATGAGCTTAGAGAAGGAATTGAATATGGGAAGAAAAACTATAAGGAATACTCGTTTAATATAGATGCTGTTATAAACTAGAGTATAGGTAAGTCGGATATGCCCGTTTGCATGTAATGTACCCATTTTTTGTATTTGCTTTGAGGCGAAAGTGTGCGCTTTGGGATGTGGTTAAGATATGATAAGGGTCACATGACTGTGACCAGCCTACTGAGGTGTGCACAAGTGTGTGTGTGTGGGTAAAGCTAAGGTGAAGGGTGGCAGTATAGGGTGTAGGGGGTAAAAGGTAGATAATATTGTAGTATGAAAGTAAATGTAGTATACATGTAAAAAAAAACAAAACAAAAAGTGCCTTTAAAGTGTTTTTAAATCAATTGAAAAGTTATTATAGTTTTAGTATTTATGCATTAATCCTTGCAAAAGGAAATAGTCTAGTGTTTATATATTGATTTATATATATCAATTCTTATAATTTGAGTAATCGGCATACCGACAAAGTGATGTAAAAACAGCATCAAAAATGGGAAAGAAGTAAGGACATTGATAGTCCTTAGGTTTCTTCCGTAGAAGTATGGTAGTATTAAACGATTTAGGAAAATAATAACAAATAATGCTGACGCCAGTAGTAAATCTATTGAATATGAAAAAAGAAACTCAAATTAAGTAATTAATATAATTAAATTTTAACAATATTAATTAATCACCTGGCTAAGGAGCAACCAATTTGCATTATCTCCGGCGCAATCATACGCATAAATTCATTATCACCCTGCACCTTAAAGAATTTCCTCTCATTGATTAGCGTCTCGGCGGGTTGCTTGATTTTTGTGTGGCTTTCATACCAGCTACCAATGGCCAGTTCAATCAGATATAAGGAGTATATATTTGGTGTAAAATAGCTGTTACAAGCTGTTTCATCGAGGTTGACCTGTAAATTCTTTAAGTCCTTTATCTTGTATCTTTTTAAACTTCTCTTTGTTTGCTTTAAAGTGCAATTCGTTAGCATTTCACATCTGAGATGATGCTTATTTGCTGCTTCGGCCAAAACATTATCCCACTTCAATAGAAATATATCACAGAGCTGCAGTCTTATGGCCAAACGATTACGTAATCCATTATGGCCATAAATTATTAGTTTTTTGAAAAACGCATATCTTTTCTCCCGCAAATCAAAGTGTTTCTTAAATAAAGGACATGCTGCATTTGGTTGTGTAGCTAGCTCCTTACCCCATAAAGAAAAATCTCGACGGTCAAAGGCAACAATCTGTTGCACTAATACACTATTAACAATCAATAATAACAACCATAATAGCCACATATTGCCAGAATTCTTTTCAGTGTATATTTTGTGGAAAAAACTTTTTCTAATTGAAATTCCAATATTGCAATTTTTTTAATTAAAAACTCTGTTAAATTGATATAACTAAGTTGAAAGTTTATGTATAGTATACTATGATTTAAACAGATTAACAGGGAAGTTAAAGTAAGCCATGTTATGTATTAGCCATGTTTTTATCTAAGTGTTGTCTTGTATTCTTTCTATAGCTGATCTTGCATTGTTTTCAGCGTTCCACAAAAGATTTTATTTATATTTTATAGTTGTCTTCACTTTTGTCTTACTTTGGCTTGAGTTTTCTTAACTGTAGATTTCATCTGGCACTCATTTGGCTATCATTTATCTTGGCCAACAACAATGCTGGCCACATTTGTTATTAGCCCACTTCTCAGCGCACTTAACACTTTAGTTAGCTGCAGCTACTGTTTGATTGTAAAAAACTCGAAACGATTTTCACACGTTTTTCATTCCGTTATACCTTATAAAAAGTGAATGAAAAGGGGTATATTAACTAAAAGTAAATGTATATATATGATGTTGATGAGTTAGTATATATAGCTATATGTCAATAATAGAGTTAATTGGTAGTTAAGAGTTAGATTGAAGATGCTTTGCATAGCATTTGCTTTTCTCTTTTAATTTGCTTTATGCATAAGGTTATCATCATTCTAGAATTTATTTTATATCTTTGCAGGGTATTTAATAGTCGTGCATAGTTTTTTGTTGTTTTCTTACTTGTGTTTTCCTTCTTTTTTTTCGCTTTTGCCTTGTGGTCGTTGACAGGTGCCTAAAATGCATTTGCACCATTTTTCAACGTGCGAATTTTTGCTCCACTGAGTGAGAGCGTTATTCGGTGTGTGTCAGTGTGTATGTGTGTGTGTGTGTGTGTGTGTGTGTGTGGATATGTATATGTTGAACACATGTCTGCAAATTGCTTTACTAACTGACTGAATGACTGACTGACTCACTGACTAACTGTGACTACTGACTCTATCGACAGTTGTTAGTAGTTTTTGCTGCTGGAGTTGCTGTTGCTGCAGTTGCTGTTGCTGCTGTTGGCGGCTTTTGGCTGCTGTTTGGTTTTTGTCTACCAAAGTGTTGAGCATCTGTATGTGTGTGAGTGTTTGTGTATGTGTGTATGTATATTTATAACTGCATTAATGTGAACTTATGCCTCGGCAGGTCAGTATCAGTCAACAAAAGTGTTGCTGTTGCTGTTGTTGTTGTTATAACATCATACAGACAACTTCAGCAACATATGATACTTGTATACGTTATATATGTTGGTCTTTAGCTGCTGCCTCTTGTGGCATCAGTTGCCGTTTAACGCTACAATTAAACAAACAGCCGCCTGCAACATAAACACACACACACAACACACGCACACACACAGATACATAAATGAACGCTTACAGGTGAAAATAATGCGTGGAACTTTATGGAGCCATATGATGATATGGTAACACATATGGCCAACTCAGTAAGCCAATGCAACGGATGCAACCAGCAACAGGGTGTTGCAAGGGCAGTTCATGTATGTAGAGAGTTGGTTAAGTGGCAGGGTCGCAGGCGGTGGCAGTTACAGTGGATACACGCTGGGCTGCCTATTAAGTGATTTTAACACTTTTCGCATGAAAATTGCAAAAAGGCAACACCGTTGATAATTATCCCTTAATTGTTTAATGAGCAGCACTTGAGCAACGACAGCAACATCAACCAACAGCAGCTATAGCAGGTACAGCAGTAGCAGCAAAAAGTAGCAGCAGCAGCGAAACGCAACTGCAGCAGTAAGTAAAGTTGCTGCTGGAGGATGCGTCAGCTTAATTAATGTCAATTTAATTACACCAACTGTGTATAAGCCCAGCACCTGATAAGCCCTACAGTTGTATATATCTATATATATATATCTGAATATGCATATATATATATAGGTATATATATTATATATACATATATATATATATATATATACATAAACATATGTTTTAATGGACTTTATGCAACTTACTGCAACTGTTGACACACTTTTAGCTGTGAGCGTTTAATACAAAGTTCTTCACGTGCCGCTTAAAGAGTCGCCTCGAAGTGACCAAGTCAATTAACCAACAAGTGAACAGTTTGACTTAAGGGATTGAATAGTTTGGTAACAGCAGTGCATATGTTGAATGTTAAATGAACTCTGAAGTCTGTATTACAGACTATACCTAAAGGTTATTGAAAGAGTTTATACTGAAAGGAGAATATTGATATAGAGAAACCTATATAAAACTATTTTAAGAAGTAACTTTATATGGCATTATCTGTATATATATAATAATAATTGTATAAGAATATATATAGTAGTATAGTATAGGGCTTATTAGGCTAATGCTCATACTAATGGAACAGTTTTTAATACCCAAATCAATGGAACTAAGACAAACTTATGAGAGACTCAACTTAGTGGCAGAAACTTGCGATATTTTTTCAGCTGGTCCAAGCTTAGCGGCTATTGTCTTGGCTTAAAGATATGCCAAAAAGAGGTTCAGCTGTCAAGATAATACTATATATTAGTTAATTATAGATGAAATTTAAGATCTTTACAAACTTAACTGAAAGTTCTGTTCGTTTGGCTCTCCCTTTGCAATGCGATTTACTTCGAGTAAGATTTTGCTTACTATTTGTTCCGTGGGTATATCATTTATCTCTTCTCTCTTTATGATCAATTCTCTTGCTTGAAGTGAAATTAATTAATATTATATATATTTCATATACTGCAGTTTTAATTTTCTCACACTTTGCACCTGTTTTCTTCGAGTCTCCCTTTTGCTTAATTACTTTAGCTACGCTTCTTATGGAATGTCTCTAATATTTAACTTCAAGTTAAATAATAAGTTTTCTTTTGTAAATCTTTTGTAGCTGAGATTTTCATTTTGTCTTGGAGTTTTGATACAACATTTCAATTTGGATGTGAATTCCTGGGGCTAACTTTATGTACTTTTCGTTTTGGGTTCTTCAACATCATTCGCTGTTGCTGTTGTGTGTTGCCTCCCCTTTGCTTGAGCCTCCCTCTGCTTTTGGTTTTCAGTTAATATAACACTTTGGACATAGACATCAGTCAAAAAGTTATATTTGGCCTTCATATCATTTACTCTCACTGAGAGACTAACTGCTGCTGAGGCTATGGCAAGGCGGTTAAGACGGTTAAGATGGCTAAGACTGCTAAGACTGCTGACCATGTCTATGGTATGTCTCTATTAGCCAACTCTGTGAGTTATTTGGTTGTTTGTCTGATTAATGTTTAACTGCAAACGAGCTAAGCTCTTAGCTCTTAGCACTGCCAAGTGGGAATTGGTAACTAAAGATTGGGAACTGGTAACTGGCAACTGGCAACTGGCAACTGGTAACTGGTGACTGTTGACTGTAAGTTGCCCCTCATCTGGTGATGCTTAGAAGTTGGTCGGTTGTCAGTGGCAGCATCTTTTACCCTTTTTTTTCGTTCTCTCTCAGCTTAGCACTGCCTTAGCTCATACTCATGGCCATGGGGCATTCAACTGTATGTGTGTGTGTGTGTGTTGACTGTTTAGCTGTTATATATATGATTCCCAACTATGATATAATCTCGTTATTGCCCCGTTGCCAGACCAATGGATGCGATCCCAGCGACCAACCAATTCAATTATTTTTGTCTATAACATCGCGTTATATCTATACTCTGCTTTGAGGAGCGTTTCTAGTTTTTGCTTTTTGCTCTTTGCTGTTTACTTTTTGCTTTGTTTCTTCTATGCTTTGCTGTGACGGAGACAAAGTATTTCTGGTATATAATATGTATATATATACAATATATAATATTTTATATATATATATAGATATGGCATATAAAATAGTGAATGTAATTTTATTCACATGTAGCGCCTAAAGCTAATCCGCTTTGCCTCCTGGCCACAAATTGCACAGCAGGCAGCAGGCAGAAGGCAACCCCGGAACGAGAAGCCGCACCTCGTTGCCAGATCCCAAGCTAAACCAGCTACAAATGTATATGTGTGTGTTTGGGTGTGTGTGTGTGTGTTGTATGGTATATTATATGGCAAAGAGAGAGAGAGATAGAGCAGAGGTGCGGGCAGAGAGTTGAAATCCATCATTGGCGCATGGCCTGCAGCAACATTTGGGTTGAAATATTATAATTACAAGCGAATGCCCCAAGGGTAAGGAGAGGTGAGGCAGCATTGCTGTAGCAGCAACGAGCGTTTCAAGCGTTGCCATCGCGTGTCTGTCCGCCGTCTCATCAAGCAGCAAACCAGCCAGCCAGCCAGCTAACCTACCAACCGTTCCGTTCAACCTTCCTTCCAACCAACCAGCCAACCATTCATCCGTCCAACCATCCATCCATCCATCCTTCCAACCATTCAACCAACCATTTGTCTGTCCATTCAAGCAGTCGTCTCGCTATATTTGTCTGTATCTCTATCTAACTGAGCTGAAATACACTAAACTTGCGGATATGGATACTTAGTTGCTGCTTCTGCTGCCGTCGCTGCTGCTGCGACTGCCACTGTTACCTGTGTTAATGCTGCCTCTTTGCCGCTGCCCCTTGGTGTTGCCACTTTGCTTTGTTGTTATTATTTGTTGTGTTTACGTTGTGTTGCTGCTGCTGTTGCTGTTGATAATACTCATGCAACAAGAGTAGTGGCAGCAGCAGTTTGTTGCCCTAGGCTTATAGCATTGCAGCACGTTTGCCTGCAACATGTTGCATGCAACAACAAATATACTAAACAATACGCTTATGGAACAACTCCGTTTAACTGACATTGTCCTTGTTTTAGATGTTTTATGCCACTGTATTTGGACACACTGTATCGTAGATCTGTGTGTTTGTCGCTGTATGTGTGTGTGTGCTTGTGTGTCTAGTTGTTGTGCTTTGTTGTGTTTGTGTTTCTTCAGCTGAGAAGAATAAATGGGCAGCAGGTGAAGAACACACTCTTTTTTTTGCCAGAGAAGCTGCTGCGTATAGAGTCCTATATATCCTGTACAGGAGATGCTAATGGGAGGGCGTATTGTAGGTGGAAGCAGGGGGAAGGAGGAATATCTTGGCAGGATTCTGTATATTAAAGAAGCGTAATATATGCTTCTTAATATCCTTAGAAATCTTTCGTATTGTCTTCCTATAAAGTCATCATGTTTTCAACTTTTTGCCACAACAATAACTCATACAAAAGGCTTATAAGAGGCATGTTGCAAGTTGAAGTTGTAAGACAAAAGTTACTCAGCAACATAAGCCTCGATTAGTTTTAGTTAGAATTTATATATCTCCATTCGATTCTAACAATTCTTGCAGTCTTGTAGCCTGCCATAGAAATCTACAACTCTTGCAGGCAATATATTGTTGCAACTTTTGCTGCTTGCCACAAGGTATGCACACGTTGCATACTGTTGCTTTGTGTTGCTAACTTGTTGCACTTGTGTGTCTCTGTCTGTGTGTTGTTATGTTTTAATATGTGTTTGGAAGTGGAAGTGGGCGTGGCAACAAAAACAAACAATTGCTGGTGTCGCTGGTTGTTTGGACAAGTGTTGCCGAGGCACAACCAAAAAAAAAAAGTAGACCCCTTTTTAGCCACAAATGCAAATTAGACCAAAAAACAACTCAAGCAAAAACCAGCAGCAGCAACAAAAAAATACAAAATAAAATTAACTTGCAACGCACATGTTGCATGGCAGCCCAGCAGCTGCGCCGAAAATATAATTTAAAAATAACAAAAAAAGAAAAGGATTGAAGGGGTGGTCAGTAAAGGGGGCAGCAAACTTGATATCCTTCGTCAGGCAGTTGCCCGGCCTATATAATTATGCATATGCAAGCTTTGTGGCAGTGGCAATGGCAGTGGCAGTGGCAGTTGCAGTGGCAACAATCACAGCATATATAGGCGTAATTGTCCCCAAAAAAAAGGGTTGCTGCTGTGTTGTCCACTGTTGATGATAGTGTGCATTGTGGCATTATATTGAAGGTTGCATTGAATGAATGAATGAATGATGCAATGTGGCCAGCTGCTGCCAGGTGACAAGTCTGCATCAATGGACAGAGACAATGGACAATGCAACTTGGTAGCTGAATGGCTAGCTGTCTGTCTGTCTGTCTATCTGTCTGTCTGGTTGGTTGGTTGGTTGGCCGCCCCATTTTGGTTACCCTCATTATAATACGGGTAGTATGCAAAAAGAATGGCAAAACGTGGCCTAAAGCCAGTTAGGAGTAAGTTTAACTTATTTTTAACTTGCACATATAAATTTTTGATTGCCTTTGGGCCATTCTTAGTTGCATGTTCGACGCAATCCTTTTCCGTTTCGGCATTCGGCATTCGGTATTCCGTATTCGGTATTCGGTATTCGGTATTCAGCGACGTTCAACATTCTGTGGCAAATAAAGAAACTGGTCTCATTCATAACTGGCGGCAATTTGTTTTTTTTCTCATTTTTTTCTTATTTTTTATTTTAGCATTTTGCATTATATATTTTGCTCACTTCTCATTCCCATTTGATGTGTCTGTCTCTCTCTCTCTCTCTCTCTTTCCTTCTATCACTCTGTCTTTCTTTTGCTCTCTCTGTCTCTCTAGAATATCAACTGTCAGTTTTTGAGCTTAAAATGCCTTAAGGCTAGTTTGTAAATCATTAAAAATTATGCACACACACTCACACACACACACACACACATTGGCACACCCATGTGCATATAGCGAATTGAAGAGAGACTTTTTTTTATTATTATTATTATTTTGTTGTTGTTGTTGTTGTTGTTATGAAGAGAAGTTTTAGTCACCAATGACAATGAAAACTGGTTGGGAATTATGCAGTTTAATGGCAAATGTCACGCACGAATTGAATACACAACGAAAGAGATGAAGATTGTGTCTCTACTTCCCCTACCTCCTCTCTTGCATACGCTTCGCCTTTAGTTTGTCTTGGGTTGGGTTTCCATTTCCATTTGCAACTTTGAGACTGTGGCATGTGGTGGGCTTGTTGTGTCTGTCATCATTTGCTGTCAGCTTTATAATGTTGCAAAAAAGAAGATGATGAGATTTATCTAAGATTCTGTTAGGGAATATTTATTATAATTGCCATGTAATTGTTTGTTATTAGCTGAGGAACTCTCTCAGATCGCAATATTAAATAAATATTAGGGAGAGTTCTGTAGAGATACATATTAAGCTTAGTAGGAAGTGTGGAGAAGAGTTCTATAAAGTTGGAATTTCTATGGTATTTCAACTTAAACTTAACAGATAAATGATGTGATACTATGATATTAGTTGAAAGTTAAGTTGAAGCTTAAGCTTGTAATAAGAATTGCAATTAAATCAAATGCGAATTGATAGTAATTTCTTTCTTTGAGAAGAAGGGATTGTAACACTCCAAAGGGTTCAATTTGGCAGGGATTCAGGGAACTGAATATTTACTCTAAGTTGGTATAGGAAACACATTTCCTATATATGGCATTATATATAGATTAAATAGCTTCTAATTGGGAATCATATTGTGAGGAGATATGAGCTGGCTGGCAATTTCTTCTAGAGAAAACTTGCAGCTGCTTTGGAGCTTCAGTACTACAACAGGTACTGTACATTTAAATAAACTTAAAGCTGTTATAGGGAACTTGGCTTTTGGCCAGAAATATATTAAGGTGTAGTTTATATCATATATAAGATATAGCTTAAGACTATATAACTATACACCTTCCACAACAATGCTTTAGGCTTTGAATGCACTTCAGATTGCACTCAACTCTTTCATTTTGCTATAAGGTTTAATACAAGTCATGCTTAGACTGTGCATTTAGACACAAGAACAGTGTCTTCTGTTGTTGCAAGTCAGCTTTTGTTTTCATGCCAAAAGTTAAACACATATCACAGATTTTTATTGTAGCATTGGAGGATATATTGCTTTATGTTAACGATAAATTGTTGAAATGTATTGTGAAATATGTTATATATATATATATATATATATATATATATATATATAAATATAAATTAATATATGTACAAGTTAATGTTGTTGTTGCTTATATATATATATGTATGTATTTGTTGGTGCAGTCATTCGTGCGTTAAAAATTAAACGCGAAATTTTTTCAGGCCGCGCAAAAATGGCATCATTAAGTAAAAGCCCTTGGGGTAAGCATTGTAAATTTTATGAGCCTTTTTTGTGTCGTTAATAATACAAAAAAAAAAAAAAAATCAAAAAAAAAATATATATATATATAAAGCTGAGAGTAAATACATATAGCATAGTATGTGCTATATATGTATATATATATATATATATATATTTATTAATAATAATAATCATAATAATAAACATAATGATGATGATGTTGATGCGTAAAAGGCTCACACTGTGTATGTGTGTGTGTGTAGTTGTCTGTGTGTGTGAGTGTGTGTGTGTGTAGTGTGTGAATTCTGAGAATCAGGCAGAGCATTTCTGTTTGTTATTATATATTGATTAATGTGCGAAATGCACAAACCATATAAAAAACTATTTACTTAAATAAATATGCATTTATGTGTAGCACCAAAGGGGCATGCAGCTGTGGCAACTGCGGCAACTGTGGCAACTGTGGCAACTGTGGCTACTTTAAAAATCCATCAACAATTATTACTATGAGTTGAGTTGAGTTAAATATTCGACGCTGATTTTTATGTAGACTTGCGTATATATATTTATATATATATATGATTGCTATAGGTTTACCACGCCCACAACTGCCCAACAACTGTTTGCCAGTTGCTACCTCTGCTTTCCTTCAACCCCCTCCCCAACTCTCCAACTCCCTTCCCACTCCAGCCCGAAGCGGTCCAAACAATAAAGCATAAAGCGCGCCGCGCACATTTTGTCGAATTATTTTGTTGCCAGTTGCTGGCGGCTAACTGCAGCAAATTGGCTTGAAATATTGGTATTGCCATATGTATGAGTGCTCTCCGCTGCCACCCTATTACCCCCCTACTACCTCTGTATGCCCTCCTACATACTCACACACGCTCACTGCGTGTGTGTGTGTGTGTGCGTGAGCTTGTGATTAAAAAAATATTTAAAAATGGCAAAACCCAAAGCGACGTCATCGCAGTATGAGAAAAAAACAAAAAAATAAAATGAAAAAAAAAGAAAATAAAGAAATGAAATGAAAGCCCGCTGCTCTCATATGTGTGAGTGTATCTGTGTGTGTGTGTGTGTGTGTGTGTGTAAAGCTTTGCCCGAAACTGAAAGCATAACCGAAAGAAGTAATAAATGGCAAAGCATGTAACACTGAACGACTTGCCGCATACCCTAAGAGTTGGCCAAGAATTGGCCCTTAACTTGAAGCAAATAACGTTAGAATTCTTATTGGAATTATACACAAAACTGTAAGCTGCCATTTTAATAATAGGTTAAGTGAATTGCTTGCGTTATGCTGCCACATGCTGCAACATTTTCTATATGCTGCAGCAAGGGTATATCAATAAATGGACTCAATATAGAGCGCACAACTACCGCCTACTCCCTACAACCCTACACTGAGTGAAATGAGTGATAAAATTGCAACAATTTCAACTGGCAACATCGTCGTCGTCCTCGTCGTCGCCGTCGTCGTCGTCGTCAACGCTGGCGTTAGTCGTTTGTGCCCTCGTTGCTCTGATAAAATATGAAAAATTGAAATGTCACTGGGCAGTGAGCAATCATTGGAATCGTTCATATTCATATGCATACACTTACACACACACACACAAACATACACATATGAAGGTTAGTTGTTGTTTTTGTTGCAAGTTGCAACTTGCAACAATGGCCACTTGTATGCAAATAGCGCAATAATATGAAGTATGTACAAAATTAATTTAGCCCCAGGACCAATTGCAGCTCGGTAACAATTGCCAATGAAAAATGATGTGACATAAATGCGTGCCAGCTAAAGGAGGGCTGTGCAGTATGTGGGTGAAAGAGGGGGGGAGTGGTGGCTAGGTAGGTGGTAACTAAAGGGTAACGGTTAAAGTGGGTGTGGTAGGCATAATAGTTTGTGGAATGATGGCGACTATAGTTGAATTGAAAAGGATTGCAATGTTTGTGGATAGGTAGGTTGGTGGGTGGGATAGGGGGTGGGGTAGTGGGTGGGGTAGTAGGTGGGGCAGTGGGTGGGGCAGTGGGTGGGGTAGTGGGTGGGGTAGTGGGTGGGGTAGTGGGTGGGGTAGTAGGTTGAGTTACTAGCATAAAAGTTGGCACTCATTTTAATTACAGCTGCCAAACTCTGCAGGCTTTACTGTACCATACAAACGCTTTGCTTGCTCTCTTTTACTCTCTCTCTCTCTCTCTCTCCTTTTCTCTCTCTCTGTCTCTTGCTCTTGCTGTTTCTTAGCTGTTTTGAAACATAGCTTGAGGCATATTTATCACAAGTTTTTCTTTGCACAGCCTTGGGGCAACTACGAAATATTTCAGCTGCCCGACATCATCGTCATCGTCGTCATCGTCGTCTGGAACTGGTACTGTTTAACCTGGGGCATTGTTGCCAGCGATGTTTCTGCTGCTTCTTTTGCCAAACGCGTCAAAGTCTCTGCGACGCTGGCGCTGACGACGTTGTTGACGCCGGCACTGCCATTGCCACTGCCTCTGCGGGTTGCCTATGCGAACAAAGTTTCATTTCGTTTCTAGCCTCCCGGCGGCAACAGCAGCGTTCTATGCTTTGTCATTAACACAAACACATACTACACGCGCGCACACACACTCACACACACACCGGTATATAAGCAAAGAGTGTAAGATGTAGGATGAGGATTGGATAAAGAGGCAGGGCAGACGGAGACGCAGCAGGAAGCGTGAGCGAAATGAAAGCGCACATACAAAACGGAACTGAAGTCTGAAACTGGCTTTGACACTTACAACTAGTACGTATGTGTATCATGTGTGTGTGTGTGTGTGTGTGAGTATGTGTTCTCATTAGTAATTACACGTTCTATGTTTGCACGTATATATATATGTATCTCGTGTGTGTGTGTGTGTGTGTGTGTGTGTGCGTAAGTATAGATTTGTCAATGCATTGATTACCCATCAGAATTGTCGCCGTTTCACACGCAACACAAACGCAAGTCCAGTTACAAAGTTAATTGCGCCAACTTAGTTGCAAACAACAACTGCAACAACAGCAGCAGCAGAAATCGAAACAACACTTAAGCCGGAAATAGACTATTAAACGTTCACACGCAAAACACAAACACTCACACACACACACACACACATTTATATATAGGTAGACATATACATAGGCACGCACACGCACGCAGACACTTGCATTGTGGCAGCAGTCATATGGTGGGAAAGTCAGTGGCAGCAGCAACAACAACTAAACAAATGTTGTTGTAGCCACTTGTGCGCTCTCTCTCAATGTTGCTGCTGCTGCTGCTGCGATTGCTGCTGCTGCTGCTCTCTCCAAGGTCGCCATTTGCCGAAGACGTCAAACGTCAAACACGAGCTACAACTCAAACTTCGAACACAACACAACGCAACCAACTCAAAGCGAACATGTTCGAAGATAATCAAACATTCTAACAAGCTAATTGTTTACATTTATAACTGCTCTGATTTAAGTGCTTATAATTGCATTATAATTGCTTGATATATAACGAATACATATATACATATATCTTAATATATATATAACTATATATATATATATATATATATAATTCGTATACCTTATATTTATCAAATTATATAATATATCTTCAAGACAATTATTTGCTGCAATGCTAACTACTCTTTAGTATTTATCTCTGCTTAACCCTTTGGGCATACAAACACACACACACACACACACACACATAAAAATATACAGAGACACATCATCATCAACAGCAGCAGCAACATCCTTTTGCAGCTTGCAATGGCTCGAGGCGAACATATTGCCATACAGCGAACATGTTTGAGCGTGAGTAAAAACCAGTTGGTTGACGTTCAACGTTTCAGTTCACAGCGAACACTCGACGCGAATGCAAGTCAGGTAAAAGAGGCAGTAAGCAGAAGGCAGCAAGAAAGTAGTAGAAAGAAGAGACGGCGCTTGATTCAAAATAAGAAGCTAAATCAAAAAGCAAAAGAAATAAATATATATAATCTTTAGTAGACAACAAACGGCTGGCGCGTTAATAACCGGAAACGGAAGTCAACAATTTCTAAAGTGTTATTAAAAAAGAAAAGAAAAAGCAGAAAACAAAACTCGTTAATGCAATTTATAGCGATGCGTTTTTAATTAAGCCAGAACTAAAACGGAATTACCAATAATAATATTAGTTATATTATATTGAAATTGAATCTTTAATAAGATTAAAGAGAAAAAACAAAAACAATTAAACCAAAGATAAAAAATATTAAAAAATAAAACCCGTTAACAAATTTGTTGTCTACACGCGCTGTTCCATATAAAATAGTTAAAGTGCATTTCCTAAATATTCCCACGTTTTTGTGAGTTACATTTGCATTGTATGTGTGTGTGTGTGTTTATGTGTGTCTGTATGTGTGTTACAGTTATAAGCTAACACTCTCACTTTATTATCTATGTGTGTATGTGTGTGTCCTTAAGATGCAACAGTTTATTATCATTTTTTTAAGGCTTTCTTCAAGTCAAACCAAAAAAAAATATAAAAATTTCATTTTATTTTGGGAAAGTTTTTTTTCCTGTTTTCTACAAACTTTTTACAAAATACAAAAATTATATATATATATATATATATTTTAAGTAGATTTCTGTGTCAAATTTCTTAATATGCGGGCGCCCTGTGTTTAAGCCGCTTTGCTTTTAACCAAGTCTCTTTTTCTTTGGTAATGATCTTGAGTTGAAAGTCGACTTGTAGCCAATGAGTCAGGCGAATTGAGTCATTTGTTAGCTTTGAACTGGAAGTGAAAGAAACTGTTATTTATTTTTTACTTCTTCTTCTTCTTATTAACTATATTATATATCTATATATATATATACTTATACCCAAATTAGCTGATATTTTATATATGTATGTTTTTCGTTTGTTTTTCTCAGAACTCCATTTGTTGCATTGGATCAACGATCACCATTGACGGTGGAGTCCTCCTGTCCCAAACGGTAAGTAAATCAAAATCTTCATTTACATATTTCCTTACGGTATTTACTATAGCATACTCTCTCACTCTCTCTGTCTTTTGCTATCTCTTTCGATTACTCTAAGCCAATAAATTAGTTCAAAAAAGATTTTTTAATAAACGAATTTTGTACACAGAGCAAAGGCCCAAGTTACATGCTTCATCAGAAGAAAGAAGAGAGAAAGAGAGAGCAAGAGAGGGAGAGAGAAACCTCTTTCTTTTGCTTTACCCTTTGTTGTTGTTGTGGTTTTTGGGTACACCCTAAGGCTTAACTGATTTTCGTCTCCCCCACTAGCAAGTGGCCACATGCTGCACCACATGCCAAGTCCAAGTTACAATTCGTCGTCCAAGTACGTAGAGTCCGAAAATTGTGTGTGTGTGTGTAAGTGGGTGTATATATATGTTATGTATGGGTGTGTATGTGTGTGCCATAAACGCAGACTGTTTAAAAATTTTGATGCGCCTCAAGTGCTGATGCGTCTTGCCTCGTTGCTGTCCCAAAACTCTGGCACCAAAGGAGAAATAAACAAAAGTACAAGAAGAACAAAACAGAAAACGGAAAGAAAAAAAATTGGTAACAAGCCTCAAGCAATTTTGGACAAACTTGGCCTCAAGCTGAGTTATATATGTATGTGTATGTGTGGTAAGAAAAGAGACGACGATGGGGGTGAACTGAAATGAACTGAAAAGCAGAGAAAAGAACTAAAGAGCAAGGCAGGTAGTGGGCGATGCAGGGATTGACGGGGAGAGGAGAGCGGGCGCATTATTTTTTCATACCTTCAAGGCTATAAAATACGTTTGGCTGATGAGGCAGGCGTTGGGCATAAGACGGGTGAGGGAGGGGCTTAGTGGGGTGGGCAAAGCGATTGACCGGTTGTTGTGATTGTGGCTGGCTCCCTATTGCCAGCCAAGACTAAGCGGCGGACATGGCCAAAATGCCCGCTAGGCCAAGAACCCACATACAATACACTCACACACACACACACACACACACACACACACACACGCATACATACATATAGAAAACTAAAATATCATCAAAATATAAAGCTTTTGTTGTAAGTGGCAAGCAGGAAGGTGCAAGAGAAGTTAGAGGAAGAGAAACCAACACAGACAGAGACAGAGGAAAATCGACAAAGTTCCAAGTCGATGAGGCAAAGTTCAAAGCGTGTTGCAACATTGGCCCAAAACCAAAATCGCATTGAAATCAGCCAAAAACAAAAAGGGGTGGCAGGCAGAATGAGATAGAAGTTGACTGCGAGGCAGGCAGCAGCAGCAGCAGCAGAAGTAGAAGAAGAAGCAATACCAAGAACACAGACATTGGCGACGACCTTCGCCAGTCGCGACACAACGACAATGGCAGCTCTCCGCTGCCCCCTTCGCTCACTGTTACACACATATATACTTCTATGTCTTGCCTGGTAGATATATGTATCTCTCTCTCTTTTCTTCTCTCTCTCACTCTCCGACTATCTCACACTTGGCATCAGCCAAAAGCAACTGGTTTTTTTTTCTGTTTGAAGGCGGCAGCAGCGGCATCGCAGTCGAAGAAGTCGAAGAGCCGAAAGTTGTTTGTTTTGTTGTTTATTTTTTTGTGGCACAAACATTGCTTTGGCTGCTGCCAAACACACACACACACACACACAGATAGAAACATTCACGTGCTACATGAAACGTGCTGCCTGCTACACTCAAAAATTTAGCTTTCAATTGGCAATTTGTGCGAGTATTTAAAATACATTTACAGGTTGCCAATTTGCCAATTCGCCAAGTTGCCAGTTGCCAGTTGCCGGTTGCCTGTTACAAGTTGCCAGTTGCTGGTTGCAAGTGATTTCCATTACAGGCCAATAGTCAAAGGATATGCCGGAAAGGCAAATGAATGTGGGGTGTAAGCATTTGCTGCTAACTATTTGCCTTGCTGCTGTTGCTGTTGCTGTTGCTACTGATGATGCTGCTGCTGTTGTTGCGAAATAGCGAAAATGTAAATGTATTTTGTGTGCCGCATTTTGAATGCCCATTGAAAGCGATTGCCCCTGCCATTGCTGTTGCACACAAAAGCGCTTAACGCGCTCGCTGCGTTAATTAAGCTTCAATTCGGCACCATTACCAGCATCAACAAGAGGCCCAAAAGGCAACAGTAAACACGGCCAACAGCTCTGGCTAAAGTCGACAATGAAATGCTCTTTCATCTAAGCACAAACTTTGTAGAGAATATTCTCATCACAAAACTGTAGAAGCAAAATGGAGAGAGTCTTCTATAGATTCTATTGAATAGGCTGTTGTTGCTGGAGCAACAAAGTCCTGCAAATGAAGTTAGATAATGTCTAAGTAAACTGAAGGATTGAGTATAGAAATACTTTTTTTACTTATCTGAAAATGTTGCTAATAAGAAGAGTTTAGATTTCATGCAGCTGGGAGTTATAACACTATGAAGAATCTAAAGAAGAGTCTAGAGTAGAAGAAGCTTCAACTGCTAACTGCCTTCTATAAGAAAAGTTTGAAAATTGCAGCAGTAAATGTAACTTGTAACATTTGCATCAAATATCAAGCGGTTTCTGTAGGGTTTTCCATAGAGTTGCCTCAGTTTGTAAAGAGAAGAAAACGAGACATAGTTAAGATTCTGCGTAGACTCTTCTAAGCAGAAGAAATAGCTGAATGCATATGCTCTTTGTGTTTAATATAGTTATAGGGTATAAGAGGCAATTGCTTCTGTTGTTGTTGTTGTTGTGGTGGTGGTTGTTGGTGCTGCACCTGCGTCTGCATTTATTTCACTTGTTGTCGATTTGCTTTGTGTTGCATCTGCCACGAGTTGTTGTTGTTATTATACTTGTGGTTGTTATAGCTGTTTGTTCTTTAGCTGACTGTTGTTGCAATTGCTGCTGCTGCTGCTGCTGCTGCTGCTGCTGTTGCTGTTGCTGTTGGTGTTGCTGTTGCTGCTGGAGTAGTGTGCTATTATGGCAATATGAACACACGCAAATTGCGTCAATTAGGATATGTGCATCGACTGCCAATTGCCAGTTGTAAGCGTTGCGAGTTGTAAGTTGAAAGTTGCGTGCATTGTGCATTGTGGCACGTTGCAGCAAGGCAGCATTTGCACACTTGAATGATTGCACTTGCATTCGCAATGGCAGTGGCAGCCGCGGTGGTAGTTCGTGTGCAAGCCGCATGCCACATGCCACATGCCACATGCCACATGCCACATGCCAAATTAAGCTGTGACATGCAACAGCCGTTACGATTACAAAAGCCTTTTAATTATTATGTACGCTTGATTAGGCAGCGCCAATGAATGGATATAATTGATTGAACGAATGCTTTTGTGTGTGTGTGTGTGTGTGTGTGTGTGTGTGTGTGTGGGTGGGTGGGTGTAATGAATAGTTGAAATGGGGTAAAGAGAGAGAGAGAAAGAGCTGCTTTTGTTATCATACGCAGACAGTTTATTAAATCTTTTGAGGCAGATCAAATTGATTTACCTTGTGGAAATATGTGCAATGCGGCGTATGCGCAATTTTTTCTCTCTTTTTTTTGCTTAACTCGAAATTCAATTTTTGGTTAGATTTAGTAATAAAAACAGTTCAACGATTGTATATATATGTGTGTGTGTAATTTGTCTTGTATGCATGTGTATGTATGTGTGTATGTATGTATGTGTGTATGTGTGTGTGTGTGTGTGTGTTTTATGTTTGTTCTTCAACATTTGCAGTCAGCCCAAGCAATTGCATTGCATGTTGGCAGCTATTTTCAATCTTTCTTCCTTTCCTACAGTTAGATATACATATATATATATATATGCTTTTCTATATATATATTTTTGTATATATATATATATACCCTATATCCGCATCCTCTTTGACTCTCTTCAGTTTTTGGCATATGCAGTGCAATCGTCGTTTTTATTTAATATTTTCTAATAAATTTTTCAAAGTTTATTTTTGAAAGCCTTGCAGCGTTTTAATATCTGCTACACACTCGACTCGACTCGACTCCAACTCAACTTTTGCCACACACATACACACTAATATATATATAGCGCATATATTTGTACAATTTGGCACACACACACACATTCACTCATATGTACGCACACAGATACAAACAACATTCTGCAACTTTTGCTAGCAAATTTTCATAGGACTTGCGACTGATTTCCCATATGCCGCATGGCGACTCCCCTGCCTGCAACAGCGGCGCCAGCGTCGACGGCGGCGGCTGCTTCAGTTTTTCGTGGCCTTTTGTTACTCTGCTGCTGGCAAAAGAAGCAGAACTTTTTACCATTGCTCCCCCCCTCCCTCCTTTCTCTCTCTCTCTCTTTATGTGTGTGCAACAAACTGCCTTCTGCCTGATTTCAGCTTTTGCTTTTTGGCTTTTGCACTGCGTCCAAAAAAGCGAAAATTGTAGCCAGCGAGTGTGCGAAGAAGAAAGGGGGGAAGGGATGGCAGAGAGTAAAAAAAAAAACTTTTTCATTTGCCTGCTCATCAGCGTTTTGATTTTGGACGCCCAACACGCCCCCTAGCTAGCTCCTAGCTGCTGCCGCTGCTGCTCTGCCACCTATGCGGCCCTCTCCCCTGGCAACCAGGACCCCAAGTTGCTCGTTGTGTGGCAGCTTCCACTCGTCACTTGAGGCATTGGATTCTTCTTAAAGTGCCTTGCGGACATTTGCGTGATTTGTATGTGTGTGTGTTTGTCTGTGTGTGTGTGTGTGTGTGTGTATGTTTGCAATGAAGCATATATGAGTACTTTATGTTTGTCTTGCCAACATACACAAGCCTGGCAACCCTGGCCCAGACCCAGACGCAGTCCCAGCTCTACTCTGGCCACGGCACTGGGCACAAGCCGGTAGCCCTTAGCTACCTACCCCCCTCTTGCTGCTCTTACCTCTAGTTTTAAACCCCCTGACAACGGAGCAGCAGCAGCAGCGAGTTGCCACTTGACTAATTTACAGCATTTCAATTGGCGGCAATGTTAACATCAAATGTTGCAACCAGTTGCCTTTGCCGTTGCAACAAAGGCTGCAGCGCCGTCAATAAGTTGCAGACAAACAACTTGGTGGCAGCTGCCTCTTACCTTATGCTTAGCCATAAGCTAACCATATGGCCATATGAACTTCACGCGAATTGAAGTTAGCAGAGCGAGACTGAAAGAGAGGCATGGCCAGAGCGTAGGGGGAGATGAGAGGAAGCGTAACGCTAGGGGCATATTTTAAAATTGAGATAAGGCTTTTGCCTCGACAAAACTTTCGTTTCTGGCACTGAAACCGGCTCAGGATTTTGGGGGATTGCAGATGGAAATGGAACTGTAGATGGAGATGAGAATGGGAATGGGGATGGGGATGGAGTTGAGTTCTGCTCTGTGTTTTTGGAGCTTTTGGAGTTTGATTTCTTCGTCTGTTTCTTCTCAATCTTTTCTTTTCTCTTCTCTCTCTCTCTCTCTCTCTCGCTCTTGCTCTTTGTCTTTATTTTTTATAATGTGCGTTGTTTTATGTGGCCTAAGGGAGCAGCAACTTAGGTATGATATCTTTAAATGCATACACACTCCTCTCTCTGTGTGTGTGTGTGTGGTGTGTGTAAGCCAAATGGACACCCAACTTGTGCCTTGTACCAAAACCTAAAGTTTTCATGCATGTTTCTATGTGTGTGTGTGTGTGTTTGTGTATTGTTTTGGGGCAATCTACTCAGACCAGAAAGCAGAGACCAGAGCTGAATCAGCAGTAGAAGTGAAGCCAGGACAGTGCTGAGCTTGGGAATCGCCTGCTACGCTTGTATGTATGTGTGTGTGTGTGTGTGTGTGTGTGTGTGTGGTGTGTTCGTCCTGGTTGCTGCCAATGCTTCATGCTCTTTTGTTGTTGTTGTTTTCGTTGTTGGTGTTGCCTTTAGCACTGCAAGGATAAATGAATGAGAAGGTGCACACCAATACACCCAATACACACACACACACACACATATATAGAGTTGAAAACACACGTGCAGCCGCCCTAGGAGTAGCAGCAACGAAAGCAAAGTACATACCCCTCTTCCCCTTCAAAATGTACCAATCTCTGGAAGCACCTTTTGCCATAGATGAGAAGCTATCTCTCTGTGGAGCTGCTTGACTTGGGCTTGCTTTGGTTTTGGTTTAGGGTTTTGTGTTTTGTGTTTAGGTTTAAGGACTGGCATGGGATTGGGATTGGGTCTAGGGCTAGCGGCTAGGGGCTTGGTTAAGGGTTCAGGGTTTGAGTTTGAGTTTCAGTTTTGGTTTTGGTTTCGAATCCATCCATGATTTCCGCACTAATTCCAAACGATCGCCGCTGGCTAAGTCGAGCATTTTGCCCTTTTTCGCCGGTTGCTGCTGCTGCTGTTGCTGTTGCTGTTGCTGTTGCTGCTGCATGGTATGGATGAAGGAAACTTGGTTGGATGCTATGCAACACAAGCAACAGCAACAACATCATCTAGCCCAGGACACACACTGTCTGGCTGGCCTTTGTGTGCGGAAGGTTGCCTCGCCGCAGGACATTTTGTGTAGGGGTTACATAGTCAGCGTCACCGTCAACGTCAACGTCAACGTCGCCGTCGTCAACCTCTGCTGAGGTGTGTATCACTAGCTGTGTGTTGATCTATGTGTAGCTGTATATGTGTGTGTGTGTGTGCACTTTAGCTCATTTCTTGGCTTTTGTTATCGCTTTTGTGTGGGTTTTCTGGTTAAGGCCAAAGAAGAGAGTGAGCGAGAGCTAGAGCTAGAGCAAGAGCGAGAGGAAGTGGGAGAGGGAGAAGGAGATATAGAAACAACAGCAGCATTGCTGGGGCGTCTATGTCGCATTGAAAGATTGAGCTGTATATAGCTGCGACATAGAGCAGAAGGATACTTATACTACTTGCTCTCCTTCATCTTCGTCTACTTCTACTTCTTCTGCATCATCTACTGTTGGCTAGCGGCTGCTCTATGTCTATGGTATGGACTCCAGTAAATTATTTGGGCCCGAGGCAATGCAGCAACAACAGCAGCAGCAGCAACAAGAGGAACAGCTGCAATTCGATAGTTTTCGACTATAGTCTGAACAATGCCAACTAATAAGCTGTCCAACTCTCTATCTAATGTTTCCATATAACCCAATCTCACCACCTCCCCCCCTTTCCCACATTCTGTATAGAAATGCTTATGTCTATGTTCACAAAATACTGGACAAAATGAAAGCCAAATAATGGCCAAAATGCTAAGCAATGGCCAATATGCCAAGGCTCACAGTCAAGTGGAGCAGCTGAGTTAATGGCAATGCCATTAAAAGGCAAAACCAAAGATGTCAGTCATCAAGATTCCAACTCTGACTCTGATAGAAGAAGAAGAGGCAGATGAGGAGGTGGAGGGTAAGTGATATGGGGCGTATTATGGTAGCCACAATAACAAGAAGAGGAACAAACAACAAGAACAATAAAATTGCCGCCCACTCGAAATGCAAATGAAGCAGCAGCAGCAGCAGCAGCAGCAGCAACAGCAACAACAGCCGCTTGACAGGCACAGGCTTGGCAACAACAACAACAACAGCAACACAAACAACATTGGCAACAGCAACTCTTCAAAATTTCATGCTAAACTGAAGTGTAACCAAAGGCAGTGCAAACAAGACTCACTCTCCCTCCCCCCCTCTCTCTCACTCACTCACTCACTCTAACACAGTTGTCTATCTCTGTCAGTTTTCGTCTCAATCTATGCTACCTCTCTCACACTGCTATGCTAACTCTATCCCCGCCTCTCTCTCTCTCTCTCCCACTCTGTCGCTCTCTGTGAGTCCCCACTCGGGCGCATAGAAAAGATAACGCCTGAGGTGCTATTGGACTAGAATAGGTTGCAAAACTGCCAAGTTGCAGTCTATATGTGTGTGGGTGTGGGTGTATGTGTGTATTAGTATTAGTGTATATATGTATGCATTGCTTGTGGCTTGTGCTTTATATATACAATACCGTTAACAGTGTATATGTGTGCTGCTGCACCTGCTGCAGTAAACTGACTCCAGAGTCGTCGTCGCCGTCGTCGTCGCCGTCGCCGTTGCCAACGCCAACGCCGCCTGCAACCTGCCTCAAGTGGACCGCAAAGCAATTGAAATTGAATTGTTTTGTGGCACAAACCTCTAGCATTTCTTTCTCACTCACACACTATACAACTATCTCACTCTCTCCCTCTCAGTTCGTCGCATATGTTGCAATATTTGTTGTAGCATTTAAGCCACATTCATTGGCCATGTTTTATTGAGCGCATTGCTTACGCTTTCATAATTGTTGTAAATTAATAAAAATGTGAAACCCTCTCAAGCTCAACACACATTACACACATTATACACACACACACACATACACACACACACACACACACACACACAAACTAACGTTGTGTTGTGCCCTGCAGACATTTTCTTTAGCTGCGTTTTTTTTTTGTTACTTTACTTTTAACCCTATTTTTTTAGCCGTCTCTTTGGCCACTTTTTTTCGCTTTGTTTTTCGCTTTTCTTTTATTCGTATAACGTCTCAGTTGCGAATGCGAATAGTCAAGCGAATACGTATACGAATACGAATACGAATACGAATATGAATAGGAATAGGAATACGAATGCGAATGTTCATGTAGTTAAAGTTAATCAAATCGTAATTACCCGAGCCATTTGCCCCAAGGGCTTAAAACATTTTAAAAAGCAAACTTGTTTAGTAAATATAGCAAAGCTAGTATGAAGTATAGAAGGGCGTGTGTCTGGTGGGGGAAACAGATGTCGAGAGCCGTATGTCAGTGTGTGTGTGTGTGTAGACAGAAAGAGAGAGGCGAAGAGCAAACGGGAGAGGGTGAATTAAGCTGCATTCATCAACTGACCAAAGCAATTGCTCAGCGGCCTAATGCGCACTCAACATAGAAATATAAAAATAAAGTGTGAATTGTATAGAGCATAGACGACTCTAAAGTTACCCTACACAATAGATAGCTGAGTAAGCAGTGCGCTACAAGCAGTGAGCAGTAAATCAAAGCAGTGCCAATAGGAAGCGTTTTACTGAGCAGCTTGTGTGGCGTGTTATGGGCATATTTGGGATGGTAAAGTGTAAGAAAAGTATGAGAAGAGTAAGCTGATCTGCATGCAGATCAAGAATACATAGTTACTATATTAAAATAAGCTCAACTGACAGTGCATTACAAGCTTTATACGTCGAGCAGTGCATGTCAAACTGTAGGTTGTTTGGAGTGCAAGTTCAGCCAGCTATTGTCTTTTCTTTTCTTCGTCTTAGCTATATACATACGATCCTTAAATGTATGAAGTATATATATATATGAAGCATACCTTTTCTCTAGTGTGATATGCCCTATTATTAACAGCTGTGTTATTTTGTAGGGTATTTATATAAAGAACCTTAACAACTGACGAATGCGACTGCGACTGCGACTGCGAATGCCCATGCAAAAGCGCAATGAAAATGAAAATGGCATTGAAATACATTTCCAGAATAGAACTGGAAGTGGTAAATAATGGAAGAAACGCTATAGGAGAAAATGTGTGAAAGAGAGAGAGAGATAGTTTGGTGGAGTTAGAGGCTCAAGCGCCAGCAGCAAATGTTGATTGAGTTTTATTAATTTGTTGTCCATGACGACTGCTAATGATACGGACAGTAAAGAGACAGATGATAGATACATATATATATATACAGATAATAGCTGACTGAAAGAGTGACATAAAGTGGGGAAAGCGAATGAGCGGAGAGCGGGGGGGAGGTAGGTGTGTTGGCGTAGAGATGATGCCATAATCCAGCATAAAACGCGTTGAACGATTAGTCGATTATTTTTGCCTGTCTTCGTTTACATTGCGTATACGTGATACGTGCTGTCCACACACATACACAGACAGACAGGTACACACACAGACAGGCACACACACACACACACAGACAGGCACACACACACACACACATAGGGAGAGAACTTGACATCTCATAATTAGCCTGCGTGTTGTAGTTCTTGTTGTTGCCTGTTGCTGTTGTTGTTGCATGTTGTCGTTGGCCAGTTGGTTGTTGCTTGTTGCTTGTTGGCTGTTGAACATTGAACGTTGCACGTTGTCGCTCGTTGAACGTTGAACGTTGAACGCTGTGCGACTCCGTTTGTTGCCATAACGATGCTCAAATCAACGTGATTTTCGTGTGAAAATCGAGGCGCATGCCCAGCGGGGTCAACTGTGTTGCTGTGTGGACTGAACTGCACCTCGCTGCACCCTTTCTTGCAACTTCCCCAGCCCCTCCCATTGTCTACCATCCTACAATATACTGTACTGTCCCTGGCTGTGTGCCTTGTGTGCGATATGTTCGTCGATTTTGTCTTGTCGTGGCTGCAACTCCAGCTGCAGGCATTCTCCCTCTGTCTGTCTGTGTGTGTATGTGTGTATGTGTGAGTGTGTGATGAATGAGGAGGAGGGTTTAAGGGAGGAGGGGAATAAGTGAGTTAAACGCATTGAAAAGCCAAATATTCCCACAGAATCATATGAAATACTTGCGATTATATAGAAACTCTTTAACTCAATGTTGCACGAGGCAAAGCCTGCAAGCAGTTTGCAACAATATTTGAATGTGTTTTAACACATAGGGTATATAAGCTATGACATGCATTTTGCAAAACTAAACTTAATTAAGCTCTACTGTACCAGGTACAGTATGTACAGAGTATAGCAGCTGCGGCATAGCGTTGACTTTGCTTAAAGATTTTATATATTTTGTTTTTTATTTCGGCATTTACTTTGTCACGTTTGCTATGGCATTCATCCAGCTCTTCCATTCTACAGCATCTTAATCTGCTCTTCGTCTTCGTCCATCGCCATCTCCTTGTTGTATGCCTTTGGCCTTTGCTCCCCCGTGGCGGCATGTAATCAACTTCGTTGCCAATTTATGTTGGTCAAATTGGTTCTCATGCGGCAACTGACTTACATAAGCTCATCTTCAGTTGTATTTCATCTCCACCTCCACCTCCACCTCTTTTTCCTTCTCCTTGTTCTCTTCTCTTACTCATCACATTGTTTTCGTTTTCTATTTTTATTTTAGAAAAAAATGCGATATGGATCGAGAGCGCGAAAGAGATGTAAAAGGCCTCGAGCCGCGCGATTTATCCTCTACGGGCCGCATCTATGCTCGCAGCGATATTAAAATCAGGTAAACTATATAACAATATAGATATATATATATATATATATATAATTCCATTCCAAATCTATTCTCTCGAATCGTTAGCTATATCATTTATTTATATTTTGTTGCATTTACAGCGCTTCGCCCACCGTTTCGCCAACGATCTCAAATTCATCATCGCCCACACCGACGCCGCCCGCCAGCTCCTCAGTGACACCTCTGGGGTTGCCCGGGGCAGCAGCGGCTGCAGCTGTGGCCGCTGCAGCCGCGGCAGCCGTTGGCGCTGGTCCAGGTGTAGGCGCCGCAGGTGGAGGCAGTTCCTATTTGCATAACCACAAGCCCATCTCTGGTATACCCTGTGTGGCAGCCGCATCAAGATATACGGCACCAGTTCACATCGATGTGGGTGGCACAATCTATACGAGCTCTCTGGAAACACTTACCAAATATCCCGAGTCAAAGCTGGCAAAGCTCTTCAATGGACAGATACCCATTGTACTGGATTCACTGAAGCAACATTATTTCATCGATCGGGATGGAGGCATGTTCCGCCATATCCTTAACTTTATGAGAAACTCAAGACTATTGATTGCCGATGATTTTCCCGATCTGGAGCTGTTGCTTGAGGAGGCACGCTACTATGAAGTGGAACGTAAGTAATCTACTCCCATTAGGATCATATTCCTCCACCTCTTCCCTTTTCCATCTACTATTTAACTAAACTGTTGTGTGTGTGTGTGTTTGTGTGTGTGTTTGTGTCTGTGTGCTTTGTTCCCTTTGGCAGCGATGATTAAACAGCTGGAGAGTATGCGCAAGGAGCGTGTACGCAATGGTAACTATTTGGTGGCGCCACCCACACCGCCAGCTCGTCACATTAAGAGCAGCCCAAGGACTAGCGGTGCGCCAGAGTGCAATTATGAGGTAGTTGCTCTACACATCTCACCGGATCTGGGGGAACGTATAATGCTATCGGCTGAACGGGCGCTACTCGATGAGCTATTCCCGGAGGCTAACCAGGCAACGCAATCGAGTCGCAGCGGCGTCTCCTGGAATCAGGGCGACTGGCGCCAAATCATCCGCTTCCCACTCAATGGTTATTGCAAGCTAAATTCGGTGCAGGTGCTGACGCGTCTATTAAATGCTGGCTTCACCATCGAGGCAAGCACTGGAGGCGGAGTCGAGGGGCAGCAGTTCTCCGAGTATTTGCTGGTCCGTCGCGTACCAATGTGATAGGCTCGTCCATGTGGTCGGCATGGGTACTATGTAATCGTAATCTATGTGCGAGTTGCGCACTAATTACTGCCCCTGGGCTGTGCGGGACCAGGAGCGGATATCCAGAATACGGTATGACAGAGTGGTGGATGTTGAAATGCAGGATTGAATACTGAGGAGCATAGAGCGTATAGCATGGAGCGGGGGCGGGCGTTAAACAGCAGCATATATTGTATATTTTGGGTGATGGTTTTCCTGCCAAATAATATCTGAAAAAGAAAAGAAAACCAAATGTTATTTAATGTTTATATCAATTTAGGTTTGGCAGAAACGGAATCCCAATCAAAAGTATTCATTAGTATCTTTAGGATGAGAGCCAAGAGCCCCCAGCACTGATTTGTTTATGGCCTAAGTTGAGTAATAATTCGAATAGTTCGAATAGTTTCTGTTTGTTTAAGTCCTCCATAATCGTACAGTTATTATTATATAAAAAAAAGAAATAAACATTAAATCCTTTCGGTTATTTAATTGCATATTAACTAGCCAGAGAGACAGTTTAAAACAATTGTCTTAAAGCATAACTTATACTATAATACGTAGATATCACATATGAATAAAATAAAAATACAAAACAAAATAAAAAGAAAGGGAAAAAAAAACAAAGAAAGTAAGATAATTAAAATGAAAACACACACACACACTAAAAAAACTATAATAATTAACTCACAAACAATAGTTTTGTAGAACATTAATTAATTGATGTAATTGAACTTTTATGAATGTAAACTATGGATTAACTTTTCAATATACAAATAGCAAACACACACACAACATACATAATTATAGATACTCAAACTAAATCAAAAATATTGATAGATAAACAAAAAACAAAACAACACAATTTGAGCCTCTTTCTAGAAAAATCCATTAAATTGTCCAATTGCGTATTTAAATATAAAAAGAATAATAAAGAAAATGAAGGAAAACGTATATTTGCCGTTAAATTTACAATTTAAATGTAAATAAGCGCCATCTATTGTCTAGTAGCAGCATATGCTATATTTCAAGTAGAGAAAGCTAAACACAGATGGCGCTTTATGTAAAGTTATATTTTAGGTTTTGTGTGACATACTTTTAGGATGATTTCGAAAAAAAGCACTAAATTGAAGAGTTCCATGCGTATAAGTCAAGGACATGGTGCAACAGGATCATACCAATCTCTATAAGATACAATCCAAGGAGACGGCCTCAGTTCTATAAACTTCAGTTTCTACTGATTAATAAAAAAATCTAAGAACAAGTCCTTTGTCCAGTTAATAGTTTCAATCAATACGCTTTGTTTTGCATATAAATCGATAGGATCCATAAGGATACTTCTGAGATATAACATTCTTAAGGTATTAAAATAAGTTATTCATTGAAAATCATCGAAAATGCAGCTGCCAGTGATAAAATGTGTTGTATGCTTTTCAGCGCTATTGGATTTCGAAACACTACTATAACTTGGTCATATCCTTGCAGATTTTCAAAGGACATGGTGCGTTAGGCTAGTATTTAGGCTGCCCATCGATTGGCATTCAAGGATTTAGGGGTCATCTAAGAATCATTCACTTAGAAAATTTTCGCCTGAGCGCCAAAGGAAAGTATAAGAAAACAGCAAATCCTTAATAACTTGAGAACTAAAAGGACGATTTAGATGTCCTTTGGCACATTGATAGCTCTCATCAATGCAATTCGTATGACGTACAATTTGTCAGGATACGTAAGGATACGGCTGAGATATGAAGGATTTTCTGTACATCAAAAAATGCCTATAACTTTGGTCCTTTAAGGATTTTCGTCCTTGAAGAAACATTTTCGGAATTGGGATGGAAAAACCTATGTACTTGCCAAAGGACATCAAAATAGTCCTTCAAATGGCCGAGTTACAGGACATTTTGTGATTTTTTGTAATTTTTTGCAGGGGACCCCCTTGAAAATTTTTTTAAAAATTTTTGTTAAAGGATCCTGAAAATCCTTGAATGCCAATCGCTAATATTCCTCCTAGATACTACGAAATAGTATATCCTGTGAATATCCTTGTAGGATCAACTGAGATATGGCTAGAAAAGCTATATCCTTGTCGGTAAATTAGCTATAACTTTGGCATATCCTTGCGGATTTTCAAAGGACATGGTGCGTTAGGCTAGTATTTAGGCTGCCCATCGATTGGCATTCAAGGATTTAGGGGTCATCTAAGAATCATTCACTTAGAAAATTTTCGCCTGAGCGCCAAAGGAAAGTATAAGAAAACAGCAAATCCTTAATAACTTGAGAACTAAAAGGACGATTTAGATGTCCTTTGGCACATTGATAGCTCTCATCAATGCAATTCGTATGACGTACAATTTGTCAGGATACGTAAGGATACGGCTGAGATATGAAGGATTTTCTGTACATCAAAAAATGCCTATAACTTTGGTCCTTTAAGGATTTTCGTCCTTGAAGAAACATTTTCGGAATTGGGATGGAAAAACCTATGTACTTGCCAAAGGACATCAAAATAGTCCTTCAAATGGCCGAGTTACAGGACATTTTGTGATTTTTTGTAATTTTTTGCAGGGGACCCCCTTGAAAATTTTTTTAAAAATTTTTGTTAAAGGATCCTGAAAATCCTTGAATGCCAATCGCTAATATTCCTCCTAGATACTACGAAATAGTATATCCTGTGAATATCCTTGTAGGATCAACTGAGATATGGCTAGAAAAGCTATATCCTTGTCGGTAAATTAGCTATAACTTTGGCATATCCTTGCGGATTTTCAAAGGACATGGTGCGTTAGGTTAGTTTTTAGGCTGCCCATCGATAGGCATTCAAGGATTTAGGGGTCATCTAAGAATCATTCACTTAGAAAATTTTCGCCTGCGCGCCAAAGGAAAGTATAAGAAAACAGCAAATCCTTAATAACTTGAGAACTAAAAGGACGATTTAGATGTCCTTTGGCACATTGATAGCTCTCATCAATGCAATTCGTATGACGTATAATTTGTCAGGATACGTAAGGATACGGCTGAGATATGAAGGATTTTCTGTACATCAAAAAATGCCTATAACTTTGGTCCTTTAAGGATTTTCGTCCTTGAAGAAACATTTTCGGAATTGGGATGGAAAAACCTATGTACTTGCCAAAGGACATCAAAATAGTCCTTCAAATGGCCGAGTTACAGGACATTTTGTGATTTTTTGTCATTTTTTGCAGGGGACCCTTGAAAATTTTTTTAAAAATTTTTGTTAAAGGATCCTGAAAATCTTTGAATGCCAATCGTTAATATTCCTCCTAGAGACTACAAAATAGTATATCCTATGAATATCCTTGCAGGGTCAACTGAGATATGGCTAGAAAAGCTATTTCCTTGTCGGTGAATTAGCTCTAATTCGGTCAGATCTAAACGGACTTGAACAGGACATGTTGCGTCGGGTTCCGTATTCCATTCCGCAGCGTTTAATATTCCAGGATATGGGGGTCATCTAAGAATACTGAATGTCCTTTTCGGTAAATTTTCTATGTCGTTGGAAAAAAGATGAAATGATGGGTTTAAAGGATACAGATGTTCTTAAAGCATAAAAAAGGAGTATATAATAATAAATACAATTGATTATTTTATTTTAAAGATCGTATATTGATATCTTTGCGTAGGTACTCGTAAAGTAATTGCATTAAATTATATTAAATTAATTACATAAAATTAAGTTAAAATTTATATAAAACTTAATTACATTTAATTAATAATTCTAACATAATAATAATTCTACGTTCTGTGTAAAAGAAGTACTTGTATAGACTGTATAGATTAGGCATTTGATGTTTACATTATAAGTATACATATATGTTATTTACATACATATCTTTGATCAATATATTATATATAATTATTATGCTAGACTCTTAAGTTAATATATATATAAATATATATATATATAATTCAGTTTGAACCTTAAATTGTGCCAACAAATAATGGAAATCTTTAGGAGAATTGCATAAACGATGCATGGCACAGTCGGGTATAATAATCCTTTTGTTTTTCTTATTTTCTGTCAAATCTGTTCATTAACTTGTAATTTACATATATATAAATATAGATGTGAATTAAAGTTAAGTAATATTTGGACAAGATTTACATTTGTTGGTAGGGAAAGGGGGAAGGCAAAGCGCCTCCTATTTGTTCATAAGTAAAAGTATTTATATTTGTATTAGTTCTGAGGCCTAGAAACTATATCACAGTTGGAAACTAATTGCTAAGTAAAAGAAGGACTTATAATCGTATGAAATTGATTGGATACAACTGCGACAGTTCACTAAGGATCTACTAGATGCTAACATTAAGCTTAAGGTGCGCCAAAGACAATGCCAATACAAGGATATAATAGTTGATACAGTATCCTTTTGGTCATATATAATTGGCGTCTATAAGAAATGCACTATCGGTGTTTTGTTCTCGTAATTACATTTTGAATCTACAACGAGGGAAGGACACAATCCTTGCTCCAAGTAGTTGAAGTTATTTTCATATACAAAAAGATTTTACAAATTAATTTCTTAGAGCTTGTTCTTGGGATAAGGATCTGGCTAAGTACGCTATAGAGCTAATATCTTTAGTTAATATACAATCAAAAAAAATAACTACAATGCTAGTTTGGACTTAGGGGGTAGCTGCTATGGGGAAGGGGGGATATCTTTATCTATGATAAACAGCATACAAAGGCACACACATGAGCAGTTGTTGAGCAACTGCATCCTCATCCTCATCCTCATCATCATCATTATCATCAAACAACAACTGGAAATTGGCAATGGCTTCAAAGGCACTTGGGTAACTATGTGGCAAGATTAATCCAACATTTCCTTATGTAAATGTACGTGTTTCTGTGTGGGTGTGTGTGTGTGTGTGTGTGTGGCATGCTATGGGCTATACACGTGTCTCCGTGTTGCGTCCTCGTAACAGCTGCAACGGCTGCAGCTCCCGCTGTGTATCATTGTAGTATTCATGATCGGAGCTCGTGGATTCACTGATAGGCAGCTTAACATCCATTGTGCTTGGCACACCGGCAATTGGTATGCCAATGGTTTGCGTGGGCATCGGTGGCTCTCCACCAGCACTCAAGGCATTCAGCAGATACTCAGGATTATCCACGCTCACGGGCACCTGTTTATCATAAGAGTAAGAGAAGGATTAAAATACATCCATGGATATTATTTCGCTTTCTATACTTACGCCAATGACATCGATGTATCCTGTGGCTGCCATGTTGTTGTTGGGATTGTTGGTGTTATTGTTGTTGATGTTGTTGTTGTTGTTGCTGGGATTGGTATTGCTCTGACCAGTTGGCATTAGATAATCATCTTCATCGACGGGCAAATCCAAGCGCAGATTGCCAACGCCAACTTCACGAGCATTGGAATCAGTCTCATCATCGCCACCGGTGCCATTGCTGCTGGAGTTCTTGTTGCTGGGATCCTTGCAGTAGCGATTCAGTTTGGGTATTTCATCGGTGCAGTCAGTGCGATGACTGGGACCAGGTGCTGCTTTGGGTTGTAGATAATCATCGGCCTCAACCATGGGCTCGGAGCCATCTGTGGTAGGCGCCAGTTTGCGTATAAGATCCTTTTCATCCTGGCTTGTATAGGCGGGCAGACGGGTGAACTTGTCACCAGGTATTGCCAGATAACGACCAGGATCACGTGCAAACTCTGCAAAGACATTAGTCAGCTGCTTGAATGGAGGACGCAAATCTGCGTCCAATTGCCAGCAGGAGAGCAGTGTGCAATAGATATCCAGGGAACAGATCTCTGGCTGTTCCAATTTCAGGCCCATTTCAATGAGATCAGGTATATCCTTGGCCAGTATATTCTCGTGTGGTCGTTGACCGAAAGTTAAGAGCTCCCATATGGTCACACCAAACGCCCAGACATCCGATTTGCTGGAGAAGACTCGATGCCTGATGCACTCCAGTGCCAACCACTTGATGGGCATCTTGCCCCCAGCTGCCTTATACTCATTGGAGTCCAGACTGAGCAGCTTAGCCAGGCCAAAGTCAGTGATCTTAACCTGGGAAGGAGTCTGCACCAGCACATTGCGTGCTGCCAGATCGCGATGCACCAGACGACGCTCCTCCAGATAAGACATGCCCTTGGCAATTTGAGTCGACCAATTGAGCAGCGCCTTGGAGCCAATTTTGTCCCGATTGTTGCGCACGTAGTCCAACAGGCAACCCAAGGGCATCAGCTGGGTAATCAACATCATCTGTGAGGACATGCAGACGGCCAGCAGCTTCAAGAGATTGCCATGTTCAACTGTGGCCATAGCGTATGCTTCATTGAGGAATTCCTGGCTAGACTCGGCGCCAGATGTCTTAAGCAGCTCCTTGATAGCCACGGGTATCTTAACGTTCTCGCCCTCCGGCACCCAGACGCCCTTGTAGACACGTCCAAACGCGCCCATACCCAGCACACCTCCTTTTCGCAGCTCAGCATCCTTGACAATGCGCAGCTTGCTCAGATTGGCGCCAATGTTAGAAGGTCGTAATGGTTCCGCATCCTCACAACCAAAGAATACCTTAGCCAAATCATCCGTCTCCTTCTTCTCTTGCTGCTTCTGCCGGCAGATGTATATGACGACGCACAGCACACAGCTCACTGGTACAAAGACCACCACAAATATGAGTATCAACATGTTCACATTGAAGACAGCTGTCAGTTTGGATCCTCTGGGCGGACTGGAGACACAATGAGGTCCAATTGTTTGTGACTGATAGTTGGCATGTGGCATTTCTGGTGGACATTTCGAGGTACAGTTGAACATGGTAGAGTTTTCGTAGGCTTCGCCCTCTTCGAATACCTTGTAGTTGCGGCAGGCAATGCAGTTATCGACACCGGGTCCAGTGCAGCCCTTACACTCGGGATGACACTCGAAGCACTCACGTTTCTCCTCATCCACATAGTTCTCCGCTGGGCACTCCTCTTCGCACTGTTCGCGTCGCTTGTAGCCGACACACTTGGAGCAAGCGTGCTCATGGAAGCCATAGCTGGTGCAGAGCTCACAGCGTGGATGGCACTTGCGGCAGATGGCCTTGCCAGCTAGTGGCTTAAGGGAACCCTGTTCATGGGGATTAACATACTCCCAGTAGTAACCAGGTGGACACTTGTCATCCTTGCGCAGGCAACGCTCCACAGTATCAGCACTGATTATAGCCAGATTACAGGTATTACAGGCGCCAGGTCCAATGGTATTCTTGGGTCCAGTGCAGCCCTCGCACGTCTCATGGCATTTACGGCACACACCAAAGTCCGAGTACTTGTTCTCCGGGCAGACTGCTACGCAATGCTGCTCATCCCGTACATGTACACACTCATCGCAGTGCTCGGCGCCAGGGCCAGAGCAGGTGCGGCATTCCGGATGGCATGTCTTGCAGGTGTTCGAGTCGAATTGGTAGGTGCTGTAAGGAGATTAGAATACAGTGTTAGGAGGCATGTTTAGCTGCTATATTAGGATGGTTACTTACTTGGAGACATTGCGACAATCCGCCAGACAAGTGCCATTGTAGTTGAAGCTCTTGCAATTGAGACACTGATTGGGTCCAGCTCCCCAGCAGCCATCCTCATTACATTGATCAGAGCAGATCTGACCAGCTTTTCCTAATAAATAGTTGGGAGAAGGGAAAACATAAGCAAGGATTGCTAAGGGGGATTGCTATTAGGCTATACTTACGACATTCCGATGTATTTAGATTCCCATTGATGAATTGCCTTTGATCATTGGACTTCTGTATGGTTTTCCAATGTATGCTGCTAACATAGCATAGTTTCTTATTATCCTGGATGACAATGCTGCCGGAGTTGATGCGCTTGAGATTGCGCAACTCCAGGCTAGTGATGGAAGATTTGACTATAACCAAGGCAGCAAAGTAACTCTCCATCAGTTGACGACCATGAATGACTTCCAGATTGCGGAAATAGGAGAGATTCTTGAAGTAATCGTGTACACCTTCAACGTTCAGATACCCTGTGATCTCTTTGACAGTGGAGAGCACCTCTAGACGATCGGGATGCATGGGTATGAAACGTGCACCCAACGTATAGTTGGGGTACATATCCTGATAGCCATAGAAGGTCTGATCCACGAGACGTATATTGCCATCGATGACTGTGCAGTTCTTAAAGGAATCTATATTGCCGGAGTGTATGACGCCTGGGCCAGGGCAAGTTTTGGGGCAAGGTCCATTGCAGGGCACACAATCGCCATCCTTGGCCTTCTTGTCGGAGGGACAGCTACGCACACAGGCACCATTATCTTTCAGCAAATGTCCAGGGCACTCGCGCACACAGGTGGCACCATAGGCATATTTGCCCTCGGGATTTGGTTCCATCTCGTAGCTGGTAGGATTGTATTTGCGCATGGGTGGGCATTCATCCTTGCAGACGCCATCATCAAAGAAGTTCTTGCAGGCAATGCAATCCTTTTGGGTGGGTCCTGTGCAACCACCAGCACAGAACAAGTGACAGCAGTCCCTGGGTCCAGGTCCAAAGCAACGTCCCTGTGAGCATTGTGGCTCACAGGTGATCTTGCTAAACTTCTGACAGTTGTGTGGTCCCTCACCCCAGCAGGCATTACGTTCACAGGAAGCATCACACTTGGGGCAGGTTCTCTCCTGGGCCGTGAAGTTGTAGGTGTAGTTGTAGTGATCATTCATACCCGAGAGAATCTCCCGCCAGACAATGGAACGTGTGTGACACAGATTATAGTTGTTAAAGAATCCCACCCAGCCCTGGAGTATATCTCTCAGCTCGGGCATCTCAAGGGTGTTCATTTTCGAGTAGGTGGCAAACAAAGCATACTTCTCTTCCTCCACAGTCAGGCTGAACAGTGTGCGACCACGTATGATCTGAAGTCTACAGGGGAGAAGGGAAAATAGTGGGTAAGGAAGTGTGCAGGCAGTAAAATTGTGGCTTGTACTTACTTTGGAAATATTACTTTGGTAACATCCACATGACTGATCAGTATGTAGCCTGTCACTTCACGTATGTTGGCCAAGAAACTTAAATCCAAGTTGGGATCCTGTAGCCAGGTTAGCTCCAGATTGCCATCGACATAGGTGCAATTTGTGTAACGATCTCGCAGATTTCTGTAATGATGATCCCGATTGGATGGCACAGACAGGCGACTCTTTGTGCCAATGCAAACTGTAAGTAGACACAAAGAGAACAATAGAAGTATAAGTAAAAGGAAGAACAATGATTGAGTAAGTGTAAATGTGGCAGATAATCCAGAGAGATAAACAATAATGGGCATAAGCACTTCCTGTTTAATGTGTCATAAAGGAAGTAACAATAGTAACGTAGTTAACAGTTTTAAGATTGGAGGAAAGTTCGGTGGGAAAAGTAAGGGATGTAGGGAAAGATAAGGGATAAAAACTCAATACAGATAAAATGAAGTAAAAAGATAGTTGTTAGAGAATGTACTTTATATACTAATATTAAGTTAAAACATAAAGTTAGAAACGTTAAGTGAAAGTTAAAGAGGTGTCGGGGAAATAGAGGAAGGGGGCTAGATTTTACTTTAAGGTTTTTTCTAGAGCTTTTTCATAAGAAAGGAAATAGTATTAATTATTTGTGACAAAAATAAATACAGTTTTTTTTGTTGCTGTAAAGAAGTGGGCTGTTTAGGGGTAGGGGGAGTTAATAGGGGAGGGGGACATACACATTGTGTGTGGGCTGTGTTTAATTTGAATGCGTTTGTTTGTCTAATTAGACGCTAGTAGGTGTTGAATTATGTGGCAACAGGTGAATGCAAATCGAATGAAATTCAAACGAAATTCGAATGAATTTTAAATTCGAATTACAAACGGAAATACTTTTCAGACAGACGCAAACAACGATAAAGATAGAGGGAGAGGAGAGTTAGACAGAGAGACAGAGCTGAAGTTAAATAAAGGTAGCAAGTTTGTTGCTTAAGTCTTTTGTATTAAACGCTCGGAAGCTATGAAAAGCAGCACAAAACTTAAATATATAAAATAAAATATATAATAAAATAGCAACAACAACAACAGCAACAACTGAAACAACAACAACATCAACGACGACAATAAACAAAGTGGGCGCAGTTCAGTTGGCGTTTTCAATAATTAGCAGCCCACGCAGCTTCAGCAGCGGCAGCAGCAGCACACAGACAGCGACAGGCCCATTGGACTTAGACTTGAATCCCTTCCAGCATTTAACCCCGCTACAGCTCTGTCTCTCTATATGTGTATTTTTTTCTGTATGTGTGTGTGTGTGTCTGTTATCATTAGTCAGCGACCAGTTTTAACTGGCAAAACAGGCAACGCATCTCCCCATTGATTTGCATTGCCTTCTACTACTAGATAATTGCCTCTATATATACATATACACACATATATATAAATATATATATTCATAATATATATATCTTAGAAAAGGGCTACGTGGGTATAGGGTTTGGGTTTGGGTTTTGGGTCGTGGTTAGCTGCAAAGGCTTGTGTGGGCCGCAAAAGTGTGCCATGTGTCAGAGACACATACAAAGACGCAGTTGGAGTTAGCGTTTGGAGTTGTGGAGCTTGGAGTTGGGGCAGAGACATAGACACCCACTTGTTGCAGCCTACGGGCAGCAATAGTTCTACACCCACCTATAGATACACACATATATAGATATACATATACATATAGTTAACTATATAGCTAATTATCAGCAGAAGAAATACAGAAAATATTTAATATCGTTAGACCATAAATATTCGTATGTCGCATTTCTTTATCGATTTCATTTCGTGGAAAAATGTTAAAGACACAACCAAAAACAAGCAAAAAAAAAAAGAGAAAGACTAAGGGGAGAGAGGGAGATAAAAAAAAAGACAGAAATAATTATGAAAGAAGAAAGAATTATTGCTAAAGAAATATTTTGTTTGTCGCCAACAAAATGTTGAAATTTTTTTGCAAGTTGCTTGAGAAAAAAACTTAAAAAAAAATAAAATAAAAAAAGATACTTAAAAATTAAAGATGAAAAAGAAATAAGCAGCAGAAGAAGCAGCACCAGAAGAGTAGATAATAAAAAAAAGGAGAAAGAGCAGTTCAAGTTAAATGCCTGCAGTTATGCGTCGCATGCATACCAAGGCCCAAACACAGAGGGGATCTGGCTTAAAGGCACACCGAAACGCGCTAAAATATTTATAGAAACATTGTGAGAACGAAGTTAAAATACTCTGTAAAACTAATTAAAAGCGATTTCGAGGGTACATATATATCTAGGGTTTATATGGCATATATCTAAGGTATATTTGAGCAAAGACTAAGTTATTAAAGAAAGTTTCCTCGTATGATGAGAGGCAAACCTAAGGAAAGAGTTGAAATTCCAGCTATATAAATAAATATATATATACTATATAATACATGATGTGTTAGAATATGTAGATATTTATTATATTATAGTATAAGTTAGAGCTTTATCTATATAAATATATACTATAATTTCTTATGCTGTGTTCTGAAGGCAAAATTATCAGCATTGCGAAATTTGCTTTGTTTTTATGTAAGTTTATACAGCACAATCTGTCAGCTGTTCTACCTATCACAACAATACTATAAAGCTAAACAGATATTTTTTGGAATTATTATTAATAGTTTATTAAAGCTGATTCAACGCTTTTCTTTATCCTTTTCAAGCAGCTCTTTAAAGTAATACGCAGCAATTAAAAGCAGCTTCGACAATATTCAATAGATATATCCCTTCGATCTATACATTTGCTTTATAATGAAAGGTATAATCAATGGTATATATCAATCGTTTATATATACACACAACTCTATATAAGTTTTAAGTCCAACTTGCAGCACGTTGCAAATGAGCTGAGAAAATTGAAACACCCTTTTGGGTGCTGCATTAAGCAGCAAAGGTGAGGCTGCAGTTGACATTGGACACTGGACACTGGACAGTGGACATTGGGGCGCAGTCTCTGCTTGCTGGCTGGGGATCCAAAGTCAGAGACAAAGCCAGGCTTGGGTTGGGTTGGCCATTGGCGGACATTGATCAAAAGCGGCTGTTGGCAATCGAAGCGCAAAAATTTTCGTACAAATTCTTTTGCTTTGTTTTTGCTGTCGCTGTCGTTGGCTTCAGCTTCAGCTTCGTTTAGTTGAGTTCTGTTCATAATGATGTTGCTGTTGATGATAATGATGATGCTGATGTTGGCACGAAGCTGTTCAGCCGCTGGCCAGTTGCAATGCTGATGCTGATGCTGCTGTGGCTCGTTGGGTTCCAATTTCTCATAGCGAACGTTGAACGCCGCATGAAACCCTTTTCATAAGACAAGAATTGCGGCAGCCACAAGCTGTGGCAGCGGCTTTATCGCGTACAATTTATCAGCAATGTTTTTCATGTTGCTCCTTGACTGAAACTTAAGACACGAAAAGACAACACACACAGATATACAGAGTGAGAGAGGACAGTATAGAAGGATTAGAGGCAGACAGAGGCAGAGTTTCTTGTGAATTTGCTGTGAAATGTTGCATATGCGATTTTTCTTTTGGCTCTGGACACGCCCGCATTGTCTTTATGTGATTTGTACACTGTCTGTGTGTCAGTCTATGTGTGTATGTGTGTGATCAATCTGTGTATTTGTATGTGTTGGTTGGCTGTGTGGCAAAAAGGCTAATTTGTAATCCTTAGGCTAAGTGTCTGGACGCTAATGAGCGACGTACTTCGCCCTCTCTCGTTCTCTTCATACATATAAATATCTAAATCTATAGCTATATATCTCTCTCTCTTTTTTTGGTCTCACTCTGTCTCGCGCATATTCAAATTGAAGTCATAATTCAAGCGTTGAGGCTCATTAAAACAAAAGACTTAGGCAACGAACTTGACTGTTAAACAAGATTTATCTTAAATTGGGAGGTCAGAAGCTTCTATATGGCAAAGAGGAGCGCGGTGGGTAGCATAAAGGTGGGTAAATACATATTTTTTGATTTGTTTATCGATTACAATTATGTATTTGTATGCGTGTGTATGTGTATAGCCATCAAATGAAACACGACTCATCTTTTATATAGCTTCAGCCCTAACTTCTGTCTAGAGTCAAATTGCCGCTCACTCTGTCACGCCACGCCCCCTCTCCTCCTCCCGTCTGCCCAAGTCACGCTACTAACCGCAAACTCCCTGTTGCTGTTGCTGACGTGCTGATTAATAGACCCAACCGCATTCCAAGCTACGTTCATGTGCTGACTTTCTAAATATATTGTATGTTTTTCTGTTGATCTTCGACTGAGCTTCGATTTTTTTCCCATTTTTTCAGTATTTTTTTTTAGTTTTTTATTGCTGGTGAAAAGGCCAAAAGCATGAAGGCTGCTGCGACTGACGAGGGGAGTTTTTTTTAGACAAAAAGCAAGCGACTGTGCGGGAGAGAGAGAGAGAGAGAGAGAGAAGGTTAGAGTGGGGTATTGCGCCGAGGCTAATGCACGATGCATTTTCGTGTGGCAAGGCTGCTGTGGCTGCTGCATAATCGATTTGAATGCTGCAACTGCAACTGCGAATGCAACTGAAACTGCAGCTAGCTGTTGTTGTTGCTGCTGTAGCTGTAGCAAGCGACCTCTATGCGTTGCAGCCTAGCTCAGCGCTCAAACAGAAATCTCTAAGAGTTCTCAGTTCTCTTGCTTGAGACTCGCTTAGCCGGTTCTGTGTTGCTGTTGTTGCTGTAGTTGTGACTATAGTTGTTGCTGCTGTTGTTGTTGCCTGCTCACGTTTATGTTTTCCCCCGCCTGCCCTGCCGCCCGTTGCGCTCTATACACACTTCATCATCATCATCTTTTTGCCCCTCTGGCTGTCTACCTCAATCGCAATCTCTGTCTATATATATGTGTCTGTCTGTGTACTGTGTGTCTGTTTGAATGTGTGTGTGTGTGTGTGTGTATTTTCATTTCGTGGAAAAGATTTTTAACTGTGGGCCCCGAACCATCTGGATAGCTGAGTTCTTTTTTATTTTATTTTATTTTTTTGAGTTTGTTGTTTAACGTTCTTCGTACCTTTATGCCTTTTGGGCATCTAAGATTGTTCTTATGCTTCTTCTTCTTCGATTACTAATACTACTTCTTCTTCTTCTTGCTGTTCTTGTTGCTGTTGTTCTTGTTGTTCTTGTAGATGTTGTTGTTGTTGTAATATAACAAAAGATTTAAAAGGGCATTAAGCATGCTTTGTTTTTTCTTCTCTCACTTTTTATTTTGTGTTTTTTTTGTTGTTGTGTTTTTCTTACCTACATTTAAAAAAAAAGAAAAAAGTGGACTCTATATTTGATCGTTCGATTATAGTTTCGCTACTCCTCCCCTATCCCTACTCTACTCTACCCCTCACCCTGTCCGTGGCTCTGTCTATGCCTTTGCCTCTGGCTTGTCTCATTCTGTAGCCCAATCAAAGTTTTGGTCAGATTCCGATCAAAATTATAGTATAGGCGTCGGCCGTTATAGCCGCAAGCTGTTCAGATTTGTTCAACCAACAATCAACTGACACACAACAACAACAACAAGTACATTGATCTCTCAACAACAGCAGCAACAACAACAACAACAACAAAAGGAGAAGTAATATAAGAAAAGAAAAAAAAACTACGGTGAAAGTTCGTCATATCATCAACATTAGACAGGGAGTTATATCTGTCTATAGACAGCTATAGACACCCCTCTGTCACAAGCTCTATCTACATGCTTTACTCTTTTCCGCTCTCCCCCCTCTTTTACCCTCTCGCTCCCCCTCTTCGCTATAAGTTTATGCAGATGCAATTTCAGTTGTCCACACAACATTATAAAGTGTCATAGATTACCTGAGTCTGTGTGTGTTTGTGTTTGTGTTGCTTGTGGCAACTGTTTACAACAGTTTGCAATGACTATTGTCAGGTTGCTGGCAACATGACGCTGCCACATAAATAATTCATAACTGTTTTCTGCGACAATTCAGTCGCGGCACGCGTTCAATTTACAATGAAATTGTGTAAAACGACGCTTAATAAATTCATTTGCGACTCTACACACACACACACGCAGCTCATTATAGAAGCACACACTCCACCCCAACCCCTCCCTATACTACTTACACCCTCCTTTTGCCAGCTGGCCATTGGCTAAGCTGGACACTTGGCCAACAGACAAGCGACGACTTGCGGCTTGTTACGTGCGCGGATTTTGCAAAGAAGAAAAAAAAAGAAGTAAATTCTGCGGCAACTTTCTTTCATAAGCTGCCAGTTGTTATTGTAGTTGTTGTTGCAAGTGGTTGAGTGCTTGCTCTTGCTGTTGCTATTGCTATTGTGGCATATAGTTGTGCCATGTCGTGGCGTCACGAAGACAAAGGCAAATAAGCGCAACGAGCTCAAGCGAGTCGAGCTGCAAATCTTTCTTGCAGTTAAATGCTGCAAGCGCGCATCTTCCACAAATTTGTTTAGTGCAGGGCAGAGGTGAGTGTTGGGGGGTATGGAGGAAAAGGTAAACACAACAAAGCACCGACAAGGCTCTGGCAAAAAAAAAAAGCCTGTAAGAGGCAACCACAGAAAATGTGTTGCAAGCTGTTTGGTTCAGGGCTTTCTGATCGGCTTTCATGTTTATGTGTGTGTGTGTGTGTGCACAACAATTGGGCGCAGGTCGTGCCTCACGACAACTACAACAACAATAGCAACAACAACTGGGAAGAAGAAGAAGCAGCAGCAGCAAGAACAACTGCAACAACTAACAAAGTGAACAATGGCTGTGGCATTAGATAAGCCTGTGATTGCGCTTTGTTGCCAAAGTCCAAGCACTCAACAAGCAATACACACACATATATAGACACACATACACAGATATACATATATATACAGCTAGCTTTTAATGAGCACGCCCTGGCGCCATTTTTGGTGCCTGTTTTGTTGCTGGCTTAAAGCAATTTTTTGCTATTTTTAGGCATAGAACTAAGCAGACAAACAACAACAACAACAGCAACATATAACTAACAACAACAACATATAACTAACAACAGCAACAACATAGCGTGGGCTGCAATGAAGCTGCGGAAGCTGTTGCTGATGCTGTTGCTATTACTGTTGCTGCGAGTGTTGCAAGTTTTGAGCGAAGACGCAAAACGCCCACATCAGAAAGAAGCTAAAGAAAAGTAAAGAAAAACGATAAACAACAAAGCAAAACAGATGCCAAAACTATTAACAAAACTTGCACTTAGCTAATACTATGGTCACACCAAGCTCTAAGCAAAGCAAAATGGTCACACTTTGCCACAAAAATATTAAAATAAAATGCAAAAGGCAAACAAAAGTTGTTTAAGAAAAACTGTCGTAAAACGTGTGTGTGTGTGTGTGAGTGTGTGTGTGCAGAGAGTAAGCAAAAGATAGAGAGAAAATAAACAGAGATAGAGACAGACAGAGAGAGAGAGAGAGAGAGAGAGCAGTCATAAGATAGAGAATAAGCTGCGCAAATGCAGCAGCCAGACTCTTAACTGCAATTTGCTGCTGCAACAGCCGCTTGCAACTGCGCCTTATGTATAAGTATATCTGTGTGTATGTGTGTGTGTGTGTGTGGGTTTTAGAAAACCAGTATTTTCTTATAGTGTCTAGATGCATACATACATATAGCTGCAACTGTAGATGCTTAAAAAAGTTAGTGCAATAACAACAACAACAACAACAGGCCTTAAAGTTCAACTGGAGATTTGCAGTGTGTGTTTGTTGTGTCTGTGTGTGTGAGTGTGTTTTTATAACTTATATGATGGCTTAATCAGGAATTATAGAAATGCTATGCAAACTAACCAATACACACACACACACACATACATAATATATATATATATATATATATATATACATATACATACAGAGACAGAGGGAGGAAAAGAGACAGAGCGAGGCGCGTGCCTGACTCTGTAATTAGCCAGAGGCTTACACCATTTTATGAGGGTATCTCTCAGTGGATGCTGTTGTTGTTGTTGTTGTGTCTCCATAGTGTGGCCAGGCACACTATGGAATGTGGTTTTTCAAGCACACAACAACTTATACATACATCTTACACACACACACACACACACACACAAAACTAAAGCTAGAGTTAGAAACAAAGCGCGCTTAAGAGGCCTTCAATTGAGTTTAGAATAAACGTTAAAACTAACAAATTTTCTGGTCTTTTTGACCAGGTCACAAAATAAATAAAATGTACCAAACAAAATGTAAATAAAAATAATAAAAATAAATAAAGAAAAGCTCTATATATACATAGAGAAAATAACGAAAAAATAAAGCAAAGTTGCAGTTGGAGCATATGGAAAACTATATAGAAAATCAATAAAAGTTTTTTATGAGATTTTAACAGCTGCTTTGTAATGTAGATATATACAATATATATATATATAAACTTAAAAACAATATTTATAAAGCAGACCCTGCACAAAATTAACTCTAGAATCTATAGGCAAGCTTAAGGCATAAACAGCAGCTTCAATATTCCGTGTTTTTGATACATTTTCATTAAAAGTTTTAAATTTTCTAAGATTGCAATCAATTTTCTATTATTTTTAATTAATTTTAGCTATTTGTTGCATGCAACATCAGCAAATTACAGCATCTTTACTGCAACTTCTGAAATGTTGCTAGAAAAATTAGGCAGAAAAATCGAAACAAAAATTTGTTTAACAGCAAATTTTGAATATTTAACATTTATCTATCTCTGTTATCTCACTGTTAACTCTTTGCTAACATTTATTTATATCTTGAAAGTCTTTATTAAATCATTTTAGCGGATGTTTGCTTTTATATATATATTAATATATATATACGAATCTAATATTTCCTGTTAAAAATTTTGTGCAAACTTTGCACTTTCCATTTAAAATCTTTGTCAATATTTCTTTTCAATTTAACAATAATTTCAATTGTGTTTTTTATTTTCAACTATAAGTTTCTGCTACATTTTCCCCTATCTCTGTCTATACTATTGCTGTTCTCTTGCTATTCCCCTACTCCAGTTTTCCCCTTCCATCATTTATTGTATAGCACGTGCGGGGCAAACTATCATTTATTTGCATATTTGTTGCAGCTGTGCTTATTATTAACAACAACAACAAGAACGTCACAGAAATGTCATAAACTGGGTAACAACTTTGACAGAAATCAAGCTTGTAGTTGTGCAAAATATATACACAATATCCGTATATATATAGTATATATAGTATAAAGAGCCCAAGAGAGCCATAAAGCGCTACTACTGCTGTGACTCCTTAAGGAATAAAGAAAATTTATCTAGGTACCCGAGGGATATGTTTAACATATATAAAGCATACATTTGCTTTATCGGCAGCAATAAATATATATATATATAGTATGTATATAACGGAATTCTTATCTAGCCATATCCGGGCAAGGGCATAGACGATAACCATTATTATATTGTATAACTTATCCATTAGCATAGAACCAACTTCGGGCACTATCTTAATATTTGCACAACTGTCAGCAGACTTCGCTTACCTTTCTACTCTTCTACACCCCCCTACATACACAGTTAACGTTTATTAATTTGCGGCTACAAGATCACTGATCATGGCCTCTATATCTGGGGTAAGGGGCAGCAGTATGCTGTTATACCATATTTGATCGGCAAATGCAAATATTTAACTCAAAGTATTGTGCACACAAATGTTTCGCCTAAAGATACTAAAATTTAAAAATGTGTGTAGAAAGAGAGAGACACAGACAGAGAGAGGGCGACTGAGAGTGAGAAAGATACTCAAGTTATTTTTTATTAATTTTCGGGCTATTGCAAACAAGAGGGAAGTACATAAAGTAGACATTGAAATTTATGCAATCAATAAGCAAATGTTGCTAGAAATGTTGCTGAAAATGTTGCTAGAAATGTTGCCAATGTATTGCGTTGTTCTTTAGTGCCAGAAACATGCCTTAAACATTGTAAGCTGTTACAGTTATACAGAAATTAGATTTAAGTTTAAGATTGTTTTTCTGTTAACTTATTGAGCTGCCCTCGTTTGTGTTAGCTTTATGAGTTCTCATTAATTTTTAAGCTGAGCAAAAAGCAAAAATAAAAATACAAATAAGAAGAAAAAAAACGACAAGCAAATGCGATACTCGATGCGATAGTTGCGATGTCAACAAATTAAGTCGCCATTTTAGCTGGAAATTGTGTCGAGTGTTATTACTGTTGTTGTTGATGTTATTGTTGTTGCTGACAAAGAGAAAATTGAAAAAATTTGCTTGAAAGTGCAACAGCAATAAGACTAACAGCAACTGCAACTGCAATTGTGTTGCCACAGTGCTCCCTTTTGGGTTTGAAATTGACATTACGAAATGCCAACAAACAGTAGAAACTTTTAAACAGAGTTTATGTATTTGTCGAGCGAGTTGATAATAAAACAATAATACGTTAAGGTAGAACCTGTAAGGTGTAAGATAAAGTAAGGGGGTGAAAGTACAAAGCGAGAAAGATAGAGAGACATAGAGAGAGATAGAAAGACTGAAATGGAGCTACAGTGAGTGAGATATAGATATGGTTAGGTGCCAAGTCAAGAGGTTGAGGCCCAAGCACTGGCCAACAAACTGGGCAGGTAAATATAAACACACACACACAAATACATATATGTATATAAAGTTAAAGGTATGTAGCCCAAATATGAACCGAAAACCCAAAAATCAAACAATGTTGCACTGCATGCAGCATATTTTGATAAGATAAGCAGGCTGCATATCAAACACAGATACAGCTATCAAATAGTAAGTAAACTCAAAGTATATAATGTATATATAGCATACAATATATATATATATATATATATATATATTATACGGGGCAAATGTCTTGAAATTATTATGATATATGAGCAGTTAAATCTACATAAAGACAATCCAACAATATGATGGATGTGAGACAATGTTCCAAGGCTACAAAGCTACAAAGAAAAGAAGAAAAAAGACTTCCCCTTCCACTGGAGAACAGGTTAAAGTCAAAGTTATATAGATTTAAGTTCCAGTTAATCCACATCTTACATATAACTAAGAAAAACCAATTAAAAAAACTTGTTATCCGTAGTAAAAAATAAACAAAAGGAAAAACCCCCCAAGAGAATTGCAAATCATTTGACATACTCAATGCGCTGTTAACGTCACAATGTTAACGTCACAGTGTTAACATCACACTGTTAACGTCACACTGTTAATGTCAATTTAACATACATACATAGAGTAGCTTTTGAACTGTGTATTGTCACTTACTTTTGCCCTTGGGAAATGTATTCTTATTGTTATCACCAACAGCAACTGTTCCGCTGCCTAACATGACGGCTGCAGCAGCTCCAGCTGCTCCTACAGCACGATCCCGATTACGTCCGCGTCCTGGATTACTGCGATAGGAGTCCGTACGTTGCTGTTTCGTATGTTGCTTGCCATATTGACGTGTTGGACGATCCTTGGCCGCCGTTGTGGGCCATACGCAGATGCAGTAAGTCAGCAGCAGCAGCAACAGTGGCAGGCAAATGCCGCTCCCGCGTCGTCTGAACAATTTGAATGTGCGCATCTTTTGTGTGTTGTGCGTGTGTGTTTGTTTGTTGCAAATGTTTTGCAACAGACACTATGTGGCAACTTTGCCTTGGGCCTTGCCTTAACAACAACAGCATGCAACACGAAGCAGTGACGTCATTAGTGTTGTCTTATTCTTGTTGCAAATCTTTTAAAAAGCTGCGCGTTTTTAAAGTTTTTGCTTCTTCTTTTATTTGTTGCTCTTGTTTTTGTTGTTGTTGCTGGTGTTATTGTTGCGTGTTGATTTGCGCTTTGCCAGCGGCTTCAAAAAGCAAAATCTTTTATAACAAATTTTGCTCCGATTTTTGTTTTTGCTTTGTTACCAAAATATCCAAAAAAGAAAAAAAAAACAAAAAACAAAACGAAACAAGCAACAAAACAAAATTTTTGTACTCTTTCACTGCGTTTTTCTGCTTGTTTTTTTTTCGTTGCAATTGCTCTGTGTATGCGTGTAACTGTGTGTGTGCGATCGTGTTTTGTTGTGTGTATTTTATTATATTTTTTTTCACTTTTTTTCTTTACTTTTTTTTGTTGTTTAGGAACCAGTTTCACATTACCGAAGGCTTTTGTTGTTGTTGCTTTAGTGTTTTTTTTTTCTTTTTTTGTATTTTCAGTTCTCTTTTGCGAGTTTGCGTCGCGCAGCTTTTTTTTCTTCTGTTGTGTTGTTGCTTTTTGCTTTTTTTTGTGTTTGTGTTTTGAGGTTAGGGAGCGCGCGCAGGCGCAGCTTTTAAGAGCTGATTGCAGTGGCTCTTACTGTGTTTCCTTGTTGTTGTTGTTGTTCTTGTTGTTGTTGTTTCTTTTCATATTGTTAATTTCGTTGTTGGTGTTGTTGTTATTTTGCACAAACACTTAGCCATCTTATGGCATACAGCTGCACTTTGAGCCGCTCCTGTCTCGCCAATTAGCAATGAATTCACAAAAATGACTATATTTATCTATATATACGCTTCTTCTTCTTCTTCTTTTTCTTCTACTACTACTTCTTCTTCTTCTTGTTATTATATATGTATTTGTATTTTATTTGAATATCTTGGAACACAAACACTTGCTAAACAACACTTTGATGCTACGTTGATCTATATAATATTTATATATGATATATTTTTTAATCAACTCTTTAACTTAATTTTCTGTTACTTCTATCTCTCCTCTCCCTCTCTCTCTCTCTCTCTCTCACACACGCTTTGAATTTTGTAGTAAGTACGCGTATTACATTCGATTAACACTAAATTAGCGGTAAATACGCAAACTTTTGCTGTATTTTAAATATATATACATACATATATATGCATGTATATACGTGTGAGTGTATTTGTATGTTAAATGCGATACGATCTGACAGCTTAAATCTTTAAATCGCGACTCGTGTAGCGTTTCACGTCTGCGCAGCGTCACGTTAAAAACCAAACTGAAGCCGATACTCAAATTGCCCAATGCACAGCTCAAACGCGCTCACACATACATACGTATAGTTGAGCACATACATACAAGTTACGGCGAGTTAGGTAAAGAGCGTAACGTAGTCAGCATAAAGAATACAGGTAAGCACGTCGCATTGCTGGTAAAAGGTGTGCGGCGAATTAGTCGAAGATCAGGCCAAAAAATATGAAAAACTAAAGCAAAGCAAAAGCAAACTTGAAGCGAAAGAAAATGCTGCCTGTTGCTGCTTGTGCAGCTGCACAATAGATTCATATATACCAGCAACAGGCAACAATACACGCACACACACACACACTCAAACATAAATACGAATATACATGTACAGAGACAGACAGTTGGACTAGCAGGAGACAATTGTTGCGAGCTATTGCAGGCGCAGGTAAGACCTTAAAATGCTACGTAAGGCACACTTAAAAAGTCAGAGTAATATGAAACTATGCGAATTTAGGTGTCAGCTATAACGGCATACAAATACTCTAGAATTTAATGAGAGGTTGGGAAACCGTATCAAATTGTGCTATATAAGCACTCTTTATAAACCTAAAATCACATTAGAAGTTCAGATTACGCAGTAAAAATCATTCTATATGTTACAGTTGCTACTTTAACTATATAAGATAAGTTTAGATATATACTATATCAGCTATATATAGTTATTATAACAGTCGTTATATTATATATTAATTATATATAGTAAATATAGCACCTGTGAGATAAGTTTATAAAGTTTTCTATAACATTTTCCTTATACATTTTTTACAGCTGGCAAATAGGTATTTAATCCTAGATATAGTTAGCTATCAATTGCTAAGATTCTCTTCTTTTATAATAATATAATAATCCTTTTGCTTATCGATAACAGTTTAGGCTTAATCCCCTCTTGACTTCTTGGCAGACAGCTGCAGCGGCTTTCTGAATTCGTTGCGAACAGATGAGCAAAATAAAAATAAAAATAATAATAAAAATTAAAAGAAGAAAAACGCAGGTAAATTCAGTTCGACCGAAATTTGTAGCTGCTGCGACTGTTGTATTCGCCTTCGGCTTGTGTTTCTTCTTTAAAACGCGGCGAATTCAGGTGAACAGCATTTAGGCAGCAGTTTTTGTTGTGGCAGCCATGCGCTGAAGTTCAGGTAAGCGCACGCAAAGAGAGTGCAAGGTAGAGCGGCAGAGGTAGTTTGAGATGAGAGAGAGATTACCTGTGGCTCTCCCGTGTTTTGATTGAACTGCTGTGCATGTGTGCGAGTGAGAGAGTGAGGGGTAGAGCGTAAGTTGCCTGGGCAAATGCTGCCTTATAAGCACTCAAGTTCGCCGCTTGCCTTCTGCTGCTGCTGCTGTACGTTTGTATGTGTGTATTGTGTTTTATATGTCTGTGTGTGACAGTATGTGTGTGTTTGGCTGATCTGCGTGGGCATTCCATCTACGGCTTTGGCTTTTGTCTTTTGGCCAAAAAAGATTTGTAGTGCTCGTTGTCAACATTGTCACTGTGTGAGTATTAATGTGAGTATTGATGTAAGAGTATGTGTCTCTCTATATTTGTGTGTGCTATGGCAAAACTATTGCTCTCACCTGTTGCTTTAGCCACAGCAAATACTACTCTGAGGGTTATTTACGCCCTATGCACTGCGCCATGTGCAGCAGGATAACGATGCAGGTAAGGTTCAGGCGCATATCCTACGGGCAGGGTAATAAAACATAATGTTGCATAGACAAAAGATGTGGCACGAAAAGCGCATACGCTGTTGCAGCTGCATCTTTCATCTTTCCAATCCCAAATATAAAATACGAATCTGAATCCAAATCCCAATCCCACGCTGCGAACTCAAGAGGCGTTGCATTGTCTTAGAATGAAAAGTCTTCAAACGTGGCGCTTTGTTTTCATCTTTTACATTTCTTTTCACATTTTTCTATTTATTTTTTTTCTGGTATTTTTACTTTTTTTTTGTCTTTCGCTGAGCATGAAAATACGTTTTAAATATTTTTGAAAATCGTTTTTAAATGCTTTTAGACAAAGTTTTTTCTTTCTTAGCACACGAAGCTGTAAGCGCCTCTTGACTCGCACGCTTCTGTTGCCTCTCTCTTTCTCTCTCTCTCTCTCTTTCCCTGTACGTATGAGTATGTGTGAGTGTGTGTCAGATTCCATCTGGTTTTCGCTTGAAATTGATGTGTGTAATCAAACATATTAATAGCTGTCTATGGCCATAGTATCAGAGACCTCAATCAGTTTGGGCCACAGCCCCAAAAAAATCAGAAAATCAGAGAAAAAATCAAAGAAACAAAACAAAAACCAGAAATCATCTGTCAAAAATCGAAGTTGCATGCAACAAACAACCTGACAAGAACATCAGACAAAACACTTGAGGCCAAAAGCAAAACCTATTCCTAACCACTCTAAGCAACTCCACTACACTCCACACACCACTCCTATCCACTCTTAAGATACTCCATGCTGCCATAACCGAACAGGTAAACGAAGGTGTAAAAAATTGGTAACAAACATTTTCCATGAAGCGTACAAAATGCATTGCACAGTGGAAAAATCTTTTTTCTTTTCATTTAAGCCAACATTCCGCACCCTCTTTCAATAGAAACCCTGACGACCCTTGAGACACACAAGGCTCACACTCGCAGTCGCAGTCGCAGTTGAAGCTGGAGTTAAGATTGTAGTTGGAGTTGAAGATGGAGGACTCCCGCTGCTTAGCACTGTCTCATCCTCAGTCACGGTCTCAGCTTCAGCTTCAGTCCCTGTCTCAGTCGCTGCTCTGCTCATCATCATCATCATCATCATCGACATTGAAGATGACTTTGCGCCTGACTGCGGCTAAAACCCTGTCAGATTAATATGAACAAAAGGTTTTTGAGTTCAGCTCTCAAGTGTTGCGCTTAGCTGATCCTCAGTTGATGTTGCACCCACTGTGAGTGACAGAGAGAGAGTCCGCTTTCTCAAGTATCCGTAACGAAATGTAACAAAAGGTGTGCATCACACTCTATGTGTGTGTAAGTGGCGTTTTGCACATTTGACAGTTGAATAGGGCTAACAGCAAGGGCCAAAACATACACAGTTCTTTTGGTGTTTACTGGCGCCTGTGGCATGTTTTCAGTTCATTTTTTTGTTGTTGTTGTTGTTGTATTTACTTGTTACTTGTTTTGACCAAGTTCGAGGTAAAAATAACTTAAACCAAGCTAGAGCACGTGCTCTGGGCGCTGGTCTCCATTGTTGCCTCCAAAAAAAAGGGCCAAGACACTAAGCCGCATAATTGGATTATGTGCCCTTTTTGGCGCGTTGCTCAGTTTCAGTTAGTGATAGGACTAAAACCTTTAACATACAAAACTCTCTCTCTCTCCCTACCCGCTACTGCCTCATGAACTGCTCCAACGATCATTAGATCGATCAACAAATTGCTTCATCAGCAGCAGCTGTCACACGTTTCACGTTTGTCTCTACGTGTCTCTGTTTAAGTGTGTTATTGTGTATGTATGTGTGTGTGTGTGTGTGTATAGCAGTTAAATCCGCTTAGAATTAAAGCTAATTGCCAGGGCTTTCAATCATGATGCGGCACATTTGAGTATTTTTAACTTTTTAGCCAACAATACTTGGCCAGTTTATAATCACGCGGTTGCCTTTAACCCCAAAACATGCAAATATCACGCTTCATTTAAAGACACTGTTGACTGATTATGGCGGGGTGGGAAGGGCAGCAGTTTCTTACTGGATAAATGTAGACTTGGGGACTGCCAACTGCCAACTGGCAACTGGCAACAGCCAACTGCGTTTGCTTTCGAACCTTACACTCAAATTCGCATTTAACTGCCAGTTCTCATAAATATTTCTTTTCAGTCTTTTTGTTGGTTTTTTCTTGTTATTTTGTGAATTTTATTGGTTTGTCGCCTGTCTGCTAATACCCTAGCTATGGGTTAACTGTAGGTTAGCTTATCCTATACATAAATGTTACTCCTCAATATGATTTAACATAATAGTTTATATTTATATATACTATTGGAACAAGCTCCACGAAAAGTCAAAGTTTCATCAAATTATCAAGCTCAATTTATGGGTCTCAGTTTTGATGCTTGGTTTAACTGAACCAGACTTGTAGTTTCGGATTATTCCTATATAACATTCAAAAGTACTTTAAGTAAGTCTGAAAGAGATGCATTGAAGACTGGTTTCATAGATCCCTCTTTAAACCATGCACACTTTTCTATAAGACCAATAATATCCCTTAGATTTCAATTGAAACTTTGAAATATCTTCAAATAGTTCTATAGCCAACATTCAGTTGAAGTTTGACTGGGTTAACTGAACTTTTAGGCCATCAATTTGCTGGTTTTCTATATGGTAACAATGTTATATAAACTTCTGTTACTATAAGTTACAAACACGAATCCTTTGGCTCAGCTATAAACAACACAATTCCTTTTCAAGCATCCTTCAGTCTATTGACGGCTGTCTTTGGGTTACAGGGCAACTTAGAGTCGAATTCCATTGAATTGCAACATTTAAACTTGTTGCTGTTAATATTGTTGTTGTTTGTACTGTAGTTGCTGTTATTGTTGTTGTTGTTCTTATTGTTGCTGTTACTGCTGTTGCTGCTATTGTTGTTCTTGTTGCTTTTGTGTATATCGTCGCACGACTCACGTTTCAGTCCAAGATTCAAAATCGTCTGCGGCTGTTTTCTGCTGCTGTTGTTGGTGTTGTTGTTCTTGTCGTATTCGATTCAAGTTTAAACTTTAGCTGTGTGCGTCTCTCTGTGTGTGAATGTGTGTATAGTTGTTGTGTGTGTGTGTGTGCTTTTTCGTGTTGTGCGTTGCTGTTGTTGCTTGGGCTTTTTTTTTGCTTTTAATGTCTTTGTAAACATAATTGCAACAACTCCAATAACAGATTGTTTGCGCGACTTTAATCGCTTTGTCGTGAAGTGTGAAATATGAGCGGCCGCCGCTGCGAGACGCGGCGAGTGGCGCGGCGAAAAGTGCGGCGAGCTGTGAGCAGAGCGGGCACATCTCTGGGGAGCTTTTTAACTTTGCGGCGAAGACGCTGTCGATAGCGTTGGCGATTCTTTTATTTCTGCTCTTTTTTTTCTTTTTTTCTTTTTGTTGCGCAGCGTATGAAGTGTGGGTTAAACGAGGGTTGGTAGGGGGCAGAGGGAAAGGCAAGGCGATCAAAGCATACACAACAATATATCAGACATTCATTTTCGGGTTAAAAATACACAAAACAATTTCATTTTGTTGTTTTTTTTTTTGTTCATATGCATAAAAAAATATTTGCGATGCGACTTAATATAAAATATGAAGAGGCAACAAACTTGCGGTTGTTGTTCCTCTTGTTGTTGTTGCTGTGGCTGTTGGCGGCCATTTTGTCAACAAAATAAGTGAGAAGAAGCAGCAGTGTTTGCAACAACAATAACAACAGCAAGTTCAATTAGCGCATTGGCTGTTTGAGCGCTTCGATTTGCTAAATTTAATCCAAGCATAAAGCACAACAACAACAAAAATAAAATCAAAGAAAATAAAAACAAAAGAAATTGTTGCATATAACAGACGCAAAGATACCCTAACTTAAAGCAAAATAATATAAAAATATGTAAATATTATAAAATCCAATTGGAATGTGGCAAACTGTAGGCCCAATTGGAATAGCTCTAGCAGGCACTTAAGCACTGTAAATCTATGCTACTTTGTACTAAGGATCTTTTAACTCTGTTAAACTTAACATAATTCTGTTAAAGTTAACATTTTCATAAAGCAACATGCTACATGGTAAGCAGTAAGTGAATAATTTAAGGCTTAACTACAAATTTATTGTATCGGTGCATAGCACTAATATACCCTTTGATAATTATAGGGTATTAAAAGCGACTGGGACAAAGATAAAGCTGGCAACGAAGCTAAAAAACTGAAACGGACGTTTTAGCAACGCACACGTGTCCAACTTGGCTGGGATTGGGTTCAGATCTTTGGGTTTTGTGGGCATTGGGTACTGGCAGGGACTGCCATGTTGTGTTGCATGTAGCCATGTCCAGGGCGCCCAACGACAAGATGTTGCAACAACACTCGACAGCAACCTGTGGAGCCTGCCATTAGCTTCATGAAGCATGAAACAAAAGACGAAAACGAACACGATTGAAGCTTCCCTCGTCATGGCATGCGGCAGGGGGGGGGGGGGCTGAGAATGAAAGGTGAAGGTAAAGGCAATGGCAGAGGCAAAGGCAACGACAAAAGCAAAGGCAAAGTTAAAGCCAAAGCCAAAGGCAAAGGCTGAGGATTGCTGCTGAGGGTCTGCCACAATGCATTTTGCGATAAGTGTAAAGAGGCAGCAGAGACTGAGGCTGCGCCAGCCTGATGCAACTGATGGCAACTGAAGGCCCTTAAAAGCAACGTCTGTTGGTGGCTGAAGAGCAAAAGATTTGCGCAATGTGATAGCTCAGTTTGGCTCAGAGTTAAAGCCTGTTCTGGTCATAATGTCTGCAGTTTGAGTTTGGACTCTGGACGTTGCCTTGGCTAATCGGCGGCTATGTAAGTTGGTTGTTAAAGCCTCTCGTACGTGCAGCGACAGACGCGACAGATCCAATAGAACGTGAGTTGCCAGTTGCCAGTTGCTAGTTGCCTCTTACCAGTTGTTGTTGTGGCTGTTGTTTTTGTTGCTGATGTTGGAAGAGCATCAGTTAAACCACAGCCGCATTCCAATAATGTAAGGATTCTTCAACGTGCAACAGCAACAGCAACAGCAACAACAGCCACCCAATCGACAGCCTCAGCCTCTGTTGCAAGGTCAACTTATTGCCAGCTTAGGTCACAGATGAGATGAGTTGCTGCTGCTGTTGCTGTTGTTGCTGTCCAAAGTTTATTAGTATAGACACAATCTAACCGATCGAACATATACATATATATATATGTTATGCATATAAAACCGATTCATGTGATGCCTTGGCACAACTATTTAATAATAGACTTATAATTAATTTAAACATTCATCTGTTGTTTTCTTCATATTCGTATTTTTTTTTCTCTCTCTTCTTCTACTTAATCTTCGATCGTTTGTTTTTCATTTGAAAATTATTAAAATGCCAATAGCTGTATTAATTTGGGCTTTTCTGTTGTTGTTGTTGTTGTTAACAGATTTCATTTGTGTTTTTGTTGCTGTCGCTTGATCTTTTTTTTCTTCTTCTCCTATAGAGTTGAGATTGAAGCCAAAAACCTGTTTAACGCTCAGCAGCCAACAGCCAACAACAACAGAGCGCAACGTTGGCCGTTAATAAAGCTCCCAGCTAAATGAGCAGAGTCGCAGTCAGACACAGATAGAGAGAGGGAGCGAGCGAAAGAGACAGAGAGAGAGAGAGAGAGAGCGTAACATAAACACAAATGTGTTTTGTGTTTGTATTTGTATAAATTTCCTAAGAAAATTGCTCAGCTCAGCATCCATTGTGTTGCTGTGGCTGCAAGGGGCAAGTCAATGTTAATGCAATATGACAAATTTTATCCTGTTGCAAACTGTTATACTGCAGTATGTATACAAAATAGATATTGTAGGGAAAATGGTAGAAACAAAAAAGTGTTATATACAGTTATTAAATACACTCTATCTGTATAGCATCGAAGAAGTAAATTTATATAAATTCAAATTATTTTAAGAGCATTTTAAACATTTTCTAATTTATACGCAATTTAAAAGCGTCGTAAAACACAAAACAAAAGCACTTAGAATTGCTGAAAATGGCAACAAGCTGAATTTATGGAATGTGAATATTCGATAGTATGTGTGTGCGTGTGTGTGCTAGTGTGCTAGTGTGTGTTTATGTTTCCAGAAATAACAATTGCTCAGCATCCACACAAAGCCACGTTTATTGCTATGCTCAAAGAGTGGTGTGTATCTACGCTACGATCGCAGTTTAGTTAAGTTACCAATAGAATATTATTTAAAGAGTTTATAACTCGGCTAAGTAAGTCAAGTTTTAGCGCGTCAAATAGCATAGCAAAGACACACACCCACACAGTTTACAGCAAGCAGTGTTATAGCAAAGACGCACGAGCATAAGTTAAGCAGCGTTATAGCAAAGACGCACGACTACACATTAAGCAGCGTTATAGCAAAGACACACACCACAAATACACTGGGGAAACAGACAATACAAGGGAATTTTTTTTGTTAATTTGATGAAAGGCACTTTAAAATGGGGAATTTATTCAAGTCACAAAGCAACAATCAAAAGATTTGATCTTGTTTTGAATTGATGTATAGCTTTGGCTTAAATTGAGTTGCTTTGGTAACAAGAACAACTGTAACAGCAACAGCAACAACAACAATAGTACAAAGCACTACCATTGTGTCTGCTTGTGGAATTTCCATTGTCAAAATTGATGATAGTTAAGTGTGGAGTTAGAACAAGTTCAAAGCATTGTCTTTTGTGACTGTGTGTGTGTGCGTATTTAAGCGTGCAAAGTAATAGGAAATATATAACCATTAACCCTTATGTGTGCGCCACTGTTAGGGTGCCTGTTGCATAGGTCATATGCCAATACAAGGCTATATCAGTGTGTGTGTGTTGGGCGCATGCGCAGTCGCATGTATCGCCCAGCTAGTATTAGGGCAACATAGAGGGAAAAGTGGAGTATTTGTCTGTGTGTGTGTGTGTGTGTGTGTGTGTGTGTGTGTGTATTAGGGCTAGCAGAATGCTCGATGCGAGATCAGCGCACAGCAAACAGCGAACGGCAAGCGAGCCGCATGCAGCGGGGCGTGAAGTTTTTCAACTTCGTTTTGGGCTGTGCTTTGTTTAGTTTTGTTTGGTTTTGTTTTGTTTTGTTTTGTTGTGTTTGACCAGGGGTTAAGAGGAGAGAGGGAGGTAGGCGAGTATTGGTATGAGTTTTGTCAGAGAGGCTCAAAGAACGGGGGCAGTTGTACAGTTGTAAATGAAACGCATGCGTGTCGGTGTCGCCACCAGCAGCATGCAACAGCAATAACAATGGATATATTGAATGAGAAATAGAGAAAGACGGACAGAGACAGAGAGAGAGGGAGATAACACACTAACAGCGGGGGTGTGCAACAATTGGTTGCAAGCTGTGGCTATACGTATACGTATACGTATATATATTGCTTGCATAGAAGTTCTTGCAGTTCGTTTGCCATAAAACACTTGAAGCATAACTCTGTGGCAGCAGCAGCAGCAGCAACAGCAACAGCAACTGCAGCACGCTGCGCGTCGTTACGCTTGCCAACGCTCAGCTGCAGTTTAAAGTTGAATGCTGCTTTTTATTAGGCAACAATAGTAAGGGGTAAGGGTAGGGGTAGGTGGTAGCGGGCTGGAGTAGCGTCAAATGCAGTATACTAAAAAATTTCCCATTGTTTTGTTTTCGAGCTCAGAATCTAGTGATTATTTTCCCTATTTTGATTAAATTGCGGCGCGTGTTGTACATTTTTTTGTTTCAATTATATCAAAGCGCCACAAACTGGGGCACAGCTGCATAATTATCCACATACTTAAGTATATAATATATATATATATTTATATATATATATATCTACGACTAACTATGTGCTTATAATGTGGTTACCTTTAATTATCGAATTTAGAATTAAACGCCAGGTGCAACGAGGCGCAGCAACTTACCTGCAAATAGAATGAATCAGAGAGAGAGAGAAAAGATTAGTTAAATTTACTTTGAAATCAAAATTATAATAAGATATAAATATATATATATATATATATATATGTAGAGCTATATATATGTGTCTGTATATGTATTAAATGACGGTCAATGTGGCAGCATTTGTTACAGTTATTTTGCATTTAACGTGTTGCAGCAACACTTTCGCTTCAACTGGCAGCCAACACCCCACAATGAGGCGTCAACTTGTTGGGCGTGGCACTGGAACTTTTCAATTCACACGCTGTGCGACCAAACGCGAAAAAATTCTCACGACTTTGCAGCAACAACAACAACAACAACAGCAACAACTAAGACTGCCGCTTAAAAAAAAAAAAGAAAAAAAAATAGAGAGAAAAAAAATGATGCCAGAGTCTGTGTTGATGCCACATGCGGCAAACTGAAGCGCTTTTTTATACTCTTCCTCTCTCTCATACATTCACTCATTTTCTCACTTTTTTTTTTGTCTGTTTCGAGTTGTTGTTGCTGTTGTTGTGGTGCCCCAAACTCGCGTTGCAATTGTGACAGCGCCGCGACGCGACGAGCCTGACTTGCAGCAAATAACAAACAACTGGCAACAACAAACATCAACAACAAACAACAACAACTGCCTCTTGCAACATGTGTCGACTGCCTTTGGCTAATTGTGGGTTAGCATTTCACGATGTTGTTGCACTCACTCAACAACAACTGCAGATGACTCTCTGTTAATGTGCCACATTTCTACTACATATACACACACACACACATACACAAACATGCAGACTCGTCACACACATTTATAGTTTTTGTTGCCTTCCCTTTAACTGTGCCACTTACCCAAAGGTCAACTTTAACTGCAACAAGTGCAAGCGGGAGCTGAGCGTGGCAAATGCAATTCTAGGCAACACTTTGTGCTACTTTCTTTACATATTACAAAACAAATAATTAACTAACAGATAACTGATGGTTAACTGCCAGTTAAGCAGCTGGATAAGCAAGGGATAACTGCCGGATAACTGCTGGATAGCTTTCATTACTGACACTTGCCAAATTAAATAACTTTTCTATAGTTATTTGGCAAACTGCTGGATAACTAAGGGATAAGTCCAGCATAAAACCCGGATAACTGCTGGATAACTTACTACATTAAAGTTTCATATAATTCGATAACTTTTTAGTAGTAATTGCTAACGTATAGCTGTTGCATAACTCTCGGATAACTGCCTGATAGCTGTTTCGACTGAAGCTTTCCAAATTCGACAACTGTTCAGTGGAAATTTTGCTGCGTTTGCATATGGCAACAGCTTTAGATATATCATATAGATTCTCTGAATGCCATTGTATACATTTAACAGATACATATTTAAATATATATATATATATATATATATATATATATATATAATAAATATAGGAATTATACAAATTATGGGCATAATTATTGGGTGGGTGGTTTTTTTTTATTTGTTTGAAATTTGATTTGATGTGCCATTCAAATATTTATACTTCATGCTGGATTATTGTTTGTTACTGCTGTTGTTTGTTGTTGTTGTTTTTGTTGCTGTCACAGCATTTAGCATATTGTTACCACAACAGCAAGCTGCCATATATATACAGTATATATATACATATGATATTCTGCTCAGATCTATAACAAAAAATTTCTGCAATTTTGCAGAAAAATATTTCAATTTAAGCAAAAAAAATTGTTGAAATTATGCAGCAGGCAGACAGTTGAGCTGTGGCATGCCACATATCTGCTTAAAGAGTAAAATTACCAGATTGCTAAGGATTACAGTTAACAATAAACTGAAGCTTTTTACAGTTGCTGCTAAAGTGTAGAACTAATGCAACTAAATCTAGAGTTACAGCAAAAGGTAGACTACAAATTGGAGAAGTGCTGCTACTTAGGGTATATAGAGTTATATATTGGGTATTAACTTATAGTTATAGCTGTATATATATATAGAAAGAGAGAGAGAGAGAGAGAGGCTATGCATCATTTGGAAATTAGCAACACTAGTTGTAACATATGAATAATATTTAACAATAAAATGAAAGCAGCTGCTGTAATTAATATGAAATTCTAGACTTAGTGTTGCTTTACCTATATAGAAAAGAGAGAGAGAGAGAGAGAGGGGGGGGGGGGGGGAGAAAGACGTAATTCAGGGTAAATCCGTTTGAATTTACAATAGTTTATAGTATGTTCTAAGTGTAGAAATCGATTTGAAATTGTTTTAAACAAAATAAATAGAAGCAAAGTCCAGACTTTAAATTGATAAGCACGCAGCATCGCAGTGTTGCTGCTGCTGTTGTTGCTCCTGTTGCTGCTGTTGTTGCTGTTGCTGCTGTTGTTGCTGTTGATGTTGCTGCTGTATGGTTTGCTTATCATGGCTTGGGCCGTGTCAAAAGTTATCACTGTGTCTATACAGTATATACAGAAAGAAGAACAACAGCAAAATAATGCTGAGCATTGCAGTGGAAACTCTTGGCTTTGACCAGCTCGTGTTCAATTGCCGTGGATGGAAGGGAGCGTGGCAAACAGCGGGAGAAAGAGAGATAGAGGTAGCGTGAAGGAAGAGGGGGGGAAACAGATAGGTTGGCGACAGAGCAACTCGTAATTCAGCTAAAAAACATGGCGACAACAAGCGTGCCCGATTCCAATGAAAAAACCAGCCACAGAAAATAATTGAAAAACAAATTAAAAACAACACAAACAACCACAGCAACACCAGCAACAACACCAAAGAGCAACAACGAAATAATATATTAAACACACAAAAAAAGAAGAGAAGCAGCAAAAAATAATAAGGCTGAAATATAAAATATGAAACGTTGGCAATTAATAAAAAAACAAAATAAAAATGATGAAAGCAACAAAAAAATTAAAAAAAAAAATACTTTATGATTATCTGTATGAAAAGTCAAGAGTGGAGAGTGTAGAATGTAGAGTGGACAGTGGAGAGTGAAGGAACTGCAATATGCCACAACGATCTATGGGTTAGGATGGGTAACTGGGCTGAATGATGGCAGGCAGCAACTTTGGCTCGCATTCCGTTGAGACACTAAACAAGGGGCATGGCTGACTGACCGAATGATAGACAAACACACAGTGAAGAAGAGAGGTAGCGAGAGACGGAGGTAAGACAACCAATGAGGCGCACATTGACCCAAAGCAGAGAAGCAGCAAAATAGCAAACAGAAAATTAATCAAAAAACTTTCAGGGCATATCGTTTGCCTTGCTTTGCTTTGCTTTCAAAGTTGCACAGGCAAAGTGGCAACAGCAGCAGAGCTCGTGGCAGACTCAAAAAGCTATTAGAGTTCAGTTAGAGTTGAGTTTGTAGCTAGAGACAGAGGCGTTCATTGTGTGCCTGTAACTGTAAACATAACATACATATCTCTCTTTCTATAATGGCTGAGAGGCAGCTGTAGACAGAGTTTGATTGAAAGTTGAAGAGTTTAAAAGTTGCTTCATTGGTTTCTTATCAATTGCCATATGTCGTTTGCCACTTGTCAATCAAAGCTTATCATTTGCCACTTGCTAAAAGACTTTAGTTAGTCAATTGGTAGTATAGAGTTCAGTAGTAATAAGATACAGAATAGGGCAAGCTCCATATACATTGTGTTTTAAGAAGTTTTGTCAATAGAATCTCGTTGTTTGCTACTCGCTCATGTTTAGTACTGTTATTGCCTTCACGCTACTTGCTTTCCGTTAGACTTTTCTACTCGTTGATTGTCATTCGATCTTCTCTAACTTTCTTAGCATTAGTTTTTAACCCCTTCCTGAGCTCTCAACTACAGTCTGCTTTGATTGAGTATTTAGTCCCAGACCATGACCTATCGTTACTCGTTACTCGCTACTAGTTACTCCTTACTCGTTACTTTCTTCCTGCTAACCGCTTTTTGGGACTTTAGTCACTTGCTTGACTTCAGACGTAGTCATGCTCAACGTGCGATTGAAAGTGGAAGTTAGTTAACTTTATAGACTTTACTCGTTGATTTTAGTTGCTTCAATAATATATTTTTGCTTATAGATTGTCTTCTGGCTAATCGTTGCTTTTGACTTGTAATTTACAAGCTGACATTTGCCTAAGAGGAGACTCTAATCAAATCAAAGCTCACTCTTAACTCTTCAGTCATTACTCTCAACTAGACTTTTATCCCAACAGTTACTCCTTAATCCTTATACTCCTTATTCCACTTATGCTTGAGCTGCTTACTCTTCAACTAATTCCCAGCTACTCTACACACTCTTTTTCTCCAATCTAATCACAACACTTGTCCAACTCGTTACTCTTTATCCGCTTTAGACATGTGCAAAGCTGTTAGCTGTTAGCCGAGTTGCTACTGCTGCTTGAAGACGGCGGCTAACAGGACTGTTGATGGCCTGCTGATGGCCCACATAGTCGGTAAGCATTGAATGATATTGGTTATGGAGCTGGCCATAACCATTATTGTCTGTCTCCCAGCCAATTATGGTAGATACCAGCTAGCAGCTTGGCTTAATTAAAAAGCAGACCAAAGTTGAAGGGTAGCGGTAGCTAACAGCCAGCGAACAGCCAGCAACATGCAGCATGCAGCATGCAACATGCAACTCGTTACCTGACACTCATCACTTGTTTGTGGTTCTGACCATAATTAAAATATATATATATATATATATATACAACAAAAAGAAAAAAAAAGAGTCAACGTTTATGACCAACTATAGGCTGAAAAAACTGTATAGGATAAGTCATAGGATAGTATAGGATAGGATACGAAAGAGATTCGCTGGCAATTGATCAATTATGTCGCATTGACCATTTTGGGCAAACAGATTCATGTTGTTGCATGCAACTTGTGGCAGCTGCAATTGCCATATTTGTAACGTGTTTGCAGTTTATGGCTGCCCGCCCGCATTGGAAATTGCTGTTGCTGTTGCACATCATTTCTGCTGCTGCTTGTGCTGCTGCTGCTGCTGTTGTCGTTGACAAACGTTTTGCACATCTCTCACAATTCGGTCAATCGAATGCTTCAAGTTGGCCAACAAGTATTGTTGTGACTGTTATTGTTGCTGCTGCTGCTGATGCCACTGCCGCCTGCAACAATTGTTGCTCTTGGTGAAAGTTGAACACCCAAAAAAAGATCAAACAAAACATCACAAAAAAAAAATTGCTCAAAAAAACCGCACTTGGAGAGGGGGGTGTCGGGCAAAATGGGTCTAAGGGGCACTCAAGTCTAATGCATAGATTCTGTTTTATGTTTTGCCGGGCAACAACAACAATACACACACACACACTCATACACACACACACACACACTTACAACACACAAAAGAAGGCATTAATTACTTCCGGAGCAAATAACAAAAAAAAACCGAAAGATAAAGCTAAAAAGTTAAAGTTAAAGCTGAAGTTGAAGTTGAAGCTGGGCTTTATATACCGGTTCTTCTACCACAAAGAGAGATCTTTACAGTTGGTGAAAAAAAAAGGTTTTTCTCAGACTTTGGGTAACCTCTGGCTGAAGTCTCTGGGCATGGGCATGGGCATGGCACTGCGGGCGTTCATCAAAATTCAATAAGCTCAAAACAAGCATTTGCAGAGGGCTAAGAAAACAGTTTGCCAATCAATTTCATATTCGAACTTGATGATTATAATAATAATTATTATTATTTTCATATTCATTATTATTAATATTTATATTTTGACTTCAACTGTTTCGTTTATTGCGTTTCTTAATGTAAAATTGAATGCCAACATGGGCATTAAATTTTTAATAGTTCGACGACTTTACACTGCGACGGGCAACGGGCAACGTGCTGATTCGGGCAAAAAATTTAATTTCGGGTCTTTTACTAATACCCTAAGATTTGCTATTGCTAGGGTATATAAGTGCCACATATTAGTTAGTGTTTGACTGCATAAGGCAGATACTCAAACAGCTGCAATTGATAGCCCTTTGCAATGCTTTGATATATCCTTTTATATATCCTTATCTCTACTACTTCCACAGTCTATGCAGTTCACCAGGAACTTATGGAGAAAAACACTAAAGAAAGCTGCTAAATTTGGCATAAATTGTTAGTATCTATACCCTAGAAGTTACAGCTTAACATTAGCAACTCTAACAGCTGTCATTTCACATAACTTAATCCTTTTAAAGAACATCCTTAAAGAACTTTACGGACAACCTTTTATGACAAAATCTAAAACAAAATCATTGCACTGCAGCAGCTGCTCTGTTTACAGGGTATATAGCAAGTCGAATACTCCCCTTTTGCGCATTTTTAGTTGCTTACTTATAAGTATTGGCTGCCTGGAGCAGCTCAGCCTCAAACGTGCTGAGCTTAACAATATTACCTATATGTTGTTGTAGGTTCTTGTAGGTTCCTCTGGAGTTGCGTTTTTTCTTCTGTTTCTTTACTTTTTTTGTGTTTTTTTTTTTGGGTGTTTCGAGTACGAGTATGTGCCTACATATGTACACGTTGTTCAAAATGTTTAGTTGTCACTATGGTTGTTGTGTTTGTCATTGTTGTTGTTGTTGGTGGTGGTTGTATGTTGTATGTTGCTGTTGTCATCTAGTTTTGAGTTGATTTTCAACGCTGCAATCAGCACAAGTCAAGACAAAAAGGTCGCCTAAGGTGAAGACGACTCTAATAGTAAGTTAAGCAGATGAAACGAATCGTAAGAACAGAGGCGTGGTAGAGGGGGTGGAGGGGCCTGAACTAAAGCTAAAACAGTTGCACTTGAAATGGAAGCTTGTAGCAAGCAGCAGCAGCATCAACAACAACCAGCAGTGACAACGACAACTGCTGTAAGTTGTGACCCCATTGGGAAATTTACTTTTAAAATGCGTTGCAACTTTTTTTTTTTTTCTTCTTTGCCTTTGAAGCAATGTTGCATGCAACCAAATGCCAATTGGGCGCTTAGTTCTGTTGTAGCTGCTGCTGCAGCAACTTCTTCAACTGCTGTTGCTTCTTATTGTTTGTGTTGCTGTTGTTGCAGTTGTTGTTGCTGCTGCTTTTGTTGTATTGCTACGTGATCACCATGGCAATTTCTCAATTGTATTTTTATTGAGTAAAATATTGGTTGGCATTCAACCGACTGATCGTTTGGGTGTGTATGTATGTGTGTGTGTATATATATATATATAATAGTATGTATGTATTTGTATATGTGTAGAATTTTCATTGGAGCAACAGCGCCGTCTCGTCGTCGGACACTCCCTGAAATTTTGAGGCCTTTTTTTTTGTTATTTGGTTCATGTTGAACGTAAAATAATTGTGACATTACGAGAATTGTTGATATTTTTTTGTGATTTTGTTTTGCTTTTTGATTTCGATTTATATTTATATATATACACATATATAGAGAGGGAGAGGAGCAGCAATGGAGAGTATAATATGACATATAATCATAGAATTTGAGCCGATTTAAAACAATCAATTGCTTCATAAGCTGCTGATGGGTTAACAATGAGCAAGAGGCAAACACTTTGAAGTGACTTTTGATATGCTACAAGGATATATATATATATTTATATATATATAAACAGATAAAAGATAAATCAGCTTTTATATATATAAATAGAACTGTATATAAGTGTTGTTAATTCAAGTTTTAAAACAACAAATTGCAACAAGTTTTCATCAATGAAAAACCTTTTCATTGCGTAACTCAATTCATAGTTTGTATATGCCTAAGGTTGTTGCAAAGGTTTAAAGCAGTTTTGCATAATGTTTTAAAGATTGTTGTTGTTGTTGTTTTTAATAGTTATAGGCACAAAAGATAAACGTTCGTTTGTATATATGGGAAATATGCTAGACTATTTATCGCAGTGTGACGATCTCAGCTAAAAAATATAAAAAAAACCTTTTTCAAATTGAAAACACATTTGTATACAATTTGAATTGTGGCTGTCAACCTTTTGTTGCTGTTGTTAGTTGGTTGGTTGTTTGTTGTTGTTGTTGCTGTTAGCTGTTGTTGTTGTTAGTTGTTGTTGCCATGGTGGCTTACGTATGCACAAGTCGTACGCTTTGACGTTGTTTCAACATGCACTCAATGGGTGCAGCTGATCCAAAACTCTGGCTTCAACCTTATAACTTACAACAACAACAAATGCATTTGAGAAAGTAACAATATATACACACACACACTTACATATATGTAAAAGTGTGAGTGTGTTTTGTTAGTTAAGTAATGACTTCTAAGAATAGTTAGATGCACACGACTTTTAACACTTGTGCTGACCCAACCGAGTTAATAGCTAATAGCTATTAACCCTTGTCTGCCAGTGTCTACACCAAAGCCAAAGCCAAAGCCAATGCCTATTAACCTCTTGCAGCATCACGCAGCTAGCATAGATCAAATCTAACCTCAAATTACTTCCGCTGCATTATTCCGATTCTCTTTCTCTCTCATTTTACACGCAACGCATACAGCTTAAAACAATTACTCATCATGTGCATGTATGTGTGTTTAGTTGTATATATATGTATTGGTGTGTAATCAGTGTACACAATCTGCTTGAAGTATAGGTATAAAAGTGCAACCATTTCATCATTCCATCATACCAGGTATAATTAACCACGCGTTTGGGCCACCGTTTGCAACGGAAATTCCAGCCAGGAAAATGTAATGTCCGTTCACATATCTACGCTCTCTCTTTCTCTTTCTGTCTCTATCTCTGTCTCTTTTGATAGCCAAAGCATAACAATTTGATTTTTCAACTTAATTACCGCTTCGCTGGCCAATCCTGCATACTGTTACAACAACAACAACAACAGCAGCAGCAACAACAACAACAACAACAGCAACAATAAATAACTAGCATACGTAGAACCAGTTACCAAACACACCGGATGATGGTCACCGGATGAGGCGGCCTCTGGTGGGTTGGCCAAGCATCTATTACTAGCCATTGCCTTAGAGCAATGTGTATAGTTTGTCGCCAAGTAAATAGCAGCAACAGCAGCAACAGCAACAACAGCAGCACAACAGCAGCAGCAACAATTCGCTCAGTTTTGTTATCACTTTGGGAGCAGGCCAGCAGAAAGCCAGAAAGAATAACAGGAAACCGAACCGGCTGCACAAGCGCATTATAAAGGAAGAAAGCGTAGGGAGCGCACACAAACAACCACAAAAAGAGAACTCATACACACACACACATACACAGGTCGCACTAAGTCAAAAGCAAGCGAACCTGTCGCACTTCGCACAAACCGTACATAAATCAATTTTAGTTCAAGCTTTACATGCTCTGCACTCTTCGCACTTAACGAAACTTTAAGTGCAGCCACTGAAATCTACCTGCGCAAGGCCAGGCCTTTGCTATGGCTACGGCAACGGCTGCCTCTCTGCCGCTGCTTCTGTTGCTGCTGCTGTTGTTGTTGCTGTTGGTTTTTGCTTTGCCTTTTCCTTTTTCTGCCCTGCAATGTGCACTGTGCAGAAAAAGTAAAGCTCTCGCACTGCTGCTGCTGTTTATTTCGCTTAGCCTCTCTTTAGCTGTTTGCTCTCTCTTTAGCTGTTTTTTGCTGTCTTTTTCGCCCCCTATCAATTTGCAGTTGATCGCGTCGGCATTTTGGCGCAGCTGTTAATCCCAATTAACCGCAATTAATATTATACAATTTTTTTGTGTTTAATGTAAGCCCTACAGCAGCAGCAGCAGCATCAGTTAACATTTTGCTGCTGCTTCATTGGCAACTCTTAATAGTTTTGCTCTCTACCACTCTGCCTCTCTCTTTCTCCCCCTTTTACTACTCCTTACTGGCTTCACACGACCCACATTTAACATAGTCCAAAGTCAAAACCTTTTTTCTGCCTGTGCGTGAGAGGCATTCGAACTGTTTTGGTGCCATACGCCGCCACCCTAACTGCGCCTGTTGCTGCTACTTGCTGCCGCTGCTGCTTGCCACTGCTTGCTTTTAAAGTTGCCACCGCTGTTGCCTCTCCTTATGCCTTAATTGTTTTTAATTAACGCAAACGCTTTGCCTTTAGAACGCCACATTCCACTTTTCAATAAGCGTGTGTGTATGTGTGTGTGCGCCCTCTTCTTCCCAGTTTTTCCCTAAGCATTTCTTATACACATATACACACACACGCATACACAGAAGCACACCCATATACACAGTTAATATACAGCTTTCGTCATCGTTTGACTTTTTGTATTGAATTTGAAATGATTTTGAAAGCTACAGCCGAAAGTGGGGTGCGGTCTGCTCACACACACATACACATAATCATACATACATATACGGATGTCAGTATGTATGTGTGCGGCGGCAAACTTCTTGAGCGTTGAGTGATGCACGCGGAGCTTCATAAAAACTGTCAATGATTCACATTGTTGCTACTCAATATGACCCCACAATCATCAAAGGGTTAAAGAAACAAACATTAAGTTCGTCAATTTTACAAGTTCCTCAACGATTTCCTCTACAATTTCCACATCTAAATCTCATCTTTTGCTCAGATCTGCCATAAGCTACGTGCTGAATGCTACACGTTTCTCCAAAAAAACAAAAACAAAAACAAACAAAACCTTTTCTTCTCTTCTCTCTTTCGTTTCTTTCATATTCATCTCATTTCTTTGCCAGTGTCAGAGCTGCTGCTTGAACGCGTCACTTTATAATTATGCAAGATCATTGCCAGACGACGTTGACCTTTAGTAACTGCCCCCAGCTCCAAATGCTACCTGTCCCTGTCCCTGTCACTGCCCTTACCCTAGCCCCAAACAATCGCCAGCCTGTCAGCCAGCTTATTATGTGCCTAAACGTTTTCCGGCCCAAAACAAAAAAGAAAGAACAGCAAAACAGAATATCTCCTACTTTTGCTTCCATTCTTCTCAGCTCGTTCGTCCGGCTTGGCGAAACAACAACAACTCAAAAAGAACAACAATCATTTGTTAATGCTAATTTTAGTAAGGGGAGCCAAAGAGCAAAGGATCCAAGATTTGGATGCATCAAAGCAAATCTAGGGAAAAAACAACTAAAGCAAAAACTGTTTCCGTGTGAAAATTGCTTGACTTTTTTTGGGCAAATTAAGAAAGGTGAAGGAAAACAAGAGAAACATAGGGAAGAATAATTTTGATATAGCAAATATCACAGAAAACTTTAATGAAACAAAAAGGGGAAAAGTTGAGTTAGGGCAAACTAAAGGAGAATCGACTGATCAGAGTTTAAATTGACGTTTCCCTTAGACTATTGCAGGAAAATTAATATTCAACTAGAAAATTTATGAGCTCCAATAAGATGGAAGGTCAATGATAACCCCAAATCAGTGGATCATAAAAAGATCACTGAAAACTTTGCATAAATTTTGGGAATACGACAAATTCCCAGGCCTAACCTGTTAAGATGCTCCCTAAGAAAGAGGCCACACAGCAACTAGACATGAACTTAAATCATATCGAAGATCTCTCGAAATGATATGTTGCACAGAAAGTTGAAGTAACTTCAGGGAACAGTTATAAGATCGCTGCTTGATATTTATGCGTATTCGAGCTGAGCTTATTGGTAATCTGATGCGCTGGGCCAGGGCTCAGTTTACCAAGAGATCAACAATGACATATGGCAGGCTGTGGCCAGGCTGTAAGTTGCAGGCTCTGTGTTAACTCGCCCCCGCATGTTGTAGTTGTTGATTATGTTGATCATGATAATGAAGCTGTGCAGCAAGAAAGAGAGAGAGGGGAGTTGATAGGGAGAGTGTCTCTGGGCCCTTAACTAATTACAATGTGTTTATCTGAAGCGCCTGAACTTTGTTTGCAATGTGGCGACAGACGTTTTGAATGTTGAAAATAAACGAAAAAAAGAAGAGAAGCAACAAACAAGAAGAAAGAGTAAAGAATTGAGAGGGTAGCACAATGCACAGAGGGTAGCTGCTGCTGCAGCGGGGGAGTTGTAGCTGCAAAGAGGGGCACAGGCAACTCGTTGAGATTCTGAGGCGACAGCTGCAAGCTGCTGGCGTGTTAATATTATTATTATTATTCTTATTATTATTATTATTTTTATTATTTTCATCATTTTTATTATTTGGCCAAGTCATAAACTAAACAAACTGCAGACCCTGAATATGGCGTAGATACAAATTGATGTAGAAGAAGAACGCATGCGTCATTTAGCTGAAAAGTGTGGGGCAAGTGAGAGGTAAAGTCGGGGAGGCCAACAAATGGGGGCACGTTGATTGGGCCAACGTTTAACCTCGCTCAGCATCAGTTGCAAGGCAATCAATTTGAGCACGAGAAACGCTTCTGATTGGCCTACAGCTGCACGCAATGCCCACCAAACTGTAAACAAACAGCAACAACAACAACGCACACAAAACGAATATGTGGCATAAAGCAGGGTGTGTGCGACTAAAATATGACCTATAAATAGTTGTGATGTTTATGCAAATGAAAATTGCAGCAGACTTCCTCGCTGCAAGCAGTGCAGTTCAAGCAGTGCAACATAGGGATAAGCAGCCACGCTTTATGAATGAAGTTGAAGTGTTTTATATTAAGGTGAGACTTGCTTATAGTTTGTATGTCTATACCCCATTTTGATATCGTACTTTGTACAGGGTATTAAAAGAACAATACCGTACAATAAAAACAACAACTATAAATGCAAATCGTGTAGCTCCAAATGTGCACAAATGTTCGACAACAAAGCAACAAAATGAAAAACGTTTATATGAAATTTTTAAACAAATGGAGATTTTCCTCCTCTATAAACACATACCATCAGCTCCCCCCCCCCCATTGTTCTCCTGTAGTCTAAAAGCTTGTAAGATTTTCATTTTCATTTTTACATCTTATTGTGCTGTCAGTTTTTGGCTGGAAAGCAGCATTAGGTGGAGAGAGGAGTGTGAAGGGAGGAGGCAGCAATAAGTGCGAAGCGCTGGGAAACATTTTGTGTGAAAAAGAACTCAAAGACAGGAAATTGATTATTATTTATGATTACAAGACAGGAACAGAACAACGGAAGAAAAAAATATATATATATCTACACTCTCTCTCCCTTGTACATATACTCTCGCTCTTTGCCTTCCCTTTCCGCTGTGTATTTGTCCCTCTTTGCATACGTGAGAAAACAGAAAGAAATTGAAAGAAATCTGCAAGATGAAACAATACTTTAGACTGAAAACATGTAACATATGTAACATCTATACAAAAGATGTTACCGATACGGATATGGACATATACCAGACACACACACACACATACATATAGCTCTTAAGTGGTCGCGCGCCCTCTTCAATAATTAGAGACATGCCATGAAGAAGAAAAAAAAGTTTTTCAAGTGGTTTTTCCCCATATTTTTTTCATATTTTGAATTTTATGTTTTTTTTCCAATGAAATGCTTTGAGGACTTGCATATGGGAACTGCTGCTGCTTCTTCTTCTAGAATTTGGAGTGCATCCGTTGAAGGAGTCTAAAAAATCATATAGATATCCTTATGAAATCTGATACTTTTGTATTGTTTTAGGCCTTTAGCTTAATGTACCGAATGGCAGCATAAAAGTAAGTCTCGAACCTGAGACGCCGTCGCCTCAATGTGGGCGTCCCTTTTGTCGTCGTGTCCTTTTTACCTGGCTGACACTTAAGAGTCAGCCATTGGATTTATATAAGTATATAGAAGTATATATATATATATATAAATGTATATATATTCTGCTAAATTCTCAAAAGGCACTCAATGCCTTGCAGTTGAGTTGCTCGTTTAGTCGCCTGATTTGATCCTGCGGCTGTCGCTGGACTACTGTCCACTTAACTGTCTGCTGGCAATTTTCACTGGAAGCGACACAGTCACCACTTAACGGCACTCTATCTAATGTCTTTTTCCCTGCTGCTTCTTCTTCTATTCTTTTCTCTTTTATGATTATCATTTTTAAGTCGTAGGAAATGCGTCAGCGTTTGGTTTATAAAATTTTTTGAAATCAAATTTTATGTTAACTGGTGTAATTAAAGGTAGCAACTGTTGTTTTCTGCCTTGTCTTTCTTATCAATTATAGTGATAAGATGTCTGCTTAGAAGTTTGTATTGTAAAAGATATAACATTTATATATACATATGTATATGTTTATATATCAGCTGATAGCGCTGATTCATTGCAAAAATTCACCCAACCCAAACTGATGTCATATTCAATTTTATTATTAATATTGATTCTATGGATCAGGGTGCTTTATTTCCTTATATATATATATATACATTTAGAAATCAGACAAAGCACGTTTACCCTTTGAACACCTATTAATCGCTTGTCTAAACTAAGTCAAAACAAACAAAAGAGTGTACAAAGTGTACCATTTTCAGTAGATTTTCCCGTATCTTTATTGAACTTTTAATAACAAGGTTAAGGTACAATTGAGTGTGTATCTAGTATATATCAAGAGGTACTCTTAAGTAGGGTTTACATAGCTTTTATATAGCAGATAAGATCAGTTACTTCACTACAGTGTTTACTTTTAAACAAAGTTTGAAAACTAGTTAATTAAACACTATGGAGAGCATTGTGTGGGAGCTGTTAGATATTTAGTTACCCTAGGTTGAACAAGGTCGAAAAGGAACACAGTAAACAAGGGTATAAATACTACTAAGAGATATTAAGGGAATAGCTTTTATATGAAGTGGTAAAAGTTAAATAAAAGTCGCCCTTGTCTAACCTAAGAGTAGAACAGATAAGGACAGAAGGGAGCTGGTACAAAAGGGTGGGGCACCTTATTCGCTTAAAAACCAGAAAATATCAGGCAAAAGATATGCATAAGTTACAACTATAGGCAGCTACTGATTAGGTTTAAGGTAAGAATGCTTGAGGAAATCATGGGGGTAGCTGGTTAGAGCTCTAGGGAGAAAAAGGTTGACAATAGGCAAGTGAAGCATTGAAAGGATGGTCAATGATAAAGTTAGCCCTGTTGCTAAGTCATTTCAGTACAACTTGCTAGTCACAAATCACACAGAAAATGATGAAGGAGGTGTTGCTGTCTGAAAGGATGTGCTTTCGCCTTGAGCAGAGCTTTCTCCAAAGACACCTTTGCTTCACCCTTAAGCTACTGCAACCTACACTAAACTTGGCAACACAGCATGAAGGATTTCCCCTAACCGAAGTTAAGTATCAATACGTGAAAAGTAGCTGCCAAAGGAGTGCATAATTTAGCAGCAAGTTGCAGTAAGTCTTATGACATTTAAGTGAGTTATCACAGACGCAGTTAAAGGCAGTTGGTAAAGTGACCATGGAGGTGCTGTTGACTTACACCATGGAGTTTTTCTTTTTTATTTTTCAGCTGGCTGCTGGTACTGGCAATAATTTATGTTAATAATTGTTAAATGGAATCGATTAAACCTTTAAATTGTTGCCTGCTTTTGGCCATTATAACAACAATACTAACAAAAACAACAACAACGGTTAAAAGCCAAAAACAAAGCTGGTTTCATTGTTGTTTGATGTTGTTTTTCTTATGAAGACTGTGCAATATGTACTCTGTGTGTGCGTGTGTGTGTGTGTGTATGAGTGTGTGCAAAAACACCTGCAAGTAAGCAGCAACAAGAGAAGTCCAAGTACTTCTACTTATTTTTATTTTTTTTTGCATGAAATAAAATCTCACGGTTCGGATGCGTATAAAGTTGGCAAAAGAGTGACAGAATAAGACAGACAGAGAGCAAGAGAGAGAGAGAGGGGGAGGCGAGGTGAGCAGTGGCCAGGTGAGAGGCAGGTGGTAGGAAGTCTCAGCCATATAGCAACAACAATAAAAACAGATACCAAGCCAAGTTGAACGTTGGCGCAGGCGCAGCGGCACAGAAAGAGCGAGAGAGGAAGTAGAAGACAGAGATAGAGAGAAAAAGAGAGGGATAAAAGATAGACGCTGCATGTGGGTTTGTTTTTGCAAGAAAAAGACATTAAAACAACAACAAAAGCGAGCATAAAAACTAAACTAAAGAGCCAGAGTCAAAGCCAAAACTGGTTTTTTGGCTCATACATACATATATATATATACTATATATATATGTATGTATTTTTTGCAAAGACAACAAAACAGTATTGGAGGTGTGGGGAGGGGAATGCGGTGTATGCACTAGGAGGATTGAAGCAATTGTTTGGGGTTGAGGGGGATCGCTGGGGGCTGCCTCGTTAGTTGCCCTTTCTGCGTAGCATGCAAATGGCATAGAAAATTGCGGCTGAATAGCTGTTGCCGTTAAGAAGAAGAAGCAGTACCAGAAGCAGAGGAGGCAGATCTGGTCCTGTACAACAATATAAGCAGCAGAAGAAGAAGAAGAAGTAGTAGTAACAACAGGAGTATATGAAGTAGAATCATTGAGTGAAGACGAATGTCTAAAGCAAGAGGATGAAAATCTGTATCCGTATCTGTACTTCATTCATATTTACTCGACAGCAGGCAGCAGTTCACAGCAGCAGCAGCAGAAGATGCTTAATGGGACAGGTAAGTTGGCAATGTGCACAATAAGTTAGAAAGAGAGAGAGGTATATATATAGTGCTATAACTACAGACAGGTAAAAGTAAAGGTAAAAACCAAACAAACACAACAGGTAGAAACAGTTCTGCTCCTTGTTTGCGAACCATGGGAAATCTGTCTTTGTTGGAAACCTGTTCACAAAAAAGGGCAAACTCTGAACCAAAAACAACAATAACAAAAACTATACCATATGAACAGATGTACAGATATATCCTCCTACTACTCCAACAATACTCCAGCAATCCAAGAATCCAATGAATTGAATCTCTTTTTATCAAAATGTATACCAAGATCTATCCTTGTGTGTGTCTTGGGTGCTTGCTGTAATCTCAGTTGTTCTTATTATCTGCCATTGCATTGTCTGATACCCTAAGATGAACCAACTGACCCATTGAACTCAGCCAGTATCAGTGGTATTCCAATGAAATTTAGTATATTGTTGCTCTATAAGATTATTGAACTATACCCAAGATTACAATGTATTAACTGAACGATTTAAATAGTTATAGTATATAAGACAGCTCTGACTACAAATTAGATTAGTGTAATAAGAAGATCCTTATAGGTTATCTATAAAAACAAGTTGATCTTTGAAAGTTTCTAATCAAAATAAGTGGAATGATCACTCGGAGAATGAAGATCAAAATTAGAACACTCTTCGACTAAAGATTCTGCTAAGTTCCCTATAGAAACCAACTGCACTTACACTTTTCTGTAGAATTTTCCATGGATTATAGAGCAGTGAGTTATGATCGTTTTCATTATCTTTTGACTTATGTGATATGGCGTATATATATATGCACAGAGTTATTACTAATATTAAATATTTGTTGATATTGTGAAATGAAACTCACCTTTTGTATCTCCATGATCGACATAGCCGGCATTGGCCGTAGCGGTGGCAGCGCCCAACTGGCAGCTGTGGATCAGCAGCAGGGCGAATCCAAGGCAAAGCCAGAGAATAAGGCCGGATGTGGACATGTTGCGGCTATTTTGGTTGATGCCACAAGCCGTGTATATATATGTTGATATGTATGGATGTGTGTGTATTAAAAGGACGTATCCAACACGCGTTTTGATTATTTGTTTTATATGATAAACCGCATAAATATGAAACGTGATGGATTCGTTGCGATTCGTTAGAATATTTCGATATTCTTTCTGATTGTTTTCACAGCGATTTTTTGTTTATTGATTTCGACTTTCAATTGTAAACGCGTCTCCCCTCTCTTTAAAAACAGTGAAGGGCCACAAGCTGAACGGTACAGCGGGGGCAGCGGTTGGGTAGCAGTTGTTGCTCCAACTGGTGGACTCTTTCAAGCGTATCCAAAAACGTCTAGCGTCACAGCCCCATCTCGAAAGCCGAGCTTTTTGGCTTTTGGCCGAGCTGTTGTTGTGGCTTCTTCTTTAATTTGTTAATTTTTTTTTGTGTTGTCCGCTCGAAATCCGAGAATTTTGATTATATTGCAAATTTATTTATATTTCAGCAGAAAAGCTGAACAATCGAATTATATTTACAAAAGTCGCGATCAATTCGAGGAATAATTAAATAAGTAATATAATATACAAATAAAACACATTGGCAAATCTAAGCGATCACGTTAACGGGGCCAAAACGATCGAGCAATAAACTTCGTATGTTTTGGGCCCAACAAACAAACCACTTGCCGTATTGTTGTTTGGTATAACTGTTCTTCGTTTATTGCGCACGCGAAAAAAGGACAATTAAATTTTTTTTATATATATTTTTTGATTACTTTTCACACGAAAACGACGAAGCATTTAATTTGCCGAACGGCTTTGAACTTGTTGTTAACAAAACATAACCGAACGCGAACAGCGAACAGCTAAACCGACGAAACGTCAACGCCGAGCGACCAACCTTTAATAATAAGCTGCAATGCTCTACTGTGTGACCATGCGCACTCAAAGCCAAAAAACACCACATGTAAAATATACCGATGTGGTTACTTACGATCGATAACACTACACTCACGACTTATCGGTGTATCGGTAACTGTTGCGCGCGCAATTCGAACAACTAAATAGTTTTGCAATAAACATTTAAAATAAATTAACTTAAATGGTAATTAACTATGAACATTTCCTAATTCTAAGTATTTTATGATTTTAAATAAAGTATGAACGTAATAAAGCAAAACATATATAAAAACAAGCAATTAAAAATACTTGTTTTTCATATGGCTCAAAAGTTTGCCTGAAATTAGATTAAAACTAATTTAAGCAAACACTTTAAATAAACATAATTGAAATAACGTTAATATATTTTCTATTTAACTATGAATATTTGACTATGTTATTTAAATTATTTGTTACGCGCTGTGTTTAACAGTTCAGCGAAATGTTAATCTACGCTCGCTGTTAGCCGCATACTGTTAAGCTACGAACACTAGTTCCAAGCGCAAAACAGCTGTGCGAACGGGCGTGAACCAAGCGGTTTGTTTTTTGTATTTTATTTTGCTTCTATTTTGACTAACAACAAAAAAATTTGATAATATCGTTTAACAAAATGAGCACATTCGAAAGCAATGGTTGGTATGCAGACGAAACCATTGCTTTTTTAAATATACTGAAGGAATTAACAGATGTCCACAGACCTGGCCAAAAACGTACATTGGACTGGCAAAATGTAGTTAATCAAATGGAAGAAAGTAAATCGGAGCATAAAAAGCGTAGTATACCCGAATTAAGGGAAAGATATAAGAAATTAAGGAATGACTACTTTATGGCTCGATATCGTAATCAATCCTGTCAGTATTATAATTACCTGAATGATTTGTTCAAAGATGAAGTGTCGCAGTCAGTACTCCAGGGTGAGTCAGGGAGTGAGGATATTGACGGAGTGTCGGCAACTGAACAGCGCTGTGATGAAGACGACGAGGTGGAACAGAAATATGCACATACGCTGCATTTGGAATGTGGGTAAATTATGAACTTATTAAACGTGTTATAATCCTGCTTCTATATATCCTTAGATAATGGGGAAAGCACAAATCGTTCCACAGGCTCCATGGGAAAGACGCCTTTGCGTTGCAAATGGGTTGATGGAGAGGTGGAAGCATTTCTCAATATAATAACTACACTGAAGCTTCAAACTCCATTGTTACGCAAGAGGAATGCCAAAGTGTTCAAGCAGCTCTCCAGAGAAATGGCCAAGCGGAATTTTGTGAAACGTCCGGATCAGCTGCGTGTGAAATACCATCTGCTAAGAAGGCAATACGCCAAGGCTAAGAATGGTGGTGAATCCTTTGAGTATTATGAGGATATGCATGCTTTACTTAATGGAAGCATGCAGCAGGCAGACAGCAGCGCTGGCGACATGGATAGTGGCGAGGATTCCAACGATAGTGCCGGAGAGGACCATGAGGATGCAGTTATGGGTGCTGGCACAGATTCAGAAGGTAAACTCAACGGTATTAAACAGAGCTGGAGCTTAAATTTTGATATCTTTCCAGATGCATTGGTTGCTGCGATGCCCAAGAATGTTCGCTGCAAGTGGGCGGAGGGTGAAGTCGATGTATTCCTGGATATTATCACTAGCATGGGTTTGCAGTCAGCGCTCTTACGCAAGAGAAATGCTAAAATCTTCCGACTACTGTCCAAGGAAATGGCGAAAAGATCCTTTGATAAGGCGCCAGAGAAGTGCCGCATCAAATTCCAGCATCTCAGAGGCCTCTACAATAAGGCTAAAAATGGTGGCGAGTCCTTCGAGCACTTTCAGGCCATGCATCAGCTGCTGAATCCTACAGGAAAAGCGCCAGACGCAGATGATGAAGCGAATTTAAGCAGCGGTTCCGAAAGCGATTATATGTACAGTGATGATGGTGATGGTGACACAGGCAGGCCCAGTCGTAGGTGTAAAGATTATAACGATATTGCATCCACTATCATTGGATTTATATTGCAGGTCATGGAGATTCCTATTACTGGACAGATCATGAAGTGGATGCCCTGCTCACAGTTATAAAGCAACATAATCTGTTTCGTGCAATAGATGGGTCCAAGAAGCGCAACTTCAAGACACTGTCGTATATATCCAAGCTACTCGCGGAGCAATCCTACAAGAGATCTCCTCATCAGCTGCGCAACAAGTTGCGACTGTTGCTGCGACGCTATCGTGAGGCGAAGAAGAATGGTCTGGAGCATGTCAGGATACTACCGCGTCATTTTGAGATGTATGATGATCTGATACAGAAGAAACGCACATCCCAATCCAAGGGAAAAACACTGCAATCTTCCCCGAAACCAGAGGAAGCATTGTCATTGGACAGTGACAGTGAAGCCTCTAGCTCTGCTTCCAGTTGTGATCTCCTACGTGCCGCAGCAGAAAGTGAAGATTATGAGGATACATTCGAGATGCCCGCCGAGCCAACACCTTTGGAAGTATTAACCAGCATTAGTGAGGGTCAAAAAGAGCTGCTAAACATGTTGACCAGTTCGCAGGAGAATTTTTTACGCCAACAACGCGAAATGCAGACACAATTCCTTACAGAGATGTCCAACATAATGCGTCAGGAGCGTGAGGCAACATTCCGCATGCTAAGGGAACTGATTAATCCCAAGTGACTGAATAGGATAAGAAGGATTAAATTAAAACTTGAACTAATCATTAAATGTTTTGTTTTCAAGCTTCTAAAACTTTTATTAAATTGAATTTGAAATTATTTTTGCAAAAATGATTTTTTTTTCTTTTTTTTGTTTTTTTTTCTCTTCCCATTAGTTATCTGTGTGTTTTGTTGTCTAGTGTTTAATATTTTTCTTTTTACCTAAGTTGCCTTTATTTAATGAAATTCATTATGAATTTCATTTATTTTTATTAACTATTTAATTTTCTTTTTTTTTTTCAATATTTATTTTATAATTTTTGAGAGCTTTCGTTTCGTTTTTTTTTGTTTTTTTTTTTTGATATGCTACATTTGGATTTGCCATTTTGGATTAAATTTAAATTTAACATTAAGCTTGTAAATTTTAAGTTTTAGATTAAGTTTAGGTTTTTGTTTTCTATTTCTTTTTTTATATATATTTTTTTTTTATTTTGTCTTTTTTCACAACAACTAAGCAAGCTCTTCATAAAATAAGTTGCATCCAAAAAATATTAATTTATTTGAATTATTTTTCAAATTCTTTTTTTTTTTATTGCATAATGTCTAATAAAAATGAATGTTGCATTTAATAGTTCTCGCTTTCTATTTGTCTTTTGTTAATTAAGTTGATAAGTTTTCTTTTAAATATTCGAATTATTTGTTTTAACTAAAATTTCAATTTTAATAAATATTCAATTCGTATCGTATCTATGTGTTATCGTGTATCTATATGCATATATGCTATATATGTTACGCTCAGGCACAAAGTGTAAATTACAAATATATTTCAATATTATACTGCAGTATATTTTTGGTATATTTCATTTCTTTCATTCTTATTTTTTGTTTGTTTTCTTGTTGATAATAAAAACAGAAACTAGACAAAAACGAACGGCATTTTGTTTTCCTTGTTGTTATTGTACTAAATATTATATTGAATATCGTTTAATAATAAACATAAATTAAATATATATATCTATAATATCTCTCATAAAGGTAGCGGTGTTTGTTCGTTTAATTCAATTCATTTAATATTTTTTATACTAGTTTGTAGTACTTTTTGTTTTGTCAATTTTGTCGCTTAGAGCACGGCTCGGCTAAAGTCTACGTTCAGGCGGCGCTGTGCTGCTCTGGTCACACTGTTGCGCTGCTGTTATTTGCTGGCGGCTGTAAGCTTTGCTTGTATTTGCTGCTGGCTGCTGTTAAAGTCGTTGCGTCGCGTCGTCGTCGTCGTCGCTGGCGGCGGCGGCTGCGTCTGTTATTCTTGTTCTTTGCTGCTGCTGCTGCTGCTGCTGTTACGGCTGCTGCTTCTGTTAATGCTGTGTTTGTGTTTTGTATTTGTTTTTCTTTTTTTTTTCTTTTGTTTTGGGGTATTTTATACTTAGTTTATAACAACAATAACAGTATGTGTATGTGTATATCCTCTCTTCTGTTAGTGTAGCTATCTCTGTGTGTGTGTGTGTGTTTGTGAGTTGTGTTTTTTTTTTTATATAAGATTTAACAATCTAAGAGCTAATTGGCTCAGGCAGTGGATTCTCAGTGATGCGTATTTTGTTGCTTTGTGTACCATAATAGAGCGTACCAGATGTATCAGTGGTTACATATGCACGATTACCATTCCCATTGCCATTCTCCATATCCTGATCCTCTTCGCTGGTCAAATTATTTGCATTGTTGTTATCGCCGCCGCCATTGGTGCTGCCGCTGCTGTTGTTGCTCCCGCTGCCGCTGCCGCCGCTGCTGCTGCTGCTGCTGCTGCTGGTACCACTGCAATTGATGGCCGTCTCACGCAATCGATTGCCTACGCGTAAGCTCAGCTGACGTTGACGCTCTCTCTCTCGCTCCTGGGCCGCCTGCAGTTGTTGCTCACGAAAATTGGCAAAGAATATCGATGAATACGTGTGATATTTAGTGCCGCAGGGTGAGCTAGCGGGCGTTGACAGCGGCGTTGCTGTTGTTGTTGTTGTTCATATAGTTGATAGTTGTTGCAGTGTTGTAGTTGTTGTTGTAGTAGTTGGTTGTAGTATATATATATTTTTGTGGAGGGGGGAAGGTAGTAGTAGTTTGGCTTTTGTTATTTACGTTACGTTACTTTTGAGCATGTTAATTGTAGTAGTAGTTATTGTTGTTGTTGTTGTTATTGTTATTGTTGTTTTTGTTGTTCATATATTCTTTTTTTATGAGTGTTCTTTATACACTTTCTAAGGATTAGCTGCTGTTTTAATGTCTTTGCTATTGTTTTTAGCGTGTTGTATATGTATGCATTTATGTGTGCGTGTGTGTGTGTTTAGGTGTTGTAGGTGCATTGATGATGTTGGCCATTGTTTCATATATTGAATGTTGCTGCGATTGGTTGCTGTGGTTGTTGTTTTGTTTCTTTTTCATCTTGTTCTAGCTGCGTTATGATGAGCTTTTGGATGCTGATGATGGCGTTAAGCGATTATGATATAAATGTACTTAATGATGACACAAACAGACTGAATAAGTAGTAAGAGAGAGAGAGAGAGCGAGCGAGCGTGTGGTGCAAGCGCTACATGCACTTATTTGATTGGTGTGTGTGACTGTAAGACTGAGAGAGTTGTGGAGGGAGTAGGGCGCCACCTGTTAACCGCTGCTGTGAAGAGAACAGAAACTCGAAACAAAGCAAAATAAGAGTAAAACTTTCTCTTCTCCCAATTTCCTCTGCATTTTCAAATGAGTTCCAAATTTTCGAATCGATGACTTTGTTCATTTTTATTTAGAATTTTAAATACACAACAAAAGCTTACAATTTGTGAAATTTTTTGATCTTTTTTTTTTGGTTTTTTTTCCTTTTGCATAGCTCCATTTAAGTTAATGTATATAATTTGTATATATATACATATATCGTATATATATATATATATATTGTGGTAATTACTTCCTTAATATTTTTTTTTATTTATTATTATTTCTTTTTTGTATATAGCATTGTCTTCTGTATGTATATGTATATTTGTATATTGTAAGTATAAATATAAACTTATTGCTTTAATACAATTACGCATTGTATATATATGTGTGTGTGTGTGTGTGTGTGTGTTTCATTTAAAAGCAACGAGCGCCTAACTCTGCAGAAGGCACCATAATAAACACAACAAATAAAGGCAAATAAAAAGAGGGGAAAAAAAGAAAAAACAAAAGAAAAGGCAAATTTAACAACAACTTCAATTTGTTGTTCGATTTAATACATAACATAAATGTGTATATATATATTTATATATATATATACGATTATAATACGTAATAAAATAACTTATAATAATTCAAAAGCAATGTATAAAACGTACACAAAAAAACAATAAACAGTTGAAAGGAGTTTCCTTCAAGTATATAATATAATATATATATAATAAAAGTAAATAAAAGAATTATACATACACAGAAAAGCGTTACAAAAAGCAAAAAGCTTCAACTTGTTGCTGCGTGTATTACGTATTTATATATAAATATGTGTGTGTGTGTATGTGTGTGTGTGTTGGTCTCAGCGTGCTTTGCTTGCAACTCTGCATGTATAACTCTGTATATGTGTATGTATACGCGTGTATGTGTGTATGTGTATTTCTTTTCCATATTACTCTCACTCGTTTGCCGTTTGCTTATTGCTTAAGCTCAAGCCTACGCCCATTCCAAACTTCAATTGGGCGTTGCATTGCATATTATATATATATATATATATATATATATATATATTATATATATATATCTCTCTCTTGCTCATTCGCTCTCTCAATTTGCTTTACTGCACGCAGAGCTCAATTTGTGTGGAGCTGCTCCGACTGGCCGTTGATATTTTGCGTGCCAACTTTTGCAGTGTGCCAACAGCTACAGGCATTTAATATTGGAATTATATTTGATTTTTGTGTTTTTATTTGGATTTTTTTTAATCAAATTTATTGCGTGTAAATAAACAAAATAAATAAAATTTCAAATAAATTAATATATGTATATATATATATATAAATATAAATAATTTTAAAATATTTATGTAAATATAGAGAAGCAAAAAATATAAGTGCAATTACTATTATCTACTTGTATTTGTATGTGTGTATGTATGTGTAGTAAAAGAGGAAACATTTTCTAGTACTAAAGTCAAACAGAGAGAGAGTTAGCATTAGTGCAGCTTAAACAACAGAGAGCATAAGTAAGAGAGAGCGCAGTTGGTGTTATAAAGAGAGTAGCGCTGCCGCTGTCTGCCATTTGCAGTCGCTTTGCACAGCGCGCTAAAAGCAGACAAATGACAAACGGTACGCGCTTTATGTATGTGTGTTAAGTGTGTATGTGTGTGTGTGTGTGTAAGCAGTTACTACTTGTTATATATAGTTGATATATATATATATATGTTAATTTGAATTTATATATCTTTTTTCTTTATTAATTAATTAGCTAAATGCATTTCAACTAAGATTTTTTCTTGTATTTTCTTTTTGTTTTTCTTTTTGTTGTTGCTTGTAGCTTTGTTTTAAGTTTCTACTGAGGTTTATCGGAGACTACAATTAGGTGGGTTTTTATAAGATACAGTGTGTGTATATGTGTGTGTTGGTGTGTGTACAAATATACATACCATATAATTAATAGTTTTTTTTAGTTATTATAAATATTATTTATATTATTGTTGCGCACAGATTGCATTACGTTTCATAAGGCAATTTGTTGGTTTTTTTTTTTACATAAAGAGAAAATTAATTTGAAAAGGAAACGAAAAGAAAAAAATTCAGAAAATCGAAAATCAAATTTGATATTTTTTTTTTATAAATAGTATGAAAAAAAAATGTAGTTTATTTTATAGAATTTTATAACGGCGCCCAAGGTCAGGTGCAGATGGAAATTGTTATAGTATTAGTAAATAGTTATTATTGTTTTTAGATGGTTGCATGACGAGGGTGACAGGCGAGGGGGTATGGATGGGCGGCCAGGCGTATTACATATTGTATGTAGTGTATTGGGTTCATATTTGACATCGTGTATGTATATATATATATATATATATTGTAGGTGTGTGTGGCATTTTGTGTTTTTGTATAGAGAGAGAGAGAGAGCGGGGGTAAAGGGTTTTTGATTTATATATTGTAGTTGTTTGTATATATATGAATATATTTTTGATAATTGTTTTTGTTTGTTGTATGTTTTTTTTTTTTTTTAGCGAAAAACAAGCAGTTTGGAGAAAAAGGAAAAAGAAATGAAAAACAAAGTAATGAACATATTGAAATATTTTTCCTTTTCTTCTTTTTGTTGCGACGAAAAATGCATTTTGTAGGGATAAAGATTTGGTATAAGTGTGTGTGTGTGTTTGGGTGTATGTGTGTGTGTGTGTGTGTGTGTGTGTGTGGTGGCTAGGGGAAGGGCGGGGCAGGACCTTGCAACGTCTTGAGTTTCTTTGCAGTAGAAAGTAAACGCTTGAATTTCAACAACTTTTTAAAGTTTTTGTTTTTTTTTGAATTTTATTTTATTTTTAATTTAAAAAATTTATTTTGTCTTTTTTTTCAATTATTTTTTAATGCATACAAATGTATTTGTCTAATAATATAATTGTTGGATTTTTGAATTTTGATTTTTAATTTTTCTTTTTTTTTTTCTTAAGTTGTGTGTTTTGTTTTCATTTCCAATGCCAAAAAGAAAATATTCATAAATTTCACAATTTCTTTTAAAAAATAAATTTGTGTCGTTTTGTTGCTTTACTAAATTGTGGCGTCTATATATAATCAGAAATATATATATAAATATATATATATATATATTAAGGATTAACTAAGCTATAAGTGTTATTCAAAAAGTGTTTGTTTGAGTTGTTGTTGTTTGAGTTGTTGTTGTTGTTGTAGTTGTTGTTTAAGATTTGTTTTAGAAAAAAGAAAGTAAAACTCGTGTGTGCGAGCTGTTGTACTAGTTGAAAGTAAAGAAGAGACTGAGAGAATTGAGAACTGAGAACTGCTGTTTCTATAGGTGATGATTGAGTTCTGATGTGATTTGGCAGTCTTTATATAAATCGCTTATATAAATATATATCTATCTATATATATATACTGCATTTAAATAGAACTAAACTGAGTTGAATTGAACTGAAACTGAATCGATTTGTGGTTCTTCTACTAAACTTATGAGTTAAAGCATGTACATTTTGTTCATTTACACAAAAGTTGTGTTCCAATTGTTTGGTGGTACGTAAAATTTCGCTAAAATAGTAGTAGTAGTAGTAGGTAATAGTAGTAGTAGTAGTATAAATAGTAGTAGTAAATAGTAGTAGCAGGTAGTTATGTTAGAGGTGGTAAAGTATTAGGTAATTGTATAGATTTATTGTTATTGATTTCGATTTTGGAGTTGATTTCGATTTTGATTTTGGATTTGATTTTGGATTTGATTTGTAGAGTTGTAGCATAGTAGAGAAGGTTGAGGTTCAGTTGTTCAAGTGTGTGTGCTGTGTGTGTTCTAACACTTACCATAGCCCTCGCCCTGCAAGAATAGCCGAAAGGCTTCAGCTAACTTGGCCGGTTGCTCCTCCAACACCATAGCGCAATCGGATATCTATATATAGAACAAAAATATATATAAATTAGTTAATCCTTATTTATATTAAAGTATTGTATTAAGTTAATAATATGATATAGAACCTTCATCCAGGATGAGTTTGTTGGATCCAAACGTCCATTGAATGTCACCGTATCATCAACATGCGGTGACAGCGATCCAGTTATATTTATAACTGGCATTTTCAATGTGGTTGCCGCTGTCTCAGCACTGGGTGTACCTGGAGGTGTACGCGCCAGATGTAAATCATTACGATGTATATACGCATTGATTAACATGGCCAGATTGGTTGGATTGACGCCACGTTCAAAATGTTGCTTATACATTTGAACCAGATCATGATTACGTTCCTCAGGATTACGTCCAAAATGATGCCACATCAAATAATCGATAACACCCTGTGTCATGCCTTTGGTACGCAAGAAACGCGCATTGAAACTCTGATATCCCCATTCAATCCATCCCGACTGTGTCGATACACAATTAATCAGACAGAGTGCGCCCACCTTATCCGGATTGCCGTGAGCGAAACGTGCCAGGATATTGGCACCAGCTCCAACACCAAATCCAATTACAGATTTAAGCCCAAAGTGCGACAGCACGAACAGCAGCTGTGCGGCCAACTCATCCATGGTTGGATAGACATAGCTGAAAGGCATAATTAAAGGATTAAAATAAGGTCAATACTCGGCAGGACATTAATGTTAGATTGCATTTAGTTGGGTGAGCTTTGAGATTAAATGAACAGCTTTATGTAAATTTACATTAGCAAGTGGAATTTTTACTTTTTAAGAGAGCTTTAAGGTGCTTTAAAAGCTGCTATAAGTCAATGAATAACATTAAAGTTGATTTTATGAGTTGTTGCGTTAGTTAAAATGAACTGTTTGAAGGGAGTTGATAACAATGGAAGATTTTTATCAGCTTTAAGCTACTTTGAGAGGTTTTAAAAGCTCTTGAGTTACTATTAATTTCACTTAAGTAGAACAAGTTTGATAAGTTATCAGTTCAAGGCAGTTTCTAAGCTGAATAAATGTATCAAATTATTCTGATTTTAATGTCTGACTTGTACAGCTTTAATGTGCTTTTAAAGCTCTTGAATATAACTTGCTTTTAGTTGTAAATTCAATAGATTTGACACACATTTAAACTTTTAGGTGCTTTCACAACTTTTTGCTTGTTTTTCACTACATTTCAAAATCTACAAGAAACTTACTCCTCTGGCAATGTAGGTGCACCCTCCTCCTGGCCTGGTGCAGTTACATGATACACACAGAAGTTCTCCAGCAGTCCACGCATAACTGGGAAATTAAAGAAGCCAGCAAAACTGGTGGCATCTAAAGAGAGAAAGAAACAATATATAAAGAGAGCGTATATTATAGTATAAAGAGTAAATTACTTACAGTTGAGTCCCAGATCATGGTACGTAACTATGGCTGGTTTTGAGGTATCACCCTGTATGGCCACATGTATATCACCCTTATCTGTGGGCACACGACGCTGATCACAGGCCTCCAAAATGGAGCCACGTGCATTGGGAAATTGTAGCTGCACTGAGCGCAGTTCGATGTCATCCATGGGATCAACAGGCATAGTGCTAGATATAGATATATATACATATAGATAAAGATTATATATATATATTAGATAATAGATAATTAGTATAAAGTTATGCTGAAATGTGTTTAGCTTAGTTTTAATGTGGAAACAACACTCGAAAGACTTGCATCCTGGCTGGGACTTGGACCAATCCTCTAGTTAATCCTAAGGGGAAGGCACTAAGGCTACAGAAATGAAATTTCTCGTTACGCGACTAAAAATCTAAAAATGTTTTGTTTGTTTTTAACTATATAAATTACAAAGTTGCATTAACTGAAAATTTCAACTGAAATAATAAGCAAAAAACATTACTTAAATGCAATTTTTTTTTTTTTTAATATTAATTAAATTAATTATTAATTAACATTCAAGTTATGTACGAGATGCGTTTTGCTGTTGATAGAATTGAGAGAGACGAACGGATGCGGATTGCAGATATAATTTATAGTTTTTTTTTTTTTTTGGGATATCTATGTATATATATTATATAATCATAATCATATCGGTTAGGTTTATTTTTTGCTGTTCAAACTATGCAAAATTACGTACAAAATAAATAGAAAAAATAAAAATTTAAAACAAAAATGTTGGCGGCAACAAATCTAAACTCTAAAAGTGATACAAATGAGTTGTAAAAGAGTTGTAAATAATAAAAAGATATGTGTGTGTGTATTTTTTGTGTATGTGTGTGTGTGTGTGTGTAGTTAAGGTGGGCGGGTGTCTGGTTTGGGTACTAAACGCTTCAAATATATATATATATATATATATATTTATTATATAATACATATCTTACATGAAATGGATTGTATTTTTCTTTTTTTTGGGTTACAATTCGAATCAGTTTTTTTTTTGTTTTTTTGTTTATATCGTAACGTTACGTTACACATGCATGAAGTCACGTAACGTAATGCAAACGTAACGTAACGTTAGGATATAGCATAACGTTTTTTTTGGCTTACCCAAGCAGATGTGCCTCCTCGGCAATGTGTGTTGGTGCTGATGGCATCTTGGTGTTCAGTGTCTTACCAGATTTATCACGGTCTCTGAAATAAATACTATGAGCATGCAAGCAAAAACCGAAAACACGAAAAATCGAGAGGCAATTTGCTTATAGATAAAAGAAAAATGTACACAAAAACGAAAACGAAAAGGGAAATTGGTAAATGGTAAAGGAGGAAACGAGAAAAATCAAATGGAAACTCAAGTAAAAAGTAAAATTAATACATTATTTTTTTGTCTTGCATTTGTTAGAAGCAAAACAAATAAATAATGTTTAGATAAAAAATCGGATAATAATGTACTATATATGGTATATACACACTAAGTATGTACTATATATATATATATATATATATATAAATATTTATTTATGTATATGTATATATATATCTATGTATATGTATGTTGAGTTGAGAGTACAAGTTTAATTTCTTTTCTTTTTTTTAGATAGAGAGAAAGATTTAAGTTAAGGATTCGAAATTTGAGTTTATATCGATATGATATGATATGCAATGAGAGAGTTTATGATTATATGAAGTGCTTGCTATATATATACATATATATACTATACTATATATATATATATATATATATATGTGTGTGTGTGTTTAGTACGTTTAACAGTAAACACAGTTCTCACGTTACGTAAACCTAAATAAATGAGTCACGCAATGTCATTTGGGGGCAAAAAGCAGGGAAACTAAATGTTGAAAAAGGACTCGACGACAATGAAAAACAAACTGGCGCCACAAATATTATTACACCCACTGCTAACTACCCCTCCTCCTTCCTCTCTCTCCCAAACTCCACTTTATACTCACACACCTACTGCTTAACTAACTAATTTTACTCAACTCATATATATATATACATATATATATATTAAAGGAAGGACTAGACGACTATGTGTCTAGGTAATTTTGCCCAAACTTCCACACTCACACACACACACACAACATTTAGGACCATGCTGCATAATTATGGCACACACACACATTTTGTTTCTCTATAAAGAGCTTCCCTAGCTGCTCCTAGCATACTCAATTAGGCATCCCATATCTCTTTGGGATGTGCCTGGGAGTTGCTCTTTGATGTTTAGGGTAAACGCATAAAGTTCTACTTGATTTCAACTGAAGATATATACAAGTTATGTGTGTAGAAGAGTGTGTTTTATATATAGTATATATACATTATGTATATCAAAGCGTATATTCCCCTTGAAAAGGATCATAAAAGGGAAAGCAATTACAAATTAATCGATATCAATTAAAGTCATGTTTAACCTACGCCTGGCACCGCCCTTTTTGTGTACTTTCTCCCTTTGTTTGACAAGCAAAAAGGAAAAAAAAAGTAACTATTATTTCTATTATCGCTATAATTATAGTTATACTTTGTACGCTGTTTATTTGCTTAGCACAGCACAAACAATTGCTATACACATTCCAATAAGAATTAAGTTCTAGTTGGAATAGAAAAAAAGCCCATTGTGTACCTACTCATAGTATAATTTGACTTATAAATAGCAACAAAAATAACTCATAGAAAAATTTGCTAAGCCTTCGGCAAGCAAATACAAAGCGGCCTCAAACAACGCACTAAAATGCGGAGGGGAGTTGTACAGTAAACATACCGTTAATCAGCAAATCGTTGCATGTATATGTGTGCGGGTGTGTGTGTGTTGTATGCAGCTGTTTTACTCTCTTTTCATACAACATTCTTGTACTTTGCTTTCTTATATTATTTCCTTTTTATATAAGCTGCTTTAAGCGCACGGCGCCAGTTTCTTGAAACGGTCAGCAGCAACTAACCGGTTGGGACCGGTAAGAAACGGTTCACAAGTGCAATGACTGAAGTGTAAACAGAGCTTTAACTCTTATGAAGCTGAAGTGATTCACACACAAACACATACTATGCTATGCTATGGTATGTATGTATGTATGTATGTATGTACGTATGTATAATCAGTTTAACGGATATATTAATTAAAGCACTTGATGAATGGATAATCAAAAAAAATACTAATAATAATTGGACGTGGGTGTATTTCTCACTCGCACAAAAATAGAACGTATGAAAAGTGTATCACAGTTAAATGTTGACTAAATTGCGGTTCGTTACCGTTTTGACTAAGTCATAAAAATAAATATAAAATGCATATACATACATACATATGTATATGTGTATGTGTGTATATATATAATTGTATAAAGTTTACATTGCACTTTTGAGTTGGGTCTTTGCATGTTATATTGACAAAACTGCAGGCGGATTTTGACCTTGAGTTTGGGTCGTCGTCGTCGTCGTCGTCGTCTATAAACTCAGCAATAAATATACACATTTACATATATACATATATACATTCATACATACATATATACATACATATAATAATGAAGAAAGTTACAGACCGTCTGTCTTATTGTCGTTCTAATTGTTGTTGTTGTTCATGTCGATGTTGATGATGTAACTGAGCATGAAATGTAAACAAATGTGGGCAATCTATATATATATACATATATATAAAGTATAATATATATATATATGTATATGTATATGTACATTTGTTGGCTAAAAATTAAGATAATTCATAATGCGCCAACAAACACAAAAAGCTCTCACGCAACATGCAAATGCAATTAAAGCTTGTGCTTCAAAACTTAACGGTAAAGTTAAAGGTAAAGTGAAGATAAAGTAAAGATCAAAAGAGATAAAGTAAAGATCAAAAGACAACATCATAACAAATAATTATATGTTATAGTTATGTATATAGTATAGTAGTAGATATTAGTATTGTAGAAGTATTTGTGCTCTTTCTCTCTTCATTTTGTAAGCTCTCTTTTTTGCGCTATATGCACTCTCGCTCTCTCTCTCTCTCTCTCTGTTTTTTTTTGTTTCGTTCGCTCGCATGTTCTTTGCTTCTTCTTGCACTTACCTGGCACCACCAACAACAATAACCGGCTGACGCTGTTCCATACGCATCAGCTCCTCGCTATCGCTTGGCGAGGATTTGATCGCCTGACCAATCGCACGCTTTACACTCTCAAATACTGAGGTTGGCGATGCTGCCTGTGGTTCTGTTGTTGATTGATAGATGGCGCTGCCATTGCCATTGCCATTCATCGCTGGCAGCGATACATAGCCGCCCTCTGCTTGAGGCATTGTGTTTGTCGGTGTTGTCGGTGTTGTTGTTGTTGTTCTTTTCTCTTATTTTTTGTTTTTGTTGCTTACTTTCTTTCTTAGTATACTCTCTTTTTTCTATTGTTTTTATTGTGTATATTTATGTTCCCTTTTTACTCTTTCTCTCTGTCTTTGTTTTGCACTCCCACAATACTTAGCCTGCTTAGTGTTGTATGCTGATAGAATGTATACAGTGCTGTTTGTGTATGTGTATTATATATGTGTATGTGTGTGTGTGTGTGTGTCAGTGCATGCAATTTGCGTGTGTGCGTGTTATTTGTTGTAGAACACAAATTATAATAACAATGCGTATATTGTTGTTGAATTTGTCACGTGATTCATCAGCAGAGATTGCCATATTTAGTAGTATATATATAGTGTATATATATATATATATATATATTATACATATATACAAACACAGTCATTTAGCAGCCAGCAGCAGCAGCAGCAGCGTTCACAATAAACATAAATCATAAAAATAAACGAAAAAGAGATAGAAAATAATGTATATAAATTAATATTTAACACAATCACAAATATCACAACAAATACAACGAAATTCAATTCCTTCCGTTTCCATTAACCCAACAATAAACCCATAAAACGATGCCATGTAATGCCACTGTTAAGCTTATGTTAAGTGTTTAGTAGTACTAATAGTAGTAGAAATAGTAGTAGACAAGGATAACTGGGAGATAGCATTAAAAAATGTTGTCCAAAATTCCTTATGAAATATGGCAAAGCATTTTAAAAGCAAATTAAATGGCAAAATGTAATAATACTCTACCTCTCTCTCTCTCTCTTTCTCTCTCTCTTTCTCTATATGAAGGGTATAATGAATACATTAAGAGTTAAGCAAACACCTCATTTGGTTTAATATACAAAGAAGATGAAAAAAAAGCAAGAAAAACGCAAAAGGAAAATGTTTTTGGCGTCAAAGTTCGTACTTGAAACAAGATATGCAGGCCAAAACCAAAGACACACATACATACACCCACACGAACACACACACATACACACAAACAGAAAACTTAACCACAGCACACACTCAACAGTTTCTCCTCCCTCTCTTTGCTACTGCTCTGTGCTCTATGATTTACCCTGCTGCTGCTGCCCTGCTACTGCTGCTCTCTGCACTTACATATGCATTACATTAACCTAGTTCCAGTTTTATGCGGCTCTGCGGTAGATCTAAGTGTCTCCTTCTGCTTCTCCCTCAAACCACTCAGTCTCAGTCTCCCTCTCACTCGCACTCTTTCGCTCTTATGTTAGGGTTTCTGTTTTGCGGCATGTGCACACTCATTTACCGGTCACATCAATTTTCTTTTTTACACTTAAACAAAGGGGGAAGCTGATTAAGTGCGTCACCAAATAAAAATTTCAACACTCAACTTGGAATCTAAAAACGAAAATCAAAGGGAAAACTAACACAAAAAATTAAAAAAAAAAAAAAATACATAAAAACAAAAGCCTCAATTGATGACGTAAACCTATATGAAATATATATTAAAAATTATATACACACATATATATATATATATATATATAATAATAATAATAATAATGATAAAGCTTTTGCGTCTCAGTCATAAAACAGTCGAAATTTTTAGTGGTTGTTGGCAGGCGACTGGGGCGTATGTGTAACATTGAACTGGACATACTCCATACACACATACATACATACATATACACATACATACATATATACATACACACATACATACATACATACATATACAGATTTGTACTATATAGAAAGTATAGTTGATTTTATATGATATACTTAGAATTTACATTTATCTATTTATTATGCAAAACAAATGCCGTCGTTAGTTATTTACTTACTGCATAAATTTGTAATAAAACGCAATGAAAAAGCAGCAACAACAGCAACAACAACAGCAACGACAACAACAGAAAAAACGAATGAAAAAACTTTTGCCATAAAGCCAAAGCAAAACGGGCTGATTAAACTTAAAAGCAAATAAAGCGCAACACTAAGCGACAACTATCATCATATCTCAAGTGCCCAAGCAACGTTCTACTAAGTCGCTTCTCTTAACTAAAATCAATAGAAAACTAAGTCGACTAGCAGATGCGCTGCAATATAAGAGAGCAAACTACAGATTAGATAGAAGCTGAGCTAAGAAGCAACAAAAGAAGTAGAAGCTGTAGACAGCGAGCAATAAAAGGATGCAGAAAGTAGCTTAAGGTATCACTGAGTTTAATTTCTCTGGCTTTCTCTTTTCCTCCGCCTTTAAGAACTTTCTTCTTATACTTTTTATAGGGTATATCAAATTCTGTAGCCTTTAACCAATGCTTATCTACAACGTTTCAGCGTAATTTGTTGTATCTGTTATGATCTTCAAAGCAATCAAACAGCCTCAGCCTTATGCCTAAACATATTAGACTTATACAGACTTTAGACATACATACACTTATACATACATATATACATACATATATACATACATAGATGTATACATACATACATACATATATAAATCTAACACATTTTCTATAATTCCTTCATTTTATCAATAATCTGCAATGATTTTACTAGAAGTTTTATGCTTTAAGCCCCAAATGACTTTGGCTATAAATCATATGGCCAAAACGTTTTACACTTAGCAATTTCAACTTTTGACCTTTAAGCTGGCCTAAATTATGGCCTCTGATAAGCTGCAGCAACAGTAGCAACAGTAGCAGCAGCAGCAAAAAGCATTTCTTTCTTACCTTCGAGCTCCCCCTCCCCTACCCCTCTGACCCATCGCAGACAAACAATAAAAGGATGATATAATGTGGCAACACTTTGCTGCAAAAGTTGTCCAGCTGTGTCCATAAAGCAATAAAAGTAGCAGCAAAAGAAAGTCTATACGTTTGCATATATATATTATATATACTATATATACTATACTATACTATACTATACTATATATATAGTATTTGTGCAATCAGGCCAAAGCCTTTCGTTTCCGTTACCAATTGCAATTCCGATAATTGCCACAGAACCCAACAGAATGTGCCATTTATGGCAAATTATTCATAATTACAATTGCATGCGCACTCCGACAGGGTAATTTAGTATAGAGTATAGAGAAAAGCAAGAAAAACGGTAAGTAGAGCCAAGAAAATCAACTTACACTGAGCGAAAATATAGTTGTAGAAACTAAGGTAGAAATTCTTAAGCCTTGGCAAACCTTTGGGGTAAAAAACCTTTTATTCTTTCAGGGTAAAGAAGGGAAGCAAAAAGAACTGTATAAAGAAAGTTCATTCTCTTATTTCACATTCGCTTTCGCTTTTGCCTGGAGTTAACCAGTTTTAATTGGTTTTGTCTTAGTTTCTTTGTAATCTTAAACGCTTTTATACAGTTCAATGATATATATACCATATATATCATATATGCCTTATATATACACTGCACAAATCGGGCATATCGAAAACATTTCTCTGTTAATATCATTGTGCCCAGCTTAGGTTACAATTGATAAACTTGGCTTAAATATCAAATGTATAAACAAACAAGTTCTCAGTTTTAACTTATGGTTAAGCTATAGGCTATAATAATAACAGTTGACTTTCAAGGCAATTTCATCTATATAGAATATCATTCAAGGCAGGACATTTGGTCATTGTATTACCTTGACTTCAATTTTCGTATGCGGCATAGCAATAAAGTTGATGTTAGCCAATTATTTCTCGCTGTGTATTGGCAAGAAGGAAAAAATATCGACAATTTGGCAGGTCGCCACGACAACCGTTGGCAGGTCAACAATAACAGTAGCAGTCGGTAACAGTTAGTAGTTACAACAACAGTAAAACATCAAACAGATTGCGTTTTGCATTTCATTTGCAGAAATGAAGAGAAAAAGAGAGCGCATATTATTGGTAGGCTGACCTAACGGAAGTGCAATTGGCCAGAAAAGAAATAAAAACAAAAAAAAAAAAAAAAACAAACATAATATAATATTTTTATATATCAATAAATTCAAGGATATGAAATGAGTCCTGTGCAAAATATATGTACAGAGAGAAGACATTGAAATTATTTAAATAAGTGTGTCAAAGTGCAAAGGGATATGGGGTGCTGGGTAGCAGCAGGTGTGGTAGGAGCTGAGGGCCAAAGATGGCGACAAATCCCATAAAGGAAATGTCACGCTATATGCCAGAAGCCGCGGGGCCCAGTACAATATGAACGTCACTGAATCACACACACACACATACATAGTCACTCTCATACATACACACTCACACAGACACAACAAATAAGAAGGAAGAGAACGTCAACAACGCAGTTGCTGTTGCTATTGCTGTTGTTGTAGTTCCTGTACCTTGTACATAGTTGTTGCCGGATATACATACATACATACATACGTACGTATGTCTATGTGTGTGTAGATGTGAGGGTGTGTGCGGGGGAGGGAGGAAGGAAGGAAGTGTAAGTGCTGCTGTTGTGCAGGCAGGTTGCTTTACTGTTACGTGTTTGCAATCGATTTGAGAGTTACATAAAAACAACGCCAAAAAGTAAGCAAATCGCAAGGAATAGAATCAGAGAAAGAGCGAAAAAAACGTGAAGAGAGAGGGAGATAGAGAGAGAGGGAGAGCAGTCAAGCGATAAGCAATTTAGCAATTTGTTGATGGACACAAAAATTCAAAAAAAAGTTAGGTTAACTGACCTACGCGCATATAAAATATTCAACGAAGTTAAACAACAATGTCAAATAGAAGTAACGGTTGTTTGTCAAAAGCAACGGCGCCGTAAACCTCACAGAAACCAACTAAAAACGAAAAATAAAATAATGAAAAGAAAGAGAAATAAAAAAGGGAAAATGCCGCCCAATGGAGCCGCAGGAGCAATAAAATTCCAAACAAATAAGGCAGAAAAGCGAAACGATGTTATATGGAGGTCGTCGATACAACAAAAAACAAAAAGGAGGTGAGACGATAAACTAGAAGAAGCGAGTAGAGGCGAGTAGCGGAGCGGCGTTAGAGTAACGTTACGTCAGAGTCATTTGGGGCTTGTCAAAATTAACAAAATAAAGTGAAATCAACAAAAATAAACACAAGAAATAATGAAATATATATATAGAGTATAGATGCATTAGTAGATATACTAACAACAACAACAACAACAACAAGCAATTATTAACATGCAATGCTAAGTCTAACAGACAACTGTTAACTACTGTTAAAAGCTCAAAGTTCAGCTGTGAGAGAGCTGAGTTGTGCTAATTAATACAAAAAAGGAAACAAAAAAAAAAAAAATAAATAAAAAATGGAACGTATATATATATCAATGGATGCAAATGATAAAATATGATGCAGCGCGTGGTTTGAGTTTAATGAGCGAAATAGTAGAAGAAAGAAGAGTGGGTCAAGGGGGGGTTAAAGGGTCATAGTGGTGGAGTTTAAGTTTTTTTTATTTTAGTGGTGAAGTTAGTTAAATTGCAACAACAGCAAAGCAAAACTAACAGGCAGAGGCAGAGCGGTTGGGGTCATCACGCGCCTGACCGTTATGTTACGTGTGTATGCGTCTATGTGTTTGTGTATGTGTTTGTGAGTGCATGTCGTTGTATGCGGGTGTATGGATAAATATATATATATATATATATATACATATACATGGGTATTTGGGTATACAGGTGTGCATGTGCGTGTGCGTATAATTTGCCTCTGCCTGCCATTGTCTTGGTTTGTGTTGTCGCTTTGGATATTATCACTTTGTCTGTTTCTTTGCTTGTATGTGTGTTAGTGTGCATATACGTATATGTGTAGGTGTGCATGTGTGTGCAAGTGGACACAAAAACTCACCTGACGCTCGTTGTATTAATGTTTCTCTTTATATGTCTTTTGCTTTAATTTAATGAACTTTCAGCAAAGCCACAAAAATCAACAGCAACAATTCTCTGTTTCTATCTCGCTCACACTCTTTCTCTGTCTCGGCGGGGTAGATGACGGGGTATATGGTGGCAGCACTTGTTTAATTATAAAATTTATGTAAATCTACTGATGTGTGTTGCGCGTTTTGTTGTCGTTTTTAACAATTAGACACTTGCTTAACTGCTTTTTTCTGCTCTTTGTTTTCTATTACTTCTTTTTTTATATATTATTTTTAATATATATATATTTTTTTTTTATATATATGTTCGTTTCTTTTCGATTTTTAACTATAACTGTTTACTAGCGCGCACACCAACAGCAGCAGCAACAACAACAGCAGGGGGAGCCGTTCTATGAAAAAATCAATATTTGTTTGGGCTGTGCAAAAAATTTTTTTTTTGGTTCGCGTTTTACACTTTTATAAATTGATTTTCATACGCGCACAACCACACACAGATACACTTAATATGCTGCATTGGTTTACTAAATACTAATTCGTTGTTGTTAGTCACAATAAGAATAAATTGGACATTTATTTCAACAATTTTTTTTTTTCTTATTTTATGCTCTTCAATAAATATGCACAATCTACGCGTGTTTCTCGATCGCTGCAACCAGCACGAATGTGCGACCGTACACCAACACACACATACATCGGCAGCGACACAGAAACTTAACAGTCTGCTGAACTGTTAATAACAGTGAGTATTTTATTTAAATACCGCAGCTGTTTGTACTTTTAAATATGATAAATATATGAAAAATTGTTTTTCATACAATATATTTGATATTTTCTTGCTTAAATAATTACTTAAGATTAAATTTTAATATCTCGTTTCAATTTAACGCATTAGTATATAGGCGCGCATTTGAAATAATCAGCTGTGAATAGGGGTAATGCAGCACAGCTGTTACTTCAAATATTTGACGAATATTTGTGCATGTAATTTAGTATAAATTAATACTTAAACGAAATATAATAACTTTGTTAAGATTCAAGTAAACATATTAGATTATTTACAATTTGTTTAAGAACTTAATATGTTTAACATTATAAATAATAATAAATTAATCGATTGTTTATTAAGTGTTGGTAAACTTCTACAGAGCCGCGCAATGTTATACCACGAGGCTATCGATTTGCAGCTAACATTAATAGAGATGCACGATTTCGTGTCTAACATTGGTCAATATAATACAAATTATGGTGGCTTTGTTAAGGAAAATAAATTTTTATAATAATAAAAATATTCACAAGGTTTTTAGGTCAATATAATAACCACTTAAAACACTATAAAATATGTTGAATATTTAATTTTAACTATAATTAGCATACGTTTTATATTGCAGCTAACTATCGTGTACTCTTAATAGTCACGCGGACATCGCTGACAGTTTTCAAAAAACACAGCTTGTTCCTATCGTTCATATAAACAGCCATGACATTCTTTATTTTATGTTTTATTTAAAAGTAAATTTAACTATTTGCAATCTAAAACTACAGTAAAAACAAAATAAAGGAAGATAAAGTACAAACAGGTCTGCAACTGCAACAAAAATTCAATAACAATTGAAATATAAAGTAAATTTAAGTTTCTCTTTTAGAAATGCCTCGCAGGTTTCAACGTAAATTGGAGTATTTGAAGGACATTCAACCACAAAGAACTGAATCACCATCATCTAGCAGCAATGATGAGGATGAACCGGATAACGGTGATACCCCCATGACACGTAGGACGTTTGAGAACACGCCACACTTTACACATCCGGCTGTGAATCGAGGCTTTGGTCAAAACAATGATACCGAACGTCCTTTCAACTTATACCCAAGCTGTGCATTTACAATACCATTGCCTTTATATGTAGCTAACCGAACTACGCCCATTGTAGAGCCCTGTATAAAGCGTACAGCTGTACAAGACGAATGGACCCGCATAATGAATTGTTACACGACTAACTACCTTAAGTATACAAAGCGACAGAAGCAACGAGAAAAGAAACATAAAGAAAAAATATATCATTATCATTTATTTGATGCAGCCGAACACATAGCTACACAGGATAATGGATACTTTCGGGATTGCTATGACTACTACTACACTGGAGGCAATCTCAATCTCTTTCAGTATTCCACACGTACACATGAGCCTCAAACTGTGGCATTGCATGTGTCCGGTGAGCGTCTGCAGCAATTGAATATATCGCCAGTAGATCCCAACGCAGAACATTGGACGCCATGGCACACGGAAACAATGCAGGACATGTCTAGTGAGATATTTGAGTTAATGCCACTAAAAAGTGTTTTTGTTAATCATGGCAACATGCTGCTTGCTCGCTATCTCAAGGATATAGCCATCTACGAGTTAAGGGAAAAATGTTATGATGAATACGATGATGATGATAATGATGAGAGAGAGGCACAATCTAAATATGAACTAAAGTCCCATAATATATACCATACCGAGGAAGGACCATTCATAAGCGTTGATCAAGCTTTTAATATGCCAACTACATTTGGCATTGCCTGCCAGGATAAAACCATACGCTTTATGGATGTTGTCAGGAAAGAGGATGTGTCCAAACATCAGGTTTCTGTACTCAAAGGACAACATAAGAGCAGCAACTGGGCACAGATACGTGCCTGGAAGGATCACTGCTTCTACTATGCCTGTGCGTCCGTACTTATTGCCATCGATATGCGTTGTGCCACCGACGTTATCAATCCGTGCTTTGCCAGCAGCGTTTACCTGCCCCAATGCGAAAGCTTCTCCTGCATGAAGAGTAGTGTTAATCCGAATCTACTGTATGTGGCCAGTAATCATAAGCTGCACTGCTTGGATATGCGTTGTCTGGGCAAGAAACTCGCTGAACGTTCTGTTGTCACCTGGACTCACATGATGAACTATTCGCCCACCTTTATGGATGTTATTACCCAAGAAGGCAGCGAGTTTGTGGCGCTATCCAGCGCCTTACCCAGTGATCAATGCATCTGTGAGATAAAGGGTGTACTGGGAGAGAATTGTACAGATATGTATTCACCCTCGTTACCCTTTACACCGGCACACCTGGAGGAGGCTTTATTAGAGGCACGTCTGCATGGCTATGGATTAGATGTCTATGCAGATCTTGCACAGCGCACCAAATCCTGCTATACAGGTCTCAAATTTCAAAGACTGGAGAACACCAGCGATGGTGCATTTGCTCAATTGTTGATATCCAACAGTATTGGTGACATCTTCTGCCAACGGATGACAATGCGTGAAGAGACGGAAAAGCTACGTGAAGTACGCACAGGTTCACACACTAACGAAGCAATAGCCTATTATTCAGACTTGGTAAAGGATCGAGTTACCAGGAAACTACGTTGCACTACAGTTCAACCCATGGCTATACTGCGAGAGGTGATGAAATCGACGGCAGAACGTACAGGACGAGCGGAGATTCTTCTAGATGTCGATGATATCGATATTGAATACAATTTTGAAGAGTCAGATTCTGATCTTGAAATCTTGATAGAGGAAGAACAAGAGTCAAAGGAACAACCAATGTCACAGCCACTGGTGGAACCCAGTCAACAAGAAATGGAAGAGAATCAAGAAACGAAACCCAAAAAAAAGAAACCCTTAAGTCGTGGTCCTTGGCAGAAATCTCCACATTTTCTATCGAACTGCAAGGATATGATAAGCACACGTCTGCTAAGCATATGGGATATAGATGAATATGATCTATCACGTGATGTAACCATCGATATGATTGATGAGAAACTAAAGAAAATGAGAAACTTGACGGATACGGTAAAGACAGAGAAAGAGGAAACCAAAGAACGCACCTCCTACTGGCTGCAGAATTTAAAACCAGAACCTGAGGATAAACTAATACTTGTGCCTGGCACAGATCTGCGCACTTTCTATAATGCTAAGGATGCAGATTATAAAGAAATCAAATCTAATATCGTAATACCAAAATCCGAACCTGATCGCGAACCCGAACCCGAAACGAATCCATATGCACAACACAACTTTACCATTTTGGCACCAAATGAATTCACAGCTATCGAAAACGAATCTCCTGTGAATCCAACCCCAGCGAAAAGACGCAAAACGAGGCATACTATGGGCTTTTAAGGAATCATGTGATATGGCTTTAGGATTAAACAAACATACACAACTCTTGAATATTTACATATATATAGATATATATATAGCAATATATATAGCATTATATATTCCAATTTCCATATGTTAGAAAAAACCATATGTGACTTTAATTTATAACTGTTAACTATATCTACAGACTAATAGCTCCTTAAAGGAACTATGTTATAGGTATGAACTATTGAAATAAGTTTTTCTTTATTTAATAAATAATTAAAATATATCCTTACGGATTATATATATTATAGAGTTATAGTATGAGTACCAGACGTCAACATAAGATTTAAAGAGAAGAATATCCTTATAACAAAAGTAATCAAACTTTTGATTGAAGGCACCAAGGTACAAGCTTACAGTTTTTGAATTGAAATGAAAATACGAATATGCTTTAAAGGCATAGTAAATTACCGTTAACAGCTGTTAGAGAGGAACCCCAACAAGTTCTAAGCTAGGCAAATCCATGTGAGAAAATTATCAACAAGGATTACAGTGAGTGGATTGCTCAAGAAACAATTTATAGAAATTAATCCTGTAGTTAATCAGTTATGTTATGCGGATATATCAGATGAGAGCAGACTATTAATCAGAGATATTAGTATAATTAGGGTTACGATAGGAGTTAAGCAAGTATTTGCAATAATAGTTGATACTTTGGATGTCACTAACCAAGACTTTGGGTCTAGAAAGCGTTAACTGACGTAACATAGCTGGATCGATGATACAGATATGGATTATGTGCTTAAAACACTAAAAAATATCCACTCAGGGATCTGCTGGTACAGTCGGAGATCCTATATATGGAACTTAAGAACTTTCTAAAAAGCTATATAATAAATGTATCGAATAACTATATAATGATTTTTCTAATACTTTCTGTTGTAAGTATATATCAGGGCGAAGTCAACGCAGCGGAGGATGCAAGTTCTTGCGCGATTCTCTGAGGTTAAGCAATGTTTACACGTTTTGAGCTAAGGTTTATACGTGTTTCGGTAAGGTTTACACCCTTGTAGCTACCAGTTGACTTTCGTTCAGTTATCACGATTAGCTTTACTTGATAACTTTACTGTATAAACCTTAGATTTCATTAGTAAACTCAATTGTTTATGTATATATCTAATTTAACTCAAACTCTGCAACTTTTATACTTGCCACTTTGATTGGCCAAAACGCTGATTGGCTGTTACGCCTCCAATTGATTTGACATCCCCACCCAAATCGGGCTCATAGCCAGGATTTATAATGCCTTCCTCAATGCGTTCGACGACAAATTTGTTATTCCTATGCTTTAAGGCATAACCCTTTGAGCGTGTCCTTATCAGTTCAGGTCGAGGCTGTAGCTCCTGCAACATGTTTTCTTCTATATATTTTCAAGCTTTTTTTAAGCTGTGTTTCTACGCTTTTCGTTTATTTTTTTGGTAACAACCAACGCTTTGGGGTTTAGTTTACAACTGAAGCTAATTAAATTTGAATTCGTTTAGGCTAATTGATTAGCTTTAACATTCTCATATGCATTGGGGCGTAAAATAAGTCCCAAGGGTAATACGTTTTATCTAAATTTATTTACAGATTTTATTGGGTGCGGCTTTAGTTAAAATCAATAGATATATAGCAACGATCTGTGTTCATTTGTTAAAATGTTGCTAAGCTAATAAAAGTTTAATGAAATAAAAATAAATTTGCTGCTATTTTTGACAAATTCTATACATATTTTAATATTATATTTATTCCTTTAAGAAACAAGGACCTTAACTCCTCCCCTTTTGCTAAGGCGCATGCGTTATTTGGGGCGTTGCTTTTAATATGTGCCTTAGCAATATGTTGCCAACAGCCAGCAACATGATGCAGTCTCTACACAGACAACACAGCAGACAACAGTTAACATTGTAATAAGGCGCGGGCAGGTGCTGTGACTTAATTTTTTAACTCGGTTCCAACGTTTTTCATTAATTTACTTTATGGTTTGTTAAGAATTTAAATAAAACTAGATTTTTTTAACAAATCTGTTAAGCAACAGTGTTTGTGTATAAGTAAAATGTGTATGTAAATGCTTATAAACAAAACAAAAGTTGCTTATTAAGTATTATTTGTGATACTTGTTATGTTTTTGTTATCATTTGTTTAAAATTTAAAGCAATAAGTTTTAAATTAGTGTATTAAGACGCCCCGCACACAACGGCGCCTAACTCTGTTTTATACCGCAACCCGCCCGTCTGCTGCTGCGCGTGTAACTTTGATTACGTGGACAAGTGCTTGCATACTCTCACATGCGCTCGCTCACGCTCTGTGCTACTGTTGTTTTGCTTGAGTATGTGTGCGGGTGTGTGTGTGTGTATGTGTGGTTTCTACTTTGAACATTGTTTAGTAAACGCCGACGCTGCCATCAAATTTAGTCAGTTGCCTTCCGCACGTCGATCGTAGCAGTTGCCTATCGTTTGCTTGCGTTCGTTTTATGCGCCGTGTTTATTCAGCCGATCAAATTGTGGGTCAAACAAAGTAGTTAAACAATTTATTAAACAAAAAAAGGTATAAACAAAATTGAAGTTAATTAATAATTATGTGTTGATACTCCCATTATTGTTATCGTTGTTGTTGCGTATATCATATACAGCTAATTGGGAGTATAAACAGTTATTTTATGTATTTAATATTGATACAAAATGAAAGCGTGTACTTTGATTATTGCTGGCGTGTCTTTTTCATTCATATTCACATCGTGTTTTACACATCAGCGGCGAATGCCGCCACATAGCGGAAAGCCAAAGAGAGCAGCAGCAAAGCAACAGAAGCAGAAGCAGAAACAGCGGCTATTTGGGGCCATTTCAGACGAAGAAAAAGAAAAAAAAATAACTTAACGAAACAAAATGTGAACAAGTTCAACAAGCTTATCTCCCGGCCGGCAATACTATTTTTCGTTGTCTCTCCATTGTCTCTAGTTTTATAAATACAATTAGTATGCTGTTTTCTTATTGGAATTCATCTTATTGGAAATACTCATGACGTGTATTTCTACAAATGGCCACAAAAATTTACAATTGCTTAAGAGTTTTCATTTCATTTTAACATTTAGCTGCTAACTAACTAAAAAGTCAGCTCAATGCATTAGGCCAAAACTCGTGCTGTGGCTATTTAACTAACGGTGAACTACCTATAGTTCAATGAACCAGGCTAAAAAGCTGAAAACCAAACAAAATTAACAACAAAAACAATAAAACAAAAAAATAAAATACAAGAGCAAAATAACACAAGTGACAAGGTGGCAGCAAGCAACTGGTTTACAGTAGACGCCCCAAAAAAAAATTATACATATATATATCTATATATATATATAAGATGTTACAACCAGTAGGAAGAAGCTCCATTAGACGAATATTGTATACACTTCAAAAGAGGATTCAAAATTGTCAAACGATTGTAATTAGTTCCAAAGTAATTGAATAATCCGTTGGTTAACCACAGATTAACTAGTTAAAAGCACGCTTAGTGGGGCGTAAAACTCAAAGTCAAAGTTAAGTAACAGATAACACAGGAATAAGTAGCAGATAACTGGCAAATAAATAGGATTTAAGCAAGAGATGAGGAAGACAATTTATGCGAAAATAGGGTGGGATATGTTACAGATGAGTTGAAATTAGTTAAGATAAAAGTAAAAGATAGATGAAAGATAAGTAGTATATATGCAGGATATAAGTAGTTGGATATAAGTGCAAGGCAGTAGGATATATGTAAGAGTTAAGTGTAGTATAAGTAGGAGATAAACAGAAATAGTTAAGAGTTAAATCAAAGTACAGAAGAATATATATATGTTAAGTTTATCATACAGAAGTAGAAAAGTAGAAGATAATTAACTGAGTCATTAGTTAAGCCTAAGATAAGTTTTCCCCCTCTTTATCTTAACTAACAAAAGACGTATATCTTCTTAATAAAGTTCACTTTTAAAAATCTGTTAATCAAGTGTTCTTCTATATGTTTTGATAACAGATCTGTATAAAACTAGTAGCAAAGTTTATTTTATGTTTATCTAAAACTAATTCCTAGCTTTGCCGTATCATAAAGGGTTTCTAGGGTTTCTGTTTGAGTTGAAAAAAAAACTATAGAAAGATCAGAGAGTTTATGCAATAGTCATTTATATATGTTACCTGATACATCAGTTAGTTATATAAACTAACTTTTAGGGTAATTTAAGCTTAAGCTTTAAATGCATGACTAAATGTTGCAGTTTGCTGTGAGGTTGACAGCGGCAACAATTTTCAAAGATGTTAATGTCATTTTCACGTAATTGTACCGTTACCAATTGTATTACGTATGTGTGTGTGTGTGTGTGAATGTGTGTGTGTATGTGTGTGTACATATATAAGGTGCCATCCTCATTCCATTGCTATCTTTAATGAGTGAAAGTTTTGATTTGGTTTCTTTGTATTTTTCTTGCAAATCATTTTGTTTCCATTTCTTTCTTGCCTTTCTGCTTTCTTCCTAAACGCATAAATCTTTCAAATAACCCATTGAAAATTGCCCCCAAAAACACACAAAAAAATATATTTGTCTATATATATATGTGATTCAATTCAAAAACTTTCATTTTGCAATTTCAAAACACCTACACCGAAAGCCAAAAGTGGTTAAAAAAACCATTTCGAAACATTCCAAAATGGACTTGAGCTCGTCACCTTTTGCGTACATTACGCATACGCAGCGTAACCCACACTGACACGCACACACACACTTATGCACACTTATACACACACGTACATATCTGCAATAATTTGCAATTTTGAACATTGCGTAATCCTCTGCAGTTGGATTTAAATGAAACCAAAAAGAAACACCAAAAAATAAAGAAAAATTAAACCTGAAATGAATAGTAGATTTTGCATAATTTTGTGCAAGTTTCTGCTGCTGTCTGCTCTTCCATCATCATCATCATCATCATCATCATAATTGCTTGTATTTCATATTTCTCTCAGTGTAATTATTTCAATTTCAAGCTGAGCGCCTCTTTTTTAATTAACTTTCAGTTTCTTTAATTAATTTTCAAATTTCATTGCGTTTTTCCTGCGTTTCATTTGATTTTGTTTTCTGCAACTATTTTTCTTGGTATTAAATGTTTTGGTTTAAAGAAAATGAATAGCTTAACATCGAGTGCAATCAATATACAAGTGTTACAATTAAAAACAGTTAAAGCTTTAATGTGCTTTTAAAGCTGTTTTGCAACATTTCTTTGCATGAACTTTCTTTTGTTTCGCAATTTGCAATTTTTAAATGTGTCGCTTGTTGACTTCAAGTCAAGTGGCAAATTAATTCGTTTCAAGACGAGCTTTCAAGTGCTTTTGAAAGCTCTCTAAAGTCAATTTAGTGTTATCTTTAAACTACTTCAAATAGGTATTTCAAAGCAGCTTTGTTTTCTTTTCAAATTTCTTTTTATTTCACTTCAAACACATATTTTAAATACTTCCAGTTTAACTAAAATTCAAGCGTTAAGAAGCTTTTCTCAAATGCTAAATTTTTATAAAAGGACTGCAAATTAAAGCTTAAACCTATTTCCTTATCCTTTAAGAAGAGCTTCACTGCAATTACTTAATGTTAAGTTAAAGCTTTAAGCCAATTTTAATGCTAAATTATTTCAATTCCATTTCTTTTTGTCTCTTTTAGCCATGTTGAAGTCAATGCTCGTACTTTGCAGCCTTTTGGCCATCTTCAGCTACGTTCACTGCGATGAACTCAAAGTGGATGTCATCAGCGTACCAGAGATTTGTGATCAGAAAACGAAGAGCGGCGATTCATTGACAATGCATTATACGGGCACACTGGCAGCTGATGGCAAGAAATTTGATTCAAGGTAAGTTGAATTTTTTTTGCTCTTAACCATATTAAAGCCTATTGCCACAATGGCAGACATAATAGAGTGTGTCTATGTGTGTGTGCGTGTGTTTGTTTGGTGTGTTATATTTGCATATGCATTATACACACACACACACACACATGGGCATACAATGGGGATTAAACATGTGGCCGCATAGGCCTCGGACGGCGGCTCATTGTCGTAAATTAGACGCCAACTGATAAGCGATCTCAATTGTTGCCAAGCATTTTCCATGTGCATCTCTTTTTTGTAGGGTTGTCACCTCTTGTTGTAGCTGTTGTTGTTCGTGTTGTTGTTGTTGTTGTTTATTGTTTATACTATGCTATGTTTGCTATTGTTGTTGCTATTGTTGTTTTTGGCAATGCAGCACAGCGCATCACACCAATTGTTTCAAGTTGCAGCTGTTACGCCCCGACCCTGCAGCTGCTGATGTTGCACTTTTTTTTTGCCATAAAGACAAAAGTTAATAAGAATATTATGTTGTTTGATAGACATGTGTACAACTGCATAACAATTCATCAAGTAACTCTCTTAATTTTAACACTCTCTAAGCTCAAACTTTTCTCTTAAAGCTGTTTGCCTTGGCCCTAAGAGCAACTCTTTTTCAGTACAGTTCTGCCTTTTAACTTAATTTAATCAATTCAATCAAACGTTTTATACATTGTTGCCACATACACAACACACACCCAAACACTTACAATCAATATATTTAATATATATAATTTCTATATATATATATTGATTTCGTTATCATTGAACTTATCAGCTTTCCCTCTTGCTGTTATCACTGCAAACAAACGAAATATATGAACTTAAAATGTGCTAAATTTATGCAGATAAGCATTGGAAATAAACCCCAGTATTAAGTATTTTTTGGGTTTTTATATATATATTTTATATAGAAAATCGAAATAGGGAATTACCCAAAAACTCGTTGCTAATTTCAACTGTAAATAGTGAGAGCAATTGGCCAAGTGTCAGAAATATGGCATAAACAATATGCAAATTGATTTGATGAACTCATACGTTTGCTATTAAATTTATGACAGTTTGCAAACTGTTATATGTTATATGTTATACAGTCATATGTATACACTAACAATAAGTGGGTTATTTCAATGCTTTAAGCCATTTGCTAAGCAACTCAGAGATTTAAGATTATTTTCACAGCAATTTTATGCTGGGTTTCTGCCTAATTTTCAATCATTTATCTGCCTTAACTTAATATGAAACTCCTGCTTAAACTTGCTTCTAATAATCCTTTTTATTATCCTTTTGCTTAGATTTCATTTGGTTGCTAATAGTATTTATTTTTTGATTGCCCAAAAAACTAAATTTCGTTTGCCTTTTGTGCAGGAAATCGTTTTTATAATATAATTTTTGCACATATGTTAAACAACTAAACACACACAAGGTGTGCCTGTATGTGTGTGTGTATGTTTGTGTGTTGTGTTGGGGTATTCAAAAATTATGCAAAAGTTTGTGCTGCAAAACTTTTTGGCAATTGCTGTTTAATTTAGCGTGCTGCCAGACCCTAAGACCCCAAACTTTAACTCAATCAGTGCAGCAGCAGCAGCAAGATGTCCTGGCTTGTGTCCTGTGACCTCAGAACAACCTGTTGCTTAATGCTCCATTTCTCTTAACCCTAAAATTCCTTGCTGGTTTTCTACTTTGGCTTAAATGCCTGGTCGCACTTAACCCACAATGAAGAGCACTTTGCGCCCAGCCTCTGCCTCAGTCTCAGTCTCAGCCTCTGCTACTGCCTCTGCCTGCAGTGCAGCCAACGATGCTTTGTGGCAGTGCGACAGGACAATATGACATGACAACAGCTTTTAGCTTTGCATGCAACAATTTTCTTTAGCAAATTTTAAGCCTTAAGCGTTCTGTTCAAATCCTGCTTCAACTTTCAACTTGTTTTCCCTCTTGAAACTCCGGAAATTAGGTACGTGTTGAGGGGTGCAAGGGGTAAGGCTACACCTGAGGGGTTTTTACCTGCCTGTGTGCTACAGTTGCGCGTTCTTTTTTTATATCTTTCTTTTTTTCTTACTCGCAGCTAATTAAGCTGCAGATACAACGCAATGAAAAGGCTTAAGTGCAAATGCTTTGGATTGAGGGGAAAAGTGAGAGGGGAGGCAGAAGAAATGTTTTCGAAGCAACAGAACGCACTTTGTGCATTTGACAAGTCTCTCAAATGGTAGCTCAATTGCCTAATCAACTCCAGGCAGATCCTTTTAGTCCTTTTTACTGTTTTCTTTTCTGCTTTTAGTGTCACAATTTGCCAAGGATAATGCTAACAATTTGTAAACAGGACTAAACCATATTCCTTTGGCATGTATACAGACAGTTGATATTCCAATTTATAGGTTAAAAGTTTGCTTAAGTAGTTCGGAACAAGTTCTGAACTAGTTCACAGAGTGGAAAATAGACTTTAACTGAGCCTAAAATGATTTTGGAATGAAAGACATTTTTGGATTCAATTTGCATTTTATATAGTTAATTTATAGTTCATTAAAAGCAGTCGGAACTAGTATTGAACTAGTTCACATACGTCAAGGCATGTTTTACTTGAGGTATTGTATAACTGAGAGTTATAATTTCTCTACTATTCAATATATTTACAGCCTGCAAAGGTTTATGGTTTATTAAACTAGTTCGGAACAAGTTCACAGTTACGCTTGACAAAAGAAATATCTTTTGATTGACAAAAATTATAAATTTTAGCTTTAAGTTCGATGAACTAGTTCATATTTGGTACTGAACTAGTTCCGCTAACTTATGTGCCTAATTTTCCTTCTTACTGAGGAGTACTAGTTAAACAGCATTTTTATATCAATTTTGTCGGAACTATTTCAATTTGATTCATGAAAGTGTTTAAAAGGATTCATTACAATCTTTAAGGATATAAATATGTAAAGGAGAGGCAGAAAAAGGTATTTAATTATATTGAATTTGATTTCAATATGAGACAAAAATAATTGTAGCGTGCAGTTTGCCTTCATATTGCATACGTGCCTGGTTGAGCATGAAAAGGATTACAGCAAAAGGGTCCTGTGATTGAATACAACTAATTTGACTATACGAACTTCAAGTGCAGATTCTACTTTTACTTCTACTTCTTTCTTCAACTTCTACTTCGTTTTGTACTTCTTTTCCTGCTACTTCTGCTTCTGGTTTGGTTTCCCAATTAAATTGATGTGGCAGAAGGCAATTGCCTCCAGCTCCTTAATAAGTTATTCAATAATGAGCGCGGAGCGAGTCCTGTCACGTGCCTTCCTCCTTTTATTTTCATTGTTGTGGCCTCACATTCAACAGGACTACAGTCAGGAGCAGCAACAGTAGCAGCAATAGGAATAGTCCAGGATCTACGTTCGTCCACCTGTCATTGACATTGCCTCGTCACGTGCGCCCATACTTTGTCACTGCTGCGGCGTTGCTGCTGCAGTTGTCTCTGCTAGGACCTATAACAGCTAGTCTGCTCTCCCTCTCTCTCTCTCTCCCTCAGTTACTGTATATCTTGTGTAAAGAGGCGAAAAAAAGGACTTTGACCCGCAAACCTTCATTTGGCTGGCATAAATTATTTACACTTTCCGCTATATTCTAATCAGCTTGACGCGTAACATGAGCAGCGCCACTGCCTTATGATATATGTGTGTATATGTATGTGTGTGTGTCTATATATGTGTGAGCGTATTGTATGTGTTGCCGCTGTATGTTATTTAAGCAGTGCCACAACTCTTTCCCCCAGCTACCGCTGCACACCCGAGACTGTTGTCATTGTTGAGCAAAAATTAATTTGTTACCTGAAAAATTTGATACTTTTGTTTAAGTTTTCCCAAATGTAAAGCCACAAAGCAAGTGGAAAACGAAAGCTTAAAGTGTCCTTCAAATCTGGCTAAGGGTTTGCTGATTGTGGTATGGAAAATATATCTAATTTATGTTCGATCTATGAAAGCAGCAGAGCTCAAGTCAGTTGATGCTTATAAGGAGCTTTTATTGGATTAATCAATATATTTAAACTCTCTTAAAGGCCGGATTAATCCTGATAAAGAGCTTAAAAAGCAGCTGTCAAAGGTCAAGTATGCTAGAACTTACAACAGCATTAAGAGACAGTTTCCTCCAAGTAGAAAATTAAGGTTTATAACTGAAATCTATTACGTATACGCCATGTTGCCAGCACCAAAAGACTTTGCAAGGAAGGAGATAGAAGGAAGGAGTATGCGAGAAAGAGTAAGAGAAGGAATGAACTTTAGTAGTGTATCGCATCTTGTAGACCATTAAAATTGCAATTTTCTACTGGTAACTAAAAAGGGTAACAACATGCAGCAACAACGGAAGCTACGCGAATGGCAAACTTGCAACATGTTTTACGTAGAGCAAATTTTTTGACAGTCAGACGAAACTTAACAACTAACACACACACACACACACAGAGCTGCCCAATTCCCTTACAGCTTCTTCACGCACACTCCTTTGCTTCTCTGTATCACTAGCCCTCTCTCTTGCTCCGTGTCTCTCTCTCTTTCCCTTCCTAACAATCTTTCATAGTCATATCTTACGCGCCTGTCGTCGTTGACTTGGCATGATTTGTGTGTGGCAGCAAACAGCGGCAACGACGTTGAATGCCTCAAGTGCAATTTAATGTCCAAAAGCGTAGCCCATAAAAAAAGAAAACAAAAAGCAACAAAAACAGTAACAGAAAATAAGGAAAAAAACTCGAAAACTTGAAAACAAACTTCAAAGTGAAAGTTTTAGACTGCGAGCCATTAGCCAAAGCAGACAACCTTGACTGTCACCAGGTTTAAGCACATGCAACAGGCGTAACCCAACATACCCACAATTAATGCCACAAGAGGAAGATGAAGAATATAAAGAAGAAGAAGAAGTAGTAGTAGTAATATTAGTTAAGTTGCAACAACTCTGAATAGATTCGCATGTTTGAGCACTTGGAAGCGCTTGGCTTCAGTGGAGTTGATCAAAGCGCGTTTTGTGCCTTGGCACAATTTTCCACAGAGGAAACAGTGGAAACATTTATGACTACTTTAAGATCAGATATGCATCTACTATTGCAGGTGTAGATGACTGTATATGTGTGTGTGTGCGTGTGTGTGATTTATGACTTGAACTATAAGCTGCATGAGTAGCAAATCCAAAACCTCATTATCATATGAAGCAATCAGTTTGATTTGCAATGCAGCAACAGTCGTTTCACAGTGGACGAAGTAATGCTTTTCTAAGCTGAAAATGTATGTGTGCTAATAGTAAAAGGTAGCTTATTGAGCTTTGAACTTTTTAATATATATATAATTTGCTTTTTGAAAGCTTTTATCGGCATTTTCTATGAGCAAAAGTCAATGGAAAATTTCACTTTTTGCTGGTTGAAAATCGCATTGTCATACAAGCACTCTTTGTCGCTAAAAGCTTTAATGTACTTTGTACAGCTTTCAACAAGTTTCTATAGAAAATTGAATAAATATAGCCCACAGTATTAGATTTTATGCTAAAGTAGCTTTTGGCAGTTGAAAATTGCGTTTTGAAAAGAAATTGCAAAACGTCTTCGTCTTCGGGCGGGGTTCAGGCTCAGGCTCTGCACATTCGTAGATAGTTTTTAAATAATTAATGTGCTTTTGCTGCAAGATACTTTTGTATTCTACAAAAAAAAACATATTTAGAGGCTGGCTGCAACAATTCTTAGCTGTGGCACGTGATGTTTCTAGCGCGGCAGCCGCATAAATTGTGGCACCAAAAAACGTTGAAAAAAATTTAACAAGAGGAAACACTTCACCAGCTGCGAATTGTTCACAAGTTGAACAGAGAAGGGAGGGGGGTGGGGGAGGTTAACGGGTAAAGGCAGCTAAAGTTGAAGTTGTAGCCAAAACGGTGCCTTGGTGCACGTTAATCGCTGGGGTTTATCCAAGCAACTTGTCGCTGGTATCCCGTTGAGGTTATTGCGGCTTCAACTGGACGAATATTTGATTTTATAACTTCGGACAAGGACAACAACAACAACAACTACGAAAAGAACAACTACGACGACAACGAGGCACATAAAACGAGGTCATCAATGGACCACAGATAGATACCAGACCAGCAGACAGCCAGACAAACGGACAGACAGACAGATGAATGGACAGAAGGAGAAACAGACAGCAGGCATCAGAGGCAAAAGGATTCAATTTGATTGGATTGAAAGTTGTTTTATATGTAGCAAGTAACGCACACTGTAGCAGTGTGGCATGATTTACCACTAACAGTGAATATGAGTGTGCGTGTGTGTGTGTGTGTAGCGGTAGGGGAAAGGAGGCATATCACACCCAACACCCAACACATTGGGTTGAAAATCGGATTGGGAATCACGTAATGGGCAACGGGTAAAACGGATGTTTATATACCCTAGACAAAGGATAAGCAGAGGGTATGATGAGCTAGAGAATGAAAATGGTAAGAGTTTGTATGGTGCATATATATGACTGATCTATATTGAGAATTAAAGCGATTTGGTTATCGCTTTATGGACAGAGTTTATAGAGTACAGAATACTTAAAGTAAATAAATTTTACTTTTAGAAAGGTTTGAATTGAACAGAGGTAAGGGTTAAAAAGATAATCATAACTGGGACTTACCATTGGATCATTTTCCTTAGGGAGCGTAAACACTTCCAGTAACTTTCTGCAATATATGAAGAAAAGCAAAGCCATTAGAGATGGTTATTTTATTATTTATTTTAACTACTACAAAAAGTTCTAAAGGATAATTTTAACTCTAAGTTTAACTTCAACCTATAACTAATTACAGGGTATTTAAATTTCTGTCATATGTTGTATGGTATTTGCAACATTGCCACATGATTTCTGTGTTGGCCATTGAGCTGCATTTTAAATGTTTTGACTGCATAAAAATTCCAATGGCATTTGGCTTGGGGGCGCCGTCGAATGAAATCGAAACTTATTAAATATTTAGTAATGTGTGCTTTACGCCCCTCGCCCACCCTTAAAAAAGGGGCGTGTATAGGTTTAAGTATAAGTATAAACATAAGGATATACATACATGTGTGTGTGTGTGTGTATGTTTATATGACAAACCAAAAAAATGAGTTTACATTTGTTCTTTCACTTTATGATAATGCGAAACGCATAAAAAAGGAAGCAGCAAGAAAGGAAAGGAAAGGCAAAAAAAACCCTCAAAAAAAACTGAAAGCAAATCAAAATGAAATTCGCTCGAATTTTGTATATTTTTTTTGGCTTTTTTTTGATGTTGTGTGGAAGCTACTTTAAGCGCCTGTTTGCTGCAGGTTTTAACACACCTGAACTATCATCTGATTGCCACATCAACAGTAGATACAAAACCAGCTTCAATGTCCACCGGTTTCTGTTTATTTTTCCTCTTTTTTTTCTGTTGTTGTTGTTGTTGTTGCTTTGTGTCCAGCTGACCTTTTGTTGCGTCATTTGAACAAGAGGCAGCAACAGCAGAAGCAACAGCAGCAGCAGCAGCAGCAGCAGCAAAAGCGACGGCGGCAACGGCTTCATCAATTTTTAATGCTCAGTTCCAATGTGCAGGGAAGTCAAACGACGGATACGGACATGAATACGAACTTATATATATATATATAAATATATATACATAGTCACAAATATATACACACACACATACACACACTCGTAGTTGACTGAAACAATCAACACATTTTAAACGATTTTATTAATTTATTCAACGTTTTTTTTTTTGGTGCTTTCCGTTTAAAGCAATTTAATTGTGGCTTAATGGCTTGTAAAATGATATATTTGGCTTAAATAAGTTGTCAAATTTAAAACAAATAACAGCTATAAGTTAGTAAGGATAAGCAGTAAGTGTGCTAAATGAGTTTTAGGCCTAAAGAAAGTGAAGAAATGGCAGTTAGACTAAGGAGAAAACAGGCAAGAATTGCTGGTAGTTGATGCCTTTTGATTCCCCAATTGGTAATGGCCATAAGGCACGTTTCAGCCTAACACTTTGGCACATAACAATTAACATTGATCAAGCATATATATGTTTATATATAGGAGTAAGAAGAAGCAGCTGTAATATGCAGAGCTCATAAATTAGCAGCTTGAAATCCAATAGAAAACTGCGAATAATCCTACAATCCTCCAATTCTCCAATCACCTGTGCGTGCTGGGAAAACAAACAGACAGTTAAAAGGAGCAAAAAAGAGATAGATATACAAGAGTAACAAAAGAGACAGTGAAACATACAAATAGACAGAGGCAGAGTCAGTCAGAGTTAGATGAGAGTTTTGCTATAAAATTTTCACATATTGCTAGATATTCATGGAAAATAATGCAATAAAAATTCAGAGCCAACTGTCGCGTGGGGGCGTGGGATGGTGTGTATACAGTAGGGGGAAATGGCTGTTGTGGGAGAGATGGGTGGGGAGCAGTTTGCTGTGGGCGCGACTTTGTCTTAAAGAACGTAATCCTTGCCCAACCCCCCTAGAAAACATATGAAGTGCGCGGCGTGTTGTTTACGCTACTTTGACATTTGTTTATACATTTGATACAGCTACGGAATGCGAGAGAGAGAGGGTATACACGACTACTGGATAACTATGTAACAACTAGAGTAAAAGTATATTTGTATAATACTGTTATAAAAAAAAAGTTATATAAAGATGTATGTGGAAACAGATTCTTGGCACAACTTTAAAACAATTTCATTAGTTTTTGTAGCTCTTTAAAGCGACTATAATGTAACATAACTGTAGCTTTAGGCTCTCTATATACATTAGATTGTTCAGTTAACTCTGGTATATATGTATAGTATAATAACTGATGCAATTACTATATAATATATTCAGTTTAAACTCATTCTGTAGCCATATAAGTTCTGGTTGTTAAGTGCAAACTTTGCTTGAAATTGTTTACACAAGTTTCACCTAGATAACACCTGAATAAAGCTATATAGCAGGGCATAACGAATCGGTTTATTATATAATTTGTTTACTTAATGTATAAACATATATATCTGTAACTAATTTTACATATTTTATGACTGAACATGAGAACTTTTAGAGCCCTTTAATGAGAATTTAGTCTGTTTTGCACTGTTTGGAATTAATAGGCAGCAGTTACTATATATAAAGCAGATTTAACAAGCTCTTAAAAAGAATTGTTGGGGTATTTTATATTCGTTATCTATTTTTGTTGTTATTTTTTTTGGTTTGTCAGACAAATTTTGTACGCTTTTTTATTTCATCAAGAGATTTGCAGCACTTGAACAAGGCAAAGCCACAACGTTGAGAGCCAAGAGCAAAGCGCCAAATGGCAATTGAAGTTGGAGTTAAAGTAGAGGCTGAATGTGGGGGAGGAGATGAAGAGGGAGTTAAAGATGGGGCATAGAGAACGATGACGATGTGGAGACACACTTTGGTTACGCTCCAACTGCTTGTAGCACTTGAGGTAGCACTTTTTTGCTTGGTTGGATTATGGCGCGAGGAGCATAGAGGAGCAGGAGCTGGAGCAAAGGGGGGGGGGGGGGGCTGGAGCAAAAGGGGGAGCTGAAGCAATCCGCATGCGAATCATCGTGTCCTGTGCACAAAACTTGTAGCAAAATATGTAAAAATGTTTGGCGCAAAATGCCCAAGAGATGTACATAAAATATTTAACAGACACCGCGACACAGCAATGGTAAGGGGTAGGCGGTATGCGGCATACAGCAACATGATGAGGCAGCAGTTGAAACTGTTGTTGTTGAACTTTTGTTCAGCCCAAAAGTGTCATCAGAGGCGAGAGGCGTCGCGTCTCATGTGGGTGTCCTGCGTCGTCCTGTTAATCATTTGTTTCCTTCAACGTTACTTGCAGCCGCCGGTTGCAGCTCTTTGGCTCATTAAAAAATGAGTGCCTAAACGGGAATGAGGACAAGAGAGGAAGGAGCAGAAGTACAAATATCAAGTCGAAAAGTTTTAACAAACAACAAGACGAACAACGACAACAACTTGAAAGTTGCGTCTAGTGTTGCCCAAGTGACACATTTCCAATCGCAAGTTTTGTATACGCCAGGGATATAGACAGGACATTAAGGAGAGGTTTAACATTCATTATTGACTTTTCAAGTGTATTGAAATCAAAGTTACATTGAGAATTCAACTTTTTACAGTATTTCTTTTTAAATATTCTGTTGTTACGATATGTTTATGAATATTTTGATATTTTAGCTGAAATTTTGTGTGGATAATGACTTAAATTGAAGGTGAAATCCATTCTATACATGGAATGTTATAGGACCCTTAGTAGATTTAACTTTTGTTCAATGAAATTGAATTGAAATAAGCATTGAATTGAAGTCGGCATTGAATTAAAGGTTTAACTGAACTAAACCTAGAATTGAATTAAAGGCAGAATTGATTTGCTTTCAATTTTAGTCTAAAGCTTTGTCTTTATAATTTTTAAATGATTCAACAAAATGAACAACTCAAAAATTGATTAATTTTGGGAATTTAAAAGCTTTAAAGGTTGCATTCTGTGATATGATAAAGATTAAGACCGAAGTTTCGACTCAATGTTTCATGCAAAGTATAGAGAATTTCGAAATCAAATCGCATATGCATAATAGGGATACCTTAAGCTAAAAGACAGTCGAAATTGCCCAATAATCTTTCAACTATATATATCTACTTGAACAGTATGCATTAAGAAGTTATAAAGAAGTTGAAGATGGACCAAATTTTGGGCTTAAATTTTCTTCCAAATCTAAACAAGATACAAATTTGCATCAATTATATCAGAAGATGATATGGAACAGGAGAATAGACGAATAGATAAAGATATAGATATAGCAATATATACTTTCAAATTGTATAGTATAGTAGCAACTACATCATTTCTAGAGTTAAGAAAACCCAAAGTAAAAGCAAACAAATTTCCCTTTCACGAAACTACATCAAATTTCTTAATTTATATCCTTAACCAGTTTAAGTATCCTCTTCCAGCATATAATGCGGTTTGCTCTAGCTATAAAATAGCTATATCCTTTCTTATATATGCTTACATATTAGAGAAGATACTCAAGAAATTATATAAAATAATTTTTTATGCCTACTTCAAGTGCAACTGTGCCACATCATCATACATCAAACTCAAGACTTTGCTTTGGGGACTTTCTCATGCATAGCTGAACAGCTGATTATGATGTGTTGTGGTGTGTTTAAAGTGGGTTAGGGGAGGGCTAGGGAAGATGGAGTGGTGTCATCTTCCATTTACACGTTGCAAATTAAAGTAATTCGCTTTATTTGAAGCCATTAAACAAAATAACAAAAATATTTCCGCTATAACTTGTAGAGGTATAACAGAGGGTTTCCCCTGTGTGTTGCCACCCCAAACCCCTTCTCCAACCATTTGCCTGCTGCTGTTTCCGCTGCCTTCCCTTAGGTAGACATAAAAAAATGATGTATTGTTTTTTATTTTAAAATTTGTTTCATTTTTTTTGAGTTCTTTTTTTTTGGTCGTTTGCCTCTTGATTATGTGTGAACTGCAGCCAGTCGTTGTCTATGTATATGTGTGATAAATTGTTAGGTGAGTGTGTGTGTTTGTCTAACAGTTCTTCGACTACAAGCTGCACTTGAAACTTTGCCTCTAACAAGCATCTAAAAATTTTTATTGCTACTTTTTCTCACACATTTGCCTCGCTTACCTTTGCTCACCTTCCCTCTCTTTCTCTCTCTTTTACAGTCTCGACCGCGACCAACCATTCACATTCCAATTGGGTGCAGGACAGGTGAGTTGTCATGCAAATAAGTGTGACCGTATTAAATGGTTGTCACATTAAACAAAAAGAGCCTTAAATTAAAGAGGAAAGAACTTGATAAAAATAACTGGAAATCTAACCGAAAATTGAGGAAAATTAAAGAAAAAATAACTAAAATAATATAGGAAAATATTTTATATATGGTATTATATAAGAAAAAGATTTTAAATTAAATGAATATTGAATGAAAATATGAATAGTAATAGGCCCGAATTGGCAACAATAGAGTTCAAAGAAGAAGTTGCTGTAGAACCAAATTTAATTTCGAGAAAAACAGAAAGTTTTTTCAGGTTTCAACTTTGATTTAATAAATGAAAGGATTAATAACACCTCAAGAACCTTATGGATTGTCAAACTCTATAACTAACTAACAATCCTTTATTCACTCACAGGTCATTAAAGGCTGGGATCAGGGTCTGCTCAACATGTGCGTAGGTAAGTCTCAAACGAAATCCCTTCCGAATACTATTCCTTAATATATTCTCTGTAATTCTCCATCTGCTTAGGTGAGAAACGTAAGCTGACAATTCCACCACATTTGGGTTATGGCGATCAGGGTGCTGGCACTGTGATTCCACCCAAGGCAACATTGGTCTTTGATGTGGAACTGATCAACATTGGCAATGCGCCAGCCGCAACGAATGTCTTCAAGGAGATCGATGAGAATGCTGACAAGCAGCTGAGCCGCGAAGAGGTAAACGTCTATGTATGGATCGCACTTTTATCATTTATTATTATTTCTACACTGTCCCTTCTCCTCCTACACTCTCTCTATGTGATATATCCGTGGGTATTGGTAAAAACTAACCAATGAAAATATATTTCATTATCATAAGTTTTGCCTAGGAAAGAGTATAAACTAACAGTATTTTTTCTTTTTGTCTGTTTAGGTCAGTGAATATCTAAAGAAACAGATGACAGCTGTAGAGGGAGAGAACTCTGAAGAGCTGAAGAATATGCTGCAGGAGAACGATAAGTTGGTTGAAGAGATCTTCCAGCATGAGGATAAGGATAAAAACGGTTTTATCTCGCACGATGAATTCTCTGGGCCCAAGCACGATGAGCTGTAAAGTTTAACTACCAACTAGGACAAGTGCTTAAGTTATATATATCTATATATATAAACATTAACATACATATATATATATTTCTATCTATAACTAAGTATAAACACAACAAACTGCAAACAAACAGACACAACAAATGCCGAACGAGTGGACTGATGCGCCTTCCTTTTAAACTTTTACTCCCTTAAAACATTTTAACCAAATTGTATCATTCATATATATATTTATGTATATATATTAGTGTATAGTATATACAGACAATTCTATGGAGATTCGTTTCACAAATTGCAGACATTTCATAGGCGTAGTAAAAATATTGTAAAGTACGAAAACTGATCAAGAATTGCGTTATATATCTTTTTTATATACATTTATAGGTTGTTATACGATTTATATAAAAGTTTTTTAAACTTATTTGTGTTGTGTCTGCCAGGAAAATATAATAAAACAAAATAATGCTAAAGAAGAAAGAGAAAAGGAAAAAGCATAAGGATAAACATTTTTTATATATATATATATATAAAAAATAAGAAAATTGTGAAAAGTGTGAACAGAGAAATAATTAATTTAAAATAAAAACAAAACAATTATCACAATTATTTAATAAAAAATACTTGTTATTTTTTTGGGTTAAAGGTTGTTTAAAGCTTGGTATACCCTTAAGCAAGAAGTACTAAGGGTTTATCCTTAACTTCAACTAGTTTGCAGGGATCTAATGAAAAGTTCTCTACAAATTATTGTAGGAGTGTTTCGTAATCTCTGGGAGATTTTGTTTGCGTTTCCAGTAAAATTTTATATACTATGTATAGAAGGTTTGGTCAGAGCCCCTGAAGCTACTTATGGGTTTGCTGCAATTATGAAGAAGTTGCCTAACGGTCCCAAATTAGTAGCAACTCCAACTAGGAAACTCATTAATTGGCTTGAGTAACACTGACAAGCCATGTTATATTGAGTCCTGAAATTCTTTGTAGTAGCTGATTGCACTGGTCCTATCATAATTTAAGCTTAGGAAAACAGCTTAGTATATAATAATCTATTGATAAACCTAACAAATTTGTCGATACTAATCCTAATATATATTTTTGTACTCTATGCAGTTAAGCATTTGTTTTTCCTTTTTCCCCAAGACTTATTCCGACACATCCTTTGGCAAGTTTCCTTAAATGCCTCCGTTTAAACCAGAAAAGAATTGCTTAAGAACTGCGGGACAACTAAGTTTAATAACATACCCAATTCTACTCTATTTTTATAGGGTTTCCTTAGAACTTTACTAAGTTGCCTTAAAGATTTTTATATCAAGTTCACAACTTACTCAAAAGTACCAAAACGGCCTTACAAAGTTGCAAGGCTGAAACTTAGCAAAAAATTACTAACGCTTAATAATTTGATACATTTTTTGAATATAATATAATAAAAATATATATATATAATTTAGAAATATTTAGCCAAAGTTTTAGAACAATTTTTATATAAACAAATCGAGTTCTTTGCATTCTTGCCACAGCAACAAAAACACAAAAATATATTGCCTAAGGTTTAGGTAGAAACCCAAGCAAGAAGTCATATCTGGTAAAGCATATAAGATATAGCTAAATAAACTTAAATTAAGCTTAAAGCTTAGGTCGAAAGCTTAATTATAATTATATATAATATATCAATGTTAAAAGCAGCAACAAACAACTGCAAATATAACTTATAATTAGGCACGAAGTTAGTTAAAAAACACATTTAAAATTTGTAGCTTTTCTTAAAGTTTAAAACTTTAAAGCAATATAAACAATAGTTTAACAGTTATATAGTCATTATATTTAGATTGAAAATATACAGGGATATATTGTGTATATATCTGCTATAGTATATATATATATATATTCACATATATATACATATGTATATAGGTATAATAAAGAACATCACATGTAAATATCTTTTATATCATTTTTTGTAAATATTTCATATAAAAGAAAATGTTGACAAAACAAAGAACTAATTAAAAAAAAAAAGATAATAAAAATGTGGATAAAAGGTAATAAGAAAACACCAATTTGATTATTAAGCTAACTCTTATATACAGTAACTGCGCCACAAAACATAAAGAGAGAGAGAGAGTAATAAAAATAAAAAACAGAGGGAAAAAGAAGAATGGACGCTAAACTGCAACATCTGATCACTTTATAGGCTTAACAGGCTATTATTGTTTTATATATAGATATATATATATGTATATGTATATACATATATATATAAACATATGTAGGGATAATAGGCATCATTTCCATGTAATGTATTGTATAGTTATCCGTTTATGGATTTAGAGCTCTTCCATCGATTCCAACCAGTAGCAGCATATTTGTTTATCTATATATATATATACATAAATATATATTTATGTGTGTATATCTTGTATTAAGACTCTGTATGTCGTCTGCAGGACTTGCAAGGTTTACAGGGTCAGGCGTTTAGTATATAGAAAACCAGTTCGAGGATTATTGAATCCTGTATGCCAGAGGATTCGCCATGTAGCGTGGCTATCAAATGATTATCCAATGCATTCATATAGAGAGGCGGCAACTTGGCGCCACGTGCACCAGCCTCATAGCATACCTAGAACAAAGATGCAATCCATTATCTATATATATGACAGATGATTCATATATCAAACTATATGTTTATATTTACGTTCTCCTGATCGAGTGTTGCTCTTACTGCCAGCTTATTGATGCCTGCAGCTGCCAGCAGATCTAGGAATGGTAGCAATGCCATCGATGCACTTCTGGCCAATTGCTCTGTGATGCGTGTAATATCTGCATAGTTTGTGCCATTTGTGGCATACCAATCCTCGCACTGAAAGTAATAGATTTAAGCTTTAAGTGAACTTTAATCAACTTAAGAAGGCGCTAAGCAAAACAAGCTTGAACATAATGCAGAACTTTCAGCTTAAATGTAGCTTCAACTTAGAAGTCTACATTAAGTGCAAAGTTCACTTTATAACTGAGAGTCGTTAGGAGCTTTCAGGTGCTTTGAAAGCTTAAACTTTCTATATACAACCCACCTTTAGTATAAATATATCGCTAAGTCGGATTGCATAATTGGTATTGGAATAGTTGAAGCTGGCATGGACACGCATATTGGCCACACCATCCATGGGCTTATCATCAATAGGTGACTTGATGCTAGAAGATATGAGAAGAGTTAGAAGAGTCCGAGGAGGACGATGGATAGACCTACCCCACATTTATGTCACGATCATTGTCAACCCATTTGATGGAGACAATTTCACTTTGATCATCGCTAGCTGCAATGGGGCCACAGACAATGTCAACATCAGTTTGATTACGCAGTGCCTGACGCACTTCTTCCATTTTGGCTGGCATTATCTGCACCATAAGGCCATCCTCGACAATGCTACACTTGCCAGAGAGACCGCTGCTGCTCTTCAATGCCTCATTGAGTACAAAGAAACTGGCACCAGTTATCTTTCTGGGTTGTCCTTGTATATTGATTGCCTGAGTGGAATATGCATACATCTCGCCACGATCATCGTTAATGTTCTGCATGCAAACCAAATGACCATCGGCCACTTTGGAGAAGTTGCCGGCAAATGCCAATATATGATCTGTGGCATTGTTCATTGCCTTGATGATATCATTGTGGCGATAACGTGGTATTATCACTGTCGTCTGACGATCCTCCATGTGTATGTAGAGGCCACGTATGGCGGGCAGGGAATATGAATAATTGCGAAAATCCACCAAGAAATTGATAATCGTTTGGGCAATCTCTCCATAGACAGATTCACGATTCCGCACCGATATAAGCGGGCAAGGATAATAGCGATATTGTGCGCCCAGGCGCAGGATTAGACGCAATGGAAGCACCTTGGCCCAGGGCACCTCATGACGATGTATTAAAACAGCCACCAGATAGGGACTCTCCGGCACAATAACACCCTGCAAACATTGATACGTTGGCCTAATATAAATGAAGCCGCCATGTTCCCGAGAGCCCAAGAAATTGGCGCTATTTGGACTGGTAAAGGCCAACTCCTGTGTGCTGGGACGTGCATTCTCAGCATCCTCATAGATCTCATACAGATGCTGGAATATATCACGAGGCACTGCTGGTTCGTTGCTATTGCCACCAGCTCCTGGCGGATTAATCTCCAACAAAATGATTAACTCATCGTTGCCCACATGATGCATACCCGATGTGGTAAAGTTTAATACCCAACGATTCATGCAGCAACTCACTGGAAACAGAGAGATAGAGAAATGGATTAAGGATTGGATGAAAGATAGGAATTGCTGGATCTACTCACTGTTGACCACCTTGACCAGAACAAAGAAGTTATTTTTAATAATAAACTTAAGCGTTTCCCGATGCAGTCGCTCCAATAGCTCCGCATTGTTGCGCACCTCCTTGTACTCCACATCACAGTTGCTGCTGCTGCTGTTGCTGCTTATACAAATGGGGGGCAGAGCGTGCTCATCGTAGGGTATAAAACAGCCCTGAGCATCACCTGGTGGCAATTTACGGGTTCGTTGTGGCTCCGCCTTGCGACGTGGTGAGCTTTGAGCTGTATTCCGACCAGCTGAAGAGATTGAAGTAAGGATTAGAAATGGAAGCAAAATGTGGGCAGAGAATTGAGTTACCACTTTGCTGTTGTACACCTTGAGCGACGGCGTTCAGGGTTGCTGCTGCTGCATTGGGCGGTATGGAACCACGGAAAAGTTGTGCCACTAAACCCATTGTATTGTCTAGGCTGCTGGTGCTGCTGCTTTGGGCGCCAGGTGTGGGTGGCTTCTGATTGGCACCGCTGTTGCTGCGCTGCAAGCCGCGACGTGCCTGCTTTGCCTCGCCCCACTGCTGCTCCATGGTACTGGCCAGTTCACTGCCTGGTGCAATGCCATCGCTGAACATGACGCTCTTGCGTTTGCGTCCCTTCTTGCCATCCGAACTGGAAGAGTTGGAGGAGCTGCCATCTGTCTTTTTTAACACGCCTACGGGTACTATGACGCTGGGTGGTGGAGCACCACCAGCAGCCACTTGACGATGCGGCGGTATAGTGGAACAGTATTCCATGGGATTGTTCGGATTGGGTGAACGCATGGGTGTAGGTGGCAATGCAGAGGATGATGCAGCCGCATAGTTATTAGCATCGCCACCATTCGCCTGCCGTTCGCTAAGTATCATATAGCATTGGACACAGACACGCGATTCCGATTCATTGGCGAACTGCAGATGGAAACGTTGAGAGCAACAGATGGCGCAGAGCACCTTGCCACAGGCGCGACAATGATGACGACGCTTTATCATGGTGAACTTCTGTTGGCATTGCATGCACTGTCCGGCCATATTGTCGGGCACCCAAATGGGTGGCACCTTGCCCAGATTGGCATGTGGACTGCTGTAGCCGACTGCCTCATAGATGGGACTATCGTCATCCTCCTCATCGCCAGTTGGTAGTGTTGCTGCAGCTAAGTTCTCACCTTGCTGATCCCCTTGTATTTCTGCATGTTCAGCTCCTGGTGGTGGAGTTTGTCCTGCATGCGCCTGATAGCCGCCATTTAGATCCAAGGTTTGTGGACGTTGTGGACGCTGTTCCTGCGTTTCTAGTGCCTCTGTGCCAACACTTTCCTCCTCATCATCTTCATTCAGTTTGCGTCCAGATAAGGAATCCGTATCGCTTTCATTACTGCTAAAGAAAGCAGACAATCCTGCAGCTGCCACTGGCGCAGCTTCGTGTGGACGCAACTCGGCAAACTCCACTGTGGATGCCTGCGAGAAGTTATCGACATTCATTTGGTCCGCCGAGTTGGTGTCCTGCTCCGATAGAATACGCACAGATTCCTCCTCAGTTGCTGGCGATATTGAATCGTCTTCTTCATCTATGTCTTTAATGGGTTGACGCGGGCACCAGGCAAACACAGCAGCTGCAGCTGCTGCTGCTTCTACTAATGGCCGATCAATGGTGTCCTCTTCCTCATCAATATCTACCTCTTGCAGCATGCTATCTAGCTCAGTGTCTGAGATTTCATCCATGGTTGAGCAGAAGGTTAAGGGCTGACTACGTTTTGCAGCCATAGCTCGCACCTCCTGCTCATGCTGCTGCTGCTTTTTCTCTTTTGCTGCCGGCTGTTGCTCCACTTGTTGACCCGTTGCCAGCGTTGGTGCGGGCTCCTAAGTTGAATAACAGCTTAGCCAGTTGATATAGTTGATTCGGTTTCTATACTTACCGCTGGTAACATGCCCTTATCCTTATCAGCTGCCTGAGTGGCTTGACTCTCTGTCTCCAGCTCTGTGCTGGTTTCTTCGGATAGTTCATTAAGCACCTTTCCCAAGGCCGAGGATGCAGTCACCTCGCAGGGCAGAATTGACTGTGATTCTGTATTGGTTATCGATATGGAAGACAGACCAGTGGCCAAATCCTCAACAACAGCTGATTCCGCTGGCTGCAGCGGCTGCGTTGGCTCCTCTTTGTGCTGCTTTGCAGGAAGTTCGAGAGCGCTGGGTTTATCGCTTAGCTCCTGGTCATCTGAATTGCTTACAGGTGATGGACCCGAGGAGAAGGTTGAACAGGAAGATGTTGTTAGAGATTCGGTGGAGGAGACAGTTGCCTCATCACCTGTTTTCGTATGTTTCCCATGTGATTCAGTAAATTTGTTTAGATCCTCATGTGCATCATCATCCATTTGCTGCAGATGCATTTGCTGCAGCTGCATTTGCATTTGGTCTTGTTCATTTTCATGTGCCACCTCCTCTGACAGGTGCTCTCCTTCTTCTCTTTGCTGACGCACTGGCTCCGCTGACCAATCATAGTTATCATGCGTCTCTAGTGATTTGACATTATTGCGATAATCGTTGAGGCTGTTGAATACCTGTGAGACACCAACAAAATTATTTGATTTGGATGCAGCGCCTGCGCTGCTACCATCACCTAATGGGCGTGTCTCAACGCCCACATTTACTGTTGCATTCAATGCATTAGATCTGTTTAGCTGTTGTTCATCAGCTGCAAAAACAAACACAAAAAAAACATAACTGTTAAACACACTGTATGTATGTATGTAAGTATGTGTGTTCATAGTTTTTATAAAGTACCTTTAAGTTCTGCTTCGAGATTGTCTAGGACCTGATCGATGTCCACCAGATCCATAGTAATTAATCGGCATTAATTTGCATTTAAGCCTGAAATAAAAGACGTAATACACATAGAGCACAGCTTTTCATATGGGGGGAGCTATAAAAATTTTCACTTTGTGGGGGCGAACGAGTGCACAGCTAACGGATGGGGAAGAGGGTTGAAGATGCCAAAAGAGACGCAAAACAAGACAATCAAAACGCAAATAAATGATTCATACCAACAGTGCGAATAGACTCTGATTATCTATGGAGTCAATTGTCTTATCTGCGTTTATGTTGCGCATTAATATTCTTTTGTTAATTATTATAATTACCTTATTTACCGAATTCCTTTTGTTTAATTTGCTTCCAAAAAAAAATATGTTCGAAATGAGTTTCGCAGTGTGACCGCATTACCATAATGTAGATATCTTGCATTTTGCATACGTTACGTTGTTATGCATCGCTTACGTAGTCCTATGGTATATTTTAGGCAATTTTATATATTAATACCAACGGCAATGTATACGGTTACACTACTGTTAACCGCTACAGTTGATTAACAGCAGCCCGCCAGCTTTAGTCGTAATTTTACTGTCGAATGTTTCGGTCGCGTTACGAGTGCGCGTTGTATATCGAAGTGTAAAGAAATTTAACAATTTATTACAACGAAATTTGTTGTAATTTAAATAAAGATGCGACACGCAACGTGCATTTAATTATTATAAGGTGCTAAAAAACGCAACAAGTGCAATTTTTGCTTATAAAATAACAAAATAATATTCGTGTTTAGCAAGCAAAACGAAAACAAGCAGCAAAAAGTAAACGAAAAAAAATAAAAAAAAAAACATAAAGAAGCCGCCACCGCTACGAACTCTGTGACTGTGTGTGTGTGTGTCTCTGTGATACGCGCTGTATAGTTGTGTGTGTGTGTGTATGTGGGTTGTCTGCTGGTGTAAGTCTGTTTATGTATGCATGTGTGTGTGTGTTTTTGTGTCTGTGAATGTTTGTATGGTGGGCGTAAAATCAAGTTAAAGCGCAGCAAAAATCATTTTTATTTCACACATTTAAATGCAAAAAAGCGTTTAAAATTTTTAGTGTTTTCATGTAAATTTACGCTACGCTCACCAATACACATTAACAGCCTAAACATACACAAACACACACACACAAGCACACTCACTATATTTAGTAGTTACAGCAGCATGGACGCACACACATACACATACAAAATACACCTATACAGAGGCAGTTATTCGTTGCGCTCTTGTCGCTCGTCTGTCTCATTTTATCACCTTTTTTTTTATTTTGTTTTGTTGCTGCGTCCTCTTCTTTATGCTTTACTTCTTCCGTGCAGTTAACATTTTGTTTACTCTCCCTTACGCTCACACTCCCACCTTGCGCCTTGCCCCCCCCCCTTCCCCCCTCTCTCCAATAGTTGCTTTGATTTTGAGCCGCGCGCGCACATTATAAATTGCTGTTAATTATCAAAATTATATGAATAAATTTTGTAGTTCTTCGTTTGCTGCTACACTATTACTATCTTTATCGCACACTATCTCCCGCTCTCTTTGTGCTTTTCTAACACACAAAACCACACACGCACACACACACACACACTCGCTCAGTTGGACACACGGAACAACGGGTTATTCAATTGTTTTTGTACGCGTTTTGTTTAAATTTTAAATTGATAAATTTATGTGAAAATCGCGTTGATCTTGTGCAAATTATCGAAAGTGTTTTTAAATCTGTTCAAAATCCCGGCAAATATTAATTAATTTATTTATTATAATTCAATTCTTTTGTGTCTTAGCTTTTGTATTGCATTTACAAAAATATAATTAAATATATAAATAAATAAATATATATATATATATATATATATAAAAAAAAGAAATTTTATTAAATAATTAACAAGCTTCATTCAGGAAAAAGCTTTTACATATCTGGAATAAATATTTTCAACAAGTTTCTTCACCCACACAACAACACAACGAAAATGAAGTCAAAACTGAAAGCTGCACAGTTGCAGTCGACGTCTACGTCTACGTCGCAGTCACCAACGCTGTCATTAGGTAGCGGTAAATGGCTGCTAGTATCGATGTTGCTGTTAATTGTGCTGATGGCCACCACCCAAGCAGCTGAAGAGGTAAATGGGGCGGGGAAATGGGGAAATAATCTATACATATATTTTTGTTTTTTTTTTATTTTCTATTCTTTCGACTTTCCTGGAATACAATTGGAAGCAAAAAGATCATTGGAATAAGGTGAAAATGTTAACAAAGTGTCAGATGAAGCAGAAGATGCGACTGCGGTTAGGCAGAGTTTCCAAGGGAAAACTGATCTTGAGATCAACCCACTCAACGATGAGCCCATAACTTAAATGAATGTCAAAACAATATAGAAATACTTTTCTATTTTTCTTACAAAAAAATATAATAAAAATATAATTCAAGTATAAACGGAAATTAAAATGTTTCTAGCGTTTCGCTTGATTATTGTTTTTGGCCTTTATCTAAACCGTTTCTAATGTGTAGGAAATTGAAAATTCGTTCTGGTCCATTATAAATAATCGATTAAAAAGTATATTAAGAAATTAAGATATAATTATATCATAGAAATCCGAATGATAAAACCAGCATAAGGCTATCAATGTTGTTTATAAGAAATTTTAAAGATTTTCCCCATATAATACTGTAATAGGATAGTTTTTACTTAAGCTTTAGTTTATATATTTAATTAGATTTTAAGAGTTTCCATTGTAGTTGATTCATTTGATTGTTTTGCATGGAAAATCCAACACATGTTTTAATCAAATTCAATTCAATTAAATTTTCTAAAGGTTTTTAAATTGATTTAACCTCAAAAACTATTCCAGTATTTCGCACCTGTAATTGCCCTTTTCTCTTTACAATCTTCTAAACTGCACAATTTGTTGTTGTTGTTGTTTGTTTGTTTGTGGCTTGGGGTTTATCTACATCTTTCTCTCTCTCTCTCTCTCTATGACTCTTCTGTCTTCATCTATCCCTTTCTGTTTCTATTTTTTATTCTGTTTTCATCTGTCTTTTCGATTGAAGTCTGTGCCACAGTCTGCCAATTACTATGCAAAGTAAACGGAAAATGCCTGAACTTTGACGCAAACTAATCAATGCAATAACTTACAGTAGAACTACGCTATGATGGTTATAAACTATTGTGGTTAAACTTAAGCTTATTTTAATCTCTATTTAAATTGTTAGTCTTCTATATAGAGTTAGAGTTTATGCTAAGCATTAAACAATGTCTGGCAACGCTGCACTTCGATTTGCTGTAATGCAATTGATGTTGTTTCTCTTTGTATTGCTGTTGCTTTTGTTGTTGTTGCTTCTTCAATGTCTTATTGACAATGCGATAATGAAGAACAGAGAGAGATAGTAGAAGATAGCCATAGCTAAAGGGAAGTGTAAGAGGGAGGAAGAGATGCTGTAAAAAGACATTAAAAACGTCTGCATTGCCGGACCGCATAAATATGGCAAAAAGAAACGAAGTAGAAGAAGAGTACGGACACACCAATACACACACATATATTACTTACTCAAAGTGAACATATATGAGAGTGTGTGTGTGTGTGTGTGTAAGTGCAGACAAGGCAACTTGTGATGAATGTTGCACTCGTCGCATACGCATTGCCCATAACCTAACTTCTTCTGCATCTTTTGCTGCTGCTGCTGCTGCTGCTGTTGCTGTTGCTGCTTCTACTGCTTTTTTGCTTTGTTTTTTTCTTTTTTTAGTATTTTCTTTTATCTGCTTTTTACCACTTCTTCAGTTTGTTGGCCGCGTTGATCGTCTGCCAAAGTGATGGGAGGAACAAAAAGGCATCCGGCTGTTGCCAATTTTAGTAGCCAGTTTGTTTGTTTGTTTGCCTGTTTTGTGACTTATTGGCCCAAAATGTGTGCACACTCACACTAACACACACACACACACACACACACATGTGTATCTATATATACATATGTAGTAGTTGTGCCCACCACTAAACACCCATCACTAGTCACTGTACTTGTAGTTGTAGTTGTCTTGTTTATCGTTCCGGCAGCAACTCTCCTCTCTTCACTCCACTGCCCCCATCTCCACTGCTCGGCTTCAGTCCAGTCTCTGTCCAGTTCAGCTCCATTTTCGTTTACAGCCTCTTGTTGCCCCTTTTGCCTGTTTGTCACTTGTTTTTGCCAAAATTGGCTTTGCTCTGCTTGTTTGTGGTTATGGCTGCTGTTTGTCTTCTTCTTCATGTTGTTGTTGTTGTTGTTAGTGTTAGTGTTGCTGCTGTTGCTTTTATTGTTGTCATTTCTTCCTTCTCGCCAAAAAAACATTTTAAGAACGTGCACAGCAAACTGATGATAGCAATGAGTGTAAGTGGGATAGAGCAAGAGAGAGTGGGAGAGTGGGAGAGGGTGGAGAGTTAAGTTGGAGTGTGGCCACAGTTTTGAGTGTGCAGGATAATGTAATGATTGGTATGAGAGAGCAGACAAAACACTCAATCACACACACACACACACACATACATTCACTATATTTGATAGTGGGTTGATTGTTGAAAGAGACAGAGAGATAGAGAGAGAGAGAGTGGGACATCTATTGCCTTTCTGCTGCTTTTCACACTCGCCCTTCATCTCCTCTGCTGCTGTTTCTCCTGTTTAGGCTCGTTTACGCATTTGTGCTCATTAGCATTATTGGCATGTGTCGTGCTCGTGACATTGTAAGTCACAGTATGAGTGAGCCATAGAGTATAGAGGGGGTAGAGGCATACGGAGAGAGAGAGAGAGAGAGAGAGATAAAAAGAAACGGTTGGACGTAAACGTGTAGTAAATTGAGTCAGAGTCCGATTAAAGGTGACCAACAGCTCATCTACAGCTCATCTTCACGTGCTGTGCAATGTGCTGTTTATATTTATAGATTTCCCGGAAAAAGAAGAAAAAAAACCAAAACATTTCTACTTAGGGCCGCAAACACAACGCATAGCGATATAAAATTAAAGATATTTTGGGTTTTTTTTTCATCTATTGTTTTGCTATTATGCCTACCTAATGCTTAAAGGAGGCAGCAGTTAATAATATAGCAGCAGCAGCAGTTGCAGTCGCAGTAGCAGCAGCAGCAACAGCAGCAGTTGCAGTCGCAGTCGCAGTCATCAGGTAACAGCATCAGCTGTCATGATGACTTCATGTAAATTAAATGTTGCCTCTTTATTTATGTGTATGTGTATGTGTGTGTGTGTGTGTGTTTAGAATAGTTAATAATATCAAATTTATTCGATCAACACTCATACTTAATTCCTACATTACATTACACACCTTTATTTTGTATTCAATTGCAGCCATCTCCCTCGCACACTAGTTTCAGTTATGCTTTGCACATGTTGCTCTCGCTATAAAGCATACACATACTCTGTGTCTGTCTGTGTGTGTGTGTGTGTGTGTTTGCGTTCGTTGCTATGGTCATTTGTCTTGCATTTAATGATTCTTTTGTTTTTCCGTTTTTGATTCCTATTATTTATTACTATTTGCTCTGCCATCATCAACGCTGCTTGCTCTCTCACCTTCGCCTCATTGACGCCGAAAGCGTAAAACGCAGCACGACGCTGCCGTCGCCGTCGCCGTCGCCGTCACCGTCGCCGTCGCCGTCATCGCTGTTAATGTCAAGATGTTATCAACAGAGCTGTGATTTTATTGCGAATATCAGTTGGTAATTTAGCTTATATTTTATATATATGTATATATATTCCTAGTATTTAGTATTTATTATAGCATTTATATTTAGTATATTTATTGCACTTTAAGCTGAGTTCAATTCAATGCCCGCTTACAGATAATCAGGGCAAAATTGTCATTATAAAAATATATTTATACACGCGCCTTAATTATAAAGAAACGTAGTTAACATGTGTATATGTATGTGTATGTATATGTATACTAAGTAGTAAAAAAAACAAAAAACAAGATCACGCTTATAAAATGTCAGTTAATGATAGAAAAAAGAGAGCGATACACCGATAGAGACAGAGAGAGAGAGAGCAATTACATATGTTGTCTGACATGTGCATAAAAACAAAATCCAATTAGTAAATTTTTACATGTCAAGACAACATAAAAGCAAAGGCAATTGCAACAAAACCCAAAGGGTTGCCACAAATAAACCAAAAGCAAAAACATTTGCGGCACCCGCAGCAGCAGTAGTAGTAGTAACAGCAGCAGCGCCAGCGACGGCAAGAGCGGCAGCAGCAGCAGTCAACAAACAATATTCGAGGGCGCGATTACTTTACAGCATGTTAAAAAGAGAGGGAGAGAGAGAGTGGCATAGGGAGAGCGCGAGCTAGAGCATGGGTGAGAGCGTAACGCGTTGTAAGAGAACGAATAAAATGTGTGCAAAGCACAGCATAAAAATGTGTGTGCAGGCGGCGAAATAACAACAAAAACAGGAACAACAGCAACAACAGCAGCAGCAGCAGCAGCAGTAACAGCAAAAGCAACAGCAACAAGAACAGCAAACGACAGCATAAAATGTAAATGTATATGTATATGTCTATGTTTATGTATGTATGTGCATGTGTATGCGTGCGTGTAAGTGTGTTGCTGGTAGGCAGCAGACAAAGTTGAAGAAAAGAAGACAGCGGCAAGCGACGTCGCGACGTGCTGAAGTTTCTGTAGCTTCAACAGCAGGCAGCGACGCTGGCAGTGAAGTTAGCAGCGAAGTTGGCTATCATTCGAGGGCTGATGTTTGCTGTTGCTGTTGTTGTTGTTGTTGTTGTTGTTCTTATTTTATGTTGCTGATGATGTTCTTGTTGCTGTTATTGTTGTTTCTGTTGTTGGTGTTGGCTCGTTTGCTTTGCTTGAATTTCAGTTTGCGCTGAGGTAAACATACCCAGGCATGGCATGGCATCGCATCACATCGCATCGCATGGTGATGGCAAGGCAAGGCAAGGCAGGGCAAGGCAAGGCAAGGCATGGCAAGGCAAGACCCGGCTAGGCCGGCAGTTTTAAGACCCATGAGCAGACGACGGGCCAAACAAGCAGATTGAAACGCCGACGGTGACGACGTCGACGCCGTAACCGCTGCCTGCAAGAAGGGTAACGCAATGTCAATAATCATGCGTTGTTGCCGATTTTCATTTGTCGTTGTCGTTGTTGTTGTTGTTGCTGCTGCTGATGTTGCTGCTGCTGTTGTTGCTGTTATTATTGTTGTTGTTGTTTCATATGTTCGACTTGAGCTTGTTTCATTTTGCGGTTTGCTTGCGACAAGTTGTATCTCCTACCTCTTTTACACACAGTTCTCCCTCTCTTTTTCTCACACGCTCTCTCTCTCTTACTCATTCGCTATGTCTAGCACTTGTAATATGCGTGCGTGCTTGTATTTTGTTTTATTCATTTTTGTTTTTGATGTCGTTGTTGTTGTTGTTGTTTATTGGCTTTTACAATTTTTGTTTTCGTTGTCTTTGTCGTCGTTGTCCCACTGCTGATTTTTATATGCTGCTTCCTCTTATTCAGAGTTCAGCCTACTTGCGTGCGTATGTGTGCTTAATGTATGCCTCTGTGTGTGTGTGTGTGTGCGTGTGTGTTTTTATGTTAATATTAACTGCAATTTTCTTTGTTCAAGGGGCATATGGCATATACAAACACTTACACACACACACACACACACACACACTTGTAAATACACATATTTTCCCTCTTCCACTTATTTATAATTTTCACTCGATTTGTTTACTGCGCCTTGAGTTTATTTTTGTGTATTTTAATTGCAAAAATATAACAGCATACATACCAACACACACGCACGCACATATAAGACACACACACACACATGTTTACACCCCATCACCTTCACCACAATTGCCTTTTTAACGTTTGTCTCTGCGGCTTATATTTTCTTTCAGTTTTCAGTGTTTTTTTTCATTGACGCAAATCGCGCGCGAAATTTTCTGTTGATTTCTGTTGCTTCTGGCTTTCTTTTGCTCTCTCTCTCTCTCTTTTCTACAGCTTTACTCATCCTCTGTTAAGCTCCCACACACGCCCACTGTCTGCCCTTTTATATATATATATATGGCGCGTACTTCCTGTGCCGTTATATTGCTGTTTTTACTGTTGCTATTTCGGTGTAGACTCGTCGCTTGCATTCTCCTTCTTTATATAGATATATATATCTCGCACTCTTTCTAACATACACTTTGACTTTTTGTGTTTTATGCTTATGTTTTGTGTTTGCATATCATTAACACGAAAATGTAAGCCGCAAACAAAATATTAAAAATAAAAGGAAACACACAAAAAACAGAAAACAGAAAAAAAGAGTTAGCAGCCCACGCAGCAGCAGCTGCAGCTGTAACTCTCTCTCTCACAGACAGACAGACAGACAACATCAACACACCAACACACTCATACAGAGCAACTACATGGAGATAACCCCACGCACATGCATTGATTACAATGCACTAGATATCTGTATACCCTGTAATTAATTAGACTATATTTAGCACCTATGGAAAATCTAAAGTTTAACAGAGAGTTGTAAGAGGGAGTTGGAAACATGTAATTATAGGTAATTTACAGGGTATCAATTGGTCGTATAGCATTTTTCTTATTTGCTGTTTTATGTTTTCAATCGTTTTCCACACACATTTTTCAGCTGTTGCTCATGTGGAGTTTTTGTTTTTTTTTTTTCTTCTTGTGTTTTAATTTTTTCGTATTTCTTGTTTGCTGCTGCTGCACATTTTATGGTCTACTCTTTCTCTCTCCTTCTCTCTTTTATTACTGTGGTGTTGTTTTTTTTTATGGCCACAAATGCCTACGCAAATTCTTTAACACTATCACACACACACAGACACACATACATAGACATACACGCGTTGCAATTTGTTTACAATTTCAAAATTTATACAATTATTTATTAAAGAAATTTGTTTTTTTTTTTTGGATTTCATTTAAAGATTTCTATGGGATGCTGGAGAGATGCCTGTGGCTTCTCTTCAATTTTATTTTTATTTTTTTTTTAAGCTAATTAAATATGTTTTTTTATGAACTGTAAGATTTTTGTTTAATTTCAATTTATTATCAATATTTTTTTTTTTTATTCGAATTTTTTTTTTTTTTTTTACAAAAATATTTTTAATTGGCTTCTTTGTATATATATATATATATATATATTTTTTTTTTCACTCCGATGTCAAGGGAACATAGAACCATTTTTCAATATTGATTAAAAATTTATTTTAATCAGTAAAAAATATTTTTTATATTTGTTATTTAAAGTTCATTTGGTTCATTTTGCAATCAAAATTGCTACTTTAAATGATTTTTGAAATCAGCAAAAAAATTAAATAATAAATAATACAAAAAAAAAAAAACACTTCTTAAATGATTAATTAAATTGCTGCACAGCTTTTGTCTCCGCAAAAATGAGATCATTTTAATTAATGTTTTGTCATTTTCTTGATAATAGAATATAAAGAATATAATATAAATATATATATATATATATATATATATATAATAAAGATAAGGCAACTACACTGCAAAAAAAATAAAATTATATTATATATATATATATTACTATATTACTATATTTAATTCATAAAAACTATCAAAATTAATTTTTTAAAAATTTGTGCATAAAATGAAACTTTAGCTTCTGTTTTACTCCATAATGACGTATAGTTTGGCGATAAGATTATGTCTTTATAACAAATCATATGTTATAGTATGTATTTGAGTTATATAATATACATTATATAGCCTACATATGTATACATATATATGTGTGTATAGTACATATCTGATAAGGCTATATCTACCGTCAAAGGGTAAAGCACTTTGCTCTATCAATCGACGATTACTAATTTGATAGACAGAGTGACTACATGACTATATTCATGTTTATACAACTATAATAGTATGTAAGTGTATTTTAAATAAATATTAAGTATTTTTTTATTATAGTTTTAGTATATTTCAAGAGCATTTTAAGTGTATTTTAAGTTCATATTAAGTATAAAGCGAGCTGAAACTATTTTGCTCTGTTCAGTGCGAGATGAGCTGCTGCTGCGGTTGCTTGTTTGCCATTTCCGATGTGAAGTTAACTTCCGATTATACACGCACACATATAGAGACATGCACTTCCACACACAAATATACACACACATACACACATATACACACACATACACACATATACACACACATTTATATTTCAATTGGAATTGCAATTTTCGCTGTTTCAATATCGCACGCAACTCTGACAAACGCCCACAAAACGCGTGTCATTTCAAGTTTGATTCGCCTGCTATTGGGAGCATAAAACTATCAGGAGTCTGGGTGGGGAGGGAGGTGTGGGAGGTGTAGTAAAGCAACTATGGCCAGCTTCCAGTTGCCTGTTTTCAGTTGCTCCTAACGTGTTTGCATATGAAACTATGTAAGTTTCTTGTCATACTCGTACTGCCTGTACTTGGTAGCATTGTTTGCCTTTTGATCATGATGATGATGATGCTGCTGATGATATTGTTGATAATGAAGTTGTTATTTTTGTTGTTCTTGTTGATGATAATAATGATGTTGTAGTGTAACATCATCAATGTGCTCTTTCTATACACACATTGTGCTGTTCTTTTAGCCACCAAATTCTCATTACGTTCAAACAAAAATGACAAAAAGCTAAAGGAAGCAGCGCTTAAAAAGGATATGTACGACTAGCAGATATGATGTAAAGTTGTATTAGAGTATATGTAATAAGAGAGCATACTATATACTATACTATCTAGTTCTGTCTTCCTTTCTTCCCCATCTACTATACCCACATTTCATTCTGGCGTTCACAGGGTATAACAATAAACACAAAAACAATTACGTTGCCACGCGGGGGCGACTTGATGTTGCATACAAAACACAAAGTCCGCAACAGATTGCAGCGGTAGCACTCTTGTGTTGCCTGCCCCGACGTTGGCCTTGGTTGCATGTGTGACAGCTGCTGACTGCCAGCCCCCGCTGGCTACTGACTGCTGCTTCTACCTCAACTTGCCTCATGCTCAAGCTACTAACAGTGGCATAGTACTGTTGGTTGACCAGGTTGTTGACTCGTCTCCTACTCGGATAACTACTCAAATTTCATGTTACTTTTCTCTCTCTCTTTTTATACTCTCTCTCTTTCTCATTTACTTTGTGTTTTTTTTCGTTTTTGGGCAAAAATTGCATTTAAAATTCTTGGCGAAGTTCATTGAATTCGATCAGCAAACAATGCTCTGCCTGTAGATACTCATTACAGAATGAATTATATATAGCGTAGGGATCTAGGGATTATCCCTATGGCAGCTATTTATATGTGACACATAAATTTTGTGGTCTTATATCAAAGATTATCTACGAGTTGACACCATTGTAAGATATTTATAAGTCAAATTTCAAATTTCAATATTTTCGTTTGAGTTTCAGTTACAATTTAAATATATAGTTTCATTCTTCGAAGAATTCAACAGAACAAAATAAATACTTAAAAACCTATTAAATTATTTTAATGATTTTTGTTTTTAGCTTTCTTTTGCCTTTTCCGCATTTTTTTAACATTTTTTTTTTTTGGAGTCTTTTTGCCGTTTTAAACGCACGTGCTAAAAATTTCAAGTGTTTTGTTTTATATTATTTTTCCGAAAACAAAAATATATTTTGAATGTGTCATAACTTTTTATTTACTTTTGTTGCTGTTGTTGTTGTTGTTGCTATTGTTGTTGTTGTTGCTGTTGCTGCTGTTGTTGTTGTTGTTGTTGTTGTTGTTGGTGTTTGTTTATATTGTTTAGCGACGACTCTTTCTGGAACCATCATCATAAATTTGTGTACAAAATCCGTTGAAATTTATGCATAATTCGTTTTCCTCTCTGTTGTTTGTTGTTGTTTTTGTTTCTCTTTTTGTTTTTTATTGCCCTCGACATTGAGGCTTTAATTGTTCCCCGACAGAAAATATTAAAATGATAAACTAACCGATACCCTGTAAGTAACTCAAAAGTAACTTGGTCACTAAATTCTACTTTAACTAAAGGAATATTCTCTATAGAAATTACTACTTTCTATGCAATATTTCAGGAAATTTTTGATGAAGTTTGTATATAAATTTTTCGGAAATTCTGCCTTCAAAACATTGTATAGTTATATATATGAAATAAATCTATTTTTATAACTTAATTAGAACTAATTTACACTTATTTTATACTATGTCTTATGTTGAGTTTCTCTACTAAAAACAAACAAGAGCTGCGCAAGTTTCAAGAATACTTTTCTAGCTACTCTTCAATTGTATCATTTAGGATACAAAAATTTAATTAAATTAGTTTCAAATATAACTAACTTAGCTTCCCCTTTATATACTACTTAGGTCAAACTTGTTTCAGTTTGCTGTATACCCTATATATTTTGTTTTATAGGGTATTAAAACGCAACATTTTTACCATTGATGTAAATATTAGCATAAAATTATGCTTATATTTCATATTAAATCATATTTTTGGCTTAAGCTTTAACTCACTTTCTATCTCTCTCACTCTCTCTGTCAGACTTTACTCTTCTTCTTATCTGTATCTGTATGCACGGTAAGCTTATGAATTTGTCACGTAATCTGCGACCATATTGAATGGTTTTATATTTCCGTCTGCTGAGTCAGAAAATTGACCAAAAACGATAACTGAGAATTGAGAATTGAGATTGATATTCTTTTTATGCAAAATTTTTTTTTTAAATTTATAACAAATGCAGCAAAACTAAAAGTTATACGAAACATATATCAATAGAAAAGAAGAAGACAAAAGAAAAATTGTTTTAAAGACAAAATGAAACCAGGGCTGTAGCAGCAGAAGAGTATAAGTATAAGAATTAGCTGAACTTGAAATGAAATGGATATGTATATAAGTATATAATGAAAAAAAAAAACAAAAAATTTGTTTATCTTGAAAACTCGTAAATTTTGAAAGCTCGTTAAAATATCGCAACATCGTAAACAATGCACAGAAAAATAATCATTAATTGGCAATCTAAGAAAAGGAGTCGTTAAATTGCATACAAGACAAAGACAAATACACACACACACACATTCATATATATTTATATATACAGACATACCTCCGTACATATATATTCTATATAAATTGATGTTTTTCTTGGGGGTGCAAAAGCTGTTTAAGCACTTTTAACTCTTATTGCTTGCATTTAACGACTTGAATAAAGGTAGAAATTGCTGCAGCTAAGAACTTTTGAATATATCAAAATTTCAGTGTAGATATAAAAAATTTATTTTTTTTCATTTATCTTCTCTTACCTTACTCTCTCTCTCCCTCTATATATATGTATATATATATATATAAATTATATATCAACTGTTGCTTTATTTATAAATCATATGTTAGTCACATCTGTTGCAATTTCTATACCAATCACATATCGAAATCCATTTAAAATCCCCCTTAAGTAACATTTGGTATTTATCATCAGAATAACGTTTAACCGTTGCTTATCGATAAATTTATATTCATTGTAAAATTCACATTCAAAAGTTTCAATTAACAAATGATTTAATAGTGGAAATTATATATTTAGCTGGAATCATACACTGTGCTACATAAAGCCTAAAAGTTATCGATAACTTATTTCTTATATATTTTATTTAAATAGTAAAGAATTTTTTCTAAGTGCTTACAATAATTAAAATCTAATTTCCAATACATATTTACGTTTTTATTTTTATTTAAAAATATTTTGCAATAATTCCAAATTTTTCTTTAAGCAACTTTAGTCCTACTCTGAGCTATATATATCCCAAAAATGATCGATTATTTATATTTTATTTATTTTATTTGAATAGATAATTCTTTTTCCCAAGCCTTTTCATCAATTAAAATTTAATTTCCCACACATATTTATTTATTTATTTTTAATAAAACATATTTTGCAATAATTCTAAATTAACTTGACGCAACTTTACTCTTACTCTACGCTACATAAACGCTAAAAAATATCGATAACTTATATCTTTTTCTATTTTATTTATATAGTAAATTGTTTTTGTCAATTGTTTTTATCAATTAAAAGAGAATTTGAAATACATTTATATTGATTTAAAATATTTTGTAACAATTCAATTTCCAATTCTTGGTGCAACTTTTAACTGATTGAACCTTGGTTATATTTATATTGTTTTTTAGTTTTCTTTAATTTTTATATTTTTTAGATAATTTAAATTGATTTTGTCTCACTGTTTCAATGGCATGCTATTATTTTTTTTTAAAACATTATATATTTTATTTTTTTTTTGCACATTTTTCTTATAAAATTTACTTCCGATTCAAAAGAATTTTAAGCAAATATGTGGGAACAGCAAATCACAGTTGCATGTGTGTTTGCGTGTGTGTGTGTACATAAGATTTATTGAAATGTGTATAGTTTTTTCTTCACACCGACTACCCTTCATCTTGGCTACACTTTTCCAACCACTTGCCACACCCCCCGCAACTGTAGCCACACGCCTTAAAGCGATTTACATTTTCATTTATGCCTGAAATAAGCACGAGATTCGCCTTCAAATGTGTGCGCTGGGTGTGTGTGTGTGCGGGGTGTTGGGTGTTATGTGTGACTGTATGTGAGTATGTGTGACTGTGTCCCTCTCAATGCTTTAGCATTTGGCGTTGTATTATTTACACACAAACTACATGGAAGCCGCTTCTTCTACACCGCTTTTAGCGCCACAGGGTGTCCTTCTCTTTCTTCCTTACTTTCTTTCTCTCTCCCTCTGTGTGTGTGTGTGTGTGTGTTTGTATGCTGGTACACATAGCATCACTCTGTGCAGTCCACAACCCATTTCTCCACATGCTACAACCAATGCGACGCATCATATGCAAATACTCGTAATATTTTTCAAATGTTGTTTGCTTTTGGCCCTTGCTTTGACTCCTCGTTTGTTGCCACATGCCACCCCCCCCCCCCCCCTGTAGCACAACGCGCTTCTTGCCTGCCTTTTCACATTTTTCAATTTTCCACGTTTCGCTTTGTTGTCGTCGCTGATGATACTACACACACAGAGCATACACCAGACTTTATGTGCATGTGTTTGTGTGTGTGTTGCTTACATTTTCATTATTTTTTTATGTGATTTTTTTTGCTTTTTTTTTTTCTTAACAATTCTCACTTGGCTCTTCAGGCTCCTCTCAAAAGGAAGTTGTTGCCGGCACCTCCCCCCAAACCTTTCTCGCTCTCAGTCTGAGTCTTCCTCTCCCTATGGCAGCTGCCTCTTGCTGTACCCCTAAGACCCTCCCATGTACCCGTAGTGTTTGCATTCTAAATTACCCATGGGCCAATGGACTGTATTTGCCTTCTCGTTCTCCTACACATGCTTTTCCTACATCTTATGTTGCTTCTACTTTTTGGCCCTCTACCACTTCCTTGCACGCTTTTGGCTTGTTGTTGGTTTCCCCGGTTTCCGTTGTTATTGCCTGTTTCTTTATACCTTCTTTTCGCTATGTTTTCTCTACTTTTCTGTATTTTTTTTTTTTTTTTTTTTTTTGCATATGGCAATGGAATGTCAATTGGCAACGGTCGCCGCTGACAGTTTAATGCCGCAGCTAATTAGATTTGATAAACAAACATTAAAAAAAAAGAAAAATGAGAAGGAAATAAGACGAAACTGTAGATCAATTCGATGACCACATGTTGATTCGAAATGCTTCAGTTAGAAACCAAAAAACAAAACGAAAAAGAGAGAAAAAAACAACAAAAAGAATTTCATTCAATTCTCAACGGAAATTCATTCGTTTTATACACTGCAAAACGGGAAGAGTCTCTTGATTCTGTTATGCAGAAGAATGTGAGTAAATGTAAGAGGAAGAAACTAACTAAAGAGACATAATAATAAATGTTAATGTATATGATTTGGTTGGACACAATATTAGTGAGGATTCTAGATCCTTTCTCTTAGCCATTTTAGTAGTTGTTATACTTAAGAAAATATTTAGTTAACATTTGAAGTAGTGTTATTTATATGCTTTAATCACATCAAAGAACAAAAAATGTTCATCCTTCTTCTTCTTCATTCACATAACCCTTAGATACACTCACCATTCATTCATTCCTTCATTCCTTCATTCAATTTCAAACCCATTTGGTAGTCGAAATTTAGGCCAAACTATTGTGCATCTTGAATGGAAGTTGAAATTACGAGAAGCATTTTACAGTTTTAGTTACAAAATTAATGACAGCTGTTAAGACAATTAAACTGAAATACCCTACCCTACATTCTATCTTTAACTATCTCTTTCTCTTTTTATCTCTCTTTATTTTTATCTTTGGCTATTTATCTTTAAGTCTATTACAAAGCTCAAACTGTAATATGCTAGAACAAAGGTTCATTTAAAAGGTTTTGTTTGCTATTTTGGTTTGGATCGATGCAAAGATTGTAGCTGCTAATATATACACTTTATATATATATATATATATACATATATATATAAACATTTGATCCCTGGCAAAAACTAATTATATATTAAAATACAGTAGGGGGTGGTTTATGAGCAGGCAGCAGGTGGTTTGTTTGGTTGAGTTGAAGTTTGGTTTAGGTTTAACTCAAAGTGCATAACAAATGTGAACCCCAGATTCAAAATGTGTGTGTGTATGTAGGTGTGTGTGTGTGTGTGTGTATGGGTGTCTGTTTGAATGTTTTGCATACTTTGCGGCCTGTCCAGTAACAAGTAACAAGCAGTATAACCTTAGCAACTACCCAACAAACACTAACACTCAGCGTCAGTCCCTGCACCACCCACTCACTCACACAAGCAGCGCCCCACTGGGTGGGTGGCAGCCCACAGAGACTGATGAAAAATTTACATAAATTACTGTAAACTGGATGAGTAGAGAGTTACAGGAATAGCGCCAAAATGAGACAGAGAAAGAGAGAGAGAGAGAAAGCAAAACGAAAAAAAAACATAACATGCGAGGGCTATAAGCCGAGGTTAACAAATGCCAAAAAGAAACACACAAATGCTAAATGAGAGTAACAGAGAGAGAGAGAGAGAGATAGCAAGAGTGAGAGTGAGTGAGAGCAGCGTGCAGAATGTAGAGGAAACGACGTTGACGATGACGACAACGACACAACAAAATTAGCATAAATGTGTTGGAGTTTCATTTTGGCAAACAGAAACACACACACAAACACACACAGGGTATATATATATATATACTATATATACTATAATAAGCATTATGCATTTTTTGGTCGGTGGGTATAGTTTTTAGGCAGTGTTTTTTGGCCCAAACACAACTCCCACCTACCGCCCCTCTTAGCCAACGCAGAGCGTGCGACATGAAATGCTTTCAAACAGCACCGAAGGCCATGTAATAAAACTACAACAAAAGCAACAGCAACAACAATAACAACAACAACAACAATAACAGCAACAAAGAGAAATAAGAAAAAAAATAAAGTCAAGCTAAAAGAAAAAGAAAATCAAGAAGATTATAATTTTTATGCCTTTTGCCTGTAAATTTGAAATGCTTCTAGAGATCCTTAAAGAAATGTACAAGCTAAGAGAGAAGTAACAGCATAAACAACGTGTCATTTGGGAATCATATTATATATATGTATATATATTTATATATATATATATATATATATGTGTATATATATGTATTAGTTGACGAATCTGTTATGACATAATATAATGCATAAGTTATTAAGCGAAACTCATAAACAAAATTTAAGCAGATTTTTAAAGCAATCAACAAAATTTGTTTATAAATGTTTTTTTGAAGGATTTATGTTAAAATTTTATTAGCTATGCTTTATGCTGCTTTTTGTATATATATATACGAATACAGTTATATATTTATATCATATAACACACCCAACAGCTCTGATCGATAGAGCAATCTAATCCATTGGCGCCCCAAACAATTTTTCTTTCAACGAAATTGAAATTGAATTTTGACACATTTGATGAATTGCACTTTTAATTATTGAACTCTCTCTGTGTGTGTATGTGTGTTGCTTTGGATTACAAAGCTTATGCCTCTAGGGTGTTTCTATAAGTGCATAAGTAGTTGCTACCTTCCCCTTTCCCGCGCTGCTAACTAACTCAGCGTGTATTGCAGCTCATGTTAAGCATTCCATTGGCTTCATCAGTCCAAGTTTAATGACCAGATCCCTATTAGATATAGCCTACATATACCCCAAACCCTATACTACATATACCCCTATACTTCTCCCCCAACTCACCCCAAAACCCGCCCTCTATTCATAGCATACAGTTTTGTATTCATGTTTCGACATGGCAAACTGGCAAATTACACAAAGCCCAATGAAGGCATCCATTGCAGTCAACTGTCTACCTCTATCTCTCTCTAACTCTCTCTGGGCTATGTCTATGTGTGATTGTGTGTGTGTGTGTGTGTATGTATGTGTGCATTTTTAATCATGTGCTTGCCTACTTATGTAGAGTCCAATGTTATTAGAGGCCAGGCCCATTTGGGGAATAGCGCAATGTGCCACGTACTTAGTTGCTAATTCTTTATGTGCACACAAGCATTTTTATAGCCCCCTCTCCCTCCCTCTCTATACAACCCCCTGATCCCACCAAACCCTAGCCTCACTTACTGTGATGTATATCTAGAATGGCATTATACTTATGTGATGCATTAAGCAACGGATAAGCAACATAACTAAAGCAATTCTAATTATGTTAGAAAAGTTAGTTTGAACTAGACAAAAGGTTAAATGCTTAGATTAATTAACTTTAAGAGATTAAATATAGTATATGCATATATTATACAGTTACGGCTATTATTTAGTTGGGGTAGTGTATGGCATAGTCGTTGTTGTGCTGCATTCAGCTGGATTTTAATGTGCAGAGTGCGCCCTCAATGCGGAGCTTTGAAAGTCCATTGCCATGCGAAGCACAAAACCATTGCTATAAACGACTACATATATATATATATATATATATATATATATATAAAAGAAGAAGAGTGTATTATATATGTGTGTTAGTGTGAGTGTTAAGTAAAACGGAAGTGCAGGTACAGTAAAAGCTCGTAAAAACGTGCAAATTTGACACTCGGAATTCAATGTCAATGAAATGTTTTCGACCATTTTTAGTAGCAACATTGAAAATTGGTTGAACAAAGCAACTAATTGTATAAGTGTGTGTGTATATTGTTATAGCTATTGCATAGTTAAAGGCATTACTTAGTTACTGCTGGAGTATTACAACATATTTTGCTTTTTTTCCCCCTATATATATATATATGAGCATAAATTTTCCACTTTGAGCACGTTTTGTGCCACTTTTGCCGCTTGGGCAAGTTATTTACTTTAGTTGTTGTTGTTTGCTATTGGTTTGTTTGTTGGCTTCTTGTTGTTGTTATTTATACTTGTTGTTGTTGTTTGTTATATATATATGTAAAATTCCAATTTCACAAATGTCACTGCATAGTTTTAGGCGTTTAGTCTTGGGCATGGTCTTTACTCTACATATTTTTCAAAACATATGCACAAACCATAGACATATATGCTCCATATATATATAAATACATACATATAAATTATATATATATACATACGCTACATATATTCTACATATACATATATATATAAATATATATATATATATATATAGTCTATACATACATATTGTGTTTCATCACGAGCAGCTAGCTTTGTGTAAACATCATAGAAATAAACTCATTTGTGAGTTATGTAAGGGCAGAGGCGTGGCTTGGCAGGGGGCGCTGGCATAAGCCTAGCTAAAGCTTGGAATTTAATAAGTCAAAGCCTAAGCAAGGATTTTAGTTATGTTTAATCCTCCCTTTGACTACGCCTCTGTTGCAATATCTATACGTGTTTGAATTACATTGCAATTTTGCAATGTTTGTTTGCTTTTTATGTGTATATGTTGTCCTGTGTCCTGTATGTTTGTGTGTGTGTGTCACATGCTTTTTCCTACTTTATTTTCATAAATTGCGTCGTTTACTCTTTGTTTAACCTTTGGGCAATATTTATATAAATTTATATATATGTGATATATCAGTTATTTTAATATATATATATAATGGAAAAACCTCACGTTTATGAATCTATATGTATATATATATATTTAAGAGTTATTTATTTAAACATTTTGTTACAACAAATTTCAATTTATATGGCATATATATATATGTATATGATATTTATCCATCAATTGAAATCAATATCATTCAACATAACCTTAAAACACTTGACATTCAATTAATTAACATTCATTCGAATTGCCTTTTAGTCGGTTTACTTAGAAGGGGAAAATAGGAACTAAAGTATACTGCAATTGCATGTATAAAATATATATATAAAAGCATAAGGAAACATATCCGATCCTATAAAGTCATATATATATTCTTGATCAGCAATAGTAATAGCCTCGATCTTGCCCTTAACATTTCTCCCTCTGCACAAATAATCCTCTTCTACTCTCTTCTATATTCTAATATCTCTTTCTACTTTTCTGCCCTGTATCTACATATAACTTCTCTATATTTCTGTTACTCCCTCTCTTTTGCTCCCCTCTTTCTTTCCATCCAGTTGCCTTGTCTTTAGATGCCATAATTGACATTCCGCTTCACATGTTGTTTTCATCGTTTCCATCGTTTTCATTTTTTGACAGCTGGCTTTGAGCTTTGACAAAATTATGAAAATTCCTTTCGTTTCGCTTCTGTTGCTGCTGCTTCTACTTCTTCTACTTCTTTTTTTCCATCTGCTTCTTCTTCTTCTTGTCAAATGTCGCTCAAAGCTTTGAGACATTTGCGCCTTTGACTTTGTATTTTGTTTTTTTTTTTTTACTTTTTTTTTGTTCTTTTGGCTTGTGCTTTTAAGCGGAACTTCAAAGCTGCTCTCTTTCTTTCTCTTTGCGATTTTTAGTGTGATAAAACACACACACACACACACACACATGCACAGAGAAAGCGAGAAACGAACTAACCAACTAACGGTACTCTGACTAAAACACAAAAGGCAAATAAAGGCTTCAAAAATTGAAAACTGTATGTGTGAATTGAGTGTGTATTTAAGGCTGTATATGTGTGTGTGTGTGTGGGGGTGTGTGTCTGTAGGACTGCCCATATCCTGGCTAAAAAAACTAAAGCAAAAAATGGCAGATAAATCGTACGAATGATGCTAAGAGAGAGACAGACAGACAGAGGGAGACAGATAGAGAGTGGGGGCAGCAGTGTAAAAAAAAGGATAGAAGAAACAAAAGCTCGTTGAACAGTTAATTCTCTCATTGCTGCTTATCACAAGTTGGCAAACTTTGCATTGACTGCCACACACACACACACATACACACAAACACGCAGCAAATGTGTGAATACAATAAAAGATCCACAAACATCTGGACATATATATCTGCTACATATATATATATATATCTGTCGGATGCGAATGCGAATGCAAATACTTTGAATGCCGGCTACTGCTTGCTGTCATATTACTCCCCTCCCCCCACTCACCATATATATCACTGTCTCTCTCTCTTTCTCTATTGCTTTGCCTGTTATATATAGTGTCTGTCAGCTCTGGACCCAGTTAAGACTCGTCTGTGGCTGACATCATTGTCTTGCAATGCGCTCATTTAAGGCAACTGCATAACTGTAAATTGGGGGCGCCAATGTGTCCATGCCCACTTTTTTTTCCTTTTCTCTCCTATTTCTTCCTATTCTTTCTCTTATCCATATATGTGCATATCCCTTTTATATGTCTGTATGTGTGTGTGTGTGTGTTTTCCTTTTCTTTTTGCTTGCTCATCTACTGCCTTCACGTTTTACCATTTTTTTTCGCTCTTTTTCTTTTCTATTTTCCAGCCCGTTTTTTTTTTACTCTACTGCGACTGCTGCCGCTTTTGTTGCGACAGCTTTTGTGCATTTTTTTTTGCCTTTAATTGAAGATTTTTTGACAGCAAACGTCGTCGTCGTCGTCGTCGTTGCCGTCCAATTCTACGTTCTTCGTTTTTGTTGTTGCATTTCCCTTCAGTAAACCAACAAGAGATGTAGAACAGTCATTGAGTTCGTAGAACTCTATTGCAGCAGCAACAGCAGCAGCGATAGCAGCCTTGAGCAGGCTACAGCTCTACAACAACAATAGCAGCAGCAGCAGCAGCAGCAGCAACAAGAACTTTGACAACTCTGTTTTAGCATGCACTGCTTAGGGCTTAGTCCATGGCCGAGTACCTTTCACTATCGACATAAGGCAGACTTTGTTTCCGCTTTTTACACACACAACGAGCATGTTATGTGGCCTGCATAGAAAATAACACACACACACACACATACACGCATTCGCACACACACACACACACACACCCATACGCACATGATACCACAAATTTGCTAGCAACAAACTTTAAGACAAGATAACTTCAATGTGGCAGGTAGCTAAGGCAACATTTAAAGTTCGAATATAATCAGGATATGTAATATAAGTATATATCATGTATGTAATAGTATATATGTATTGTATGTTTATATGTGTGTGTATGTTTGCTGCTGTATGTATTGTGTAAGTCTAAAGGTGGCTGGTTGCAATTACTTTATATAAATCTCAGTAGTATCAAGTGGCTACTGCTTGAGCTGCGCTTTATTCTCTATGGTGTGTACTTGACTTGAGCTCTCAGATGCTTGCTCTATCGTCTTCTTTCTCTGGCAGTATATGTATCTCTTGCTTTAATCCATTTTGTATGCCGGATAAGCTTTGCTCTAAGTGTTGCCTAAACAGTTGAAATCGTAGTTCAATAGTGGCATAAATTTTGGTTTGAGACTTTCCTTGAGGTTTGCAAAGCACTTTTTATATTGACTAGACTGATCGAGAATATATATTTATATATCTTTATGTCTATATAGTACCAATATAACAGTTTTCTATATGATTTCCAAGTGTTTTCTTACTCTAAAACACAGCTCATGCCTACAGCTACTAGCAGCTTCTGCGCTTCATTTAGATCCACTAATCAGTTCATGAATGTATATACTATATATATATTTAAAAGTTTCCCATTCATTACAGTCTTTTCTCTATACATTTTACTCCCCTTTAATCATTTAAATTGATCTCTAAGCTGTTTTCTCTTAATATTTCTTTCACTTTTTGTTGCAACAAAATAATCTTGACAATATTTTAATTATATGTTTTCTTCCTAGTGATTTTCAATATATATATATTTGCAACATTAGTATGCATTGAGCGTGCCACAAAACTTACTTAACTTCACATACAAAATATGCATTTGCAATGTGGCAAAGTGGCACGTGCAACTGCAGCCAACTTGCAGTTGAAAATCAAATGGAATTTCACGTGCTTTGCTCATGTTTGCTATAAAAATCAAATTGTTTCGTTGTTGATTTTTTTTCTTTAGTTTTATTTGTGTTACAAGTAGCAGGTTGCAAGTTGCAAATTGATTATTTTCATGGTCGCAACATATGAAATTAGTTAGTTGCATGTTGACTTCGTTGACTTGATGTAAAATGCATTTTTTTTTTTAAAACAATTTGCCCGCAAATCGCATTGCATTTAATGCATATTCATAGCAATGAGAAGTGGCAACAAAGAGGGAAAGGAGGAAGAGCAATGGCAGAAAGACAGCTGCAACAGATAGAATAAGGGAAAACAATCATGAATATTGATAAAGCAAATTGTTTGTTTGCTTTTTGGGTGTTTATTATTATTATTTCCAGTGACAGAAAAGTTGCAAAAATATGCAAAAATTACGAAGGATGCAAAAATATAACAAAATAAAATTGAATAAATACAACAATGAAATAATTGATATTTTTAAATATACATAGGGTTGTTCAAAACAAAAAATTCTCTATAATAAATGTTGAAGAAAGCGAAATAGATAAAGGGATTTATTAGGTATACAAATTCAAAGTAAAGTTGCACTGAAAATTGCATCGAAAAAGAAGGCAACAGAGAAAAAGTGAGAGGTGAAATCGAATACAAAGGCAAGCATTGAGCATAGTATATACACTCTGAAGTATCTTAAATTCTTTGCTAAGTATCAGTTATTATTATCAGAAATATTTCTTATATATATCTACTATATGCTTTAGTCTAGCAGCACTCAATTGCTGCAATTAGTTGTTGAAACTGCAGTAAATTTGTGAATGACGTTAAATCTGCTCACTATTAAAGCAGCTCAACTTAACTGTATTTTAAACTGTAAACTTAACTACTATTATACTTAAAAATACATCTAGTATTTTACTATTCAGTTAATATATAGTACTATAGCCACAAACTGTTGCCAAAACTATATAAAAGTTTATGGCTTAAACAAATGCTTTTTAATTGCTGCACAATTCGTGCAAAAATGTAAAAAATTTAAGAAATTTGCACCAAAAATTTATAATGCATATCGTGCAACTATATATAATATACCATATATATATCCGATCTATATATATATATATATTCGCATATATATATATATGTATGTAAAGCATTTTAAATGATTCTCTTAGTTTTACTGATTGCCTTCATCCATATTTACCATGTTAATTTTCCAATGATTCGATTTGAGTTACGCGCGTTGCACGTGAGGAAAAACCATCATATGAAATGTGTTACAAACAGAGGAAAAACCCCAGTTGAAAAAGGTGTGGAAAATCGATGTTGTTTGTTGTTGTTGTTGTTGGCTTTCAACATTTTACCCAACAGCAGTTTATATCGTGCCAGGCTCACATTTACCGTATGGCAGAATGGGGGGAGAAAGTGTAGGTGGTTGTAGCAGGCAGCAGGCAGCAGGCAGCGGGCAGCGGGCAGCCATATAAAGGGGTTGGATATAGTCATTGAAGGATTGTTTTAAGAGGGCTGTTTGTGGATATACCCCAAATATATACACAAAGTGTTGTTATGTTTTATACCTACCAATTATAGAATGCGCAAAATAATAAAAATTAACGATTGTGGCTAGCTCTTTGTATGTGGCTAAGAGCACAGGGAAAGAAAGGGAGTGGGTGGAAATTGTAAATGAAACTGAGGCCTCATCAATAGCTGACCTAGTTTTCTTTTATTAAGGAATGATGGAATTTGATTTTTGCCAACAACCAAAAAAATAGCCACACACCCACACATATTTAGAAAAAGCCAAAATCGAATTAAAAGAAAAACTCTTTGATATTCTTTGCTACACTCTTATTCTTTGATATTTTCATTTAAAGCAAACATTTTGTTTATTTCCCTTTGCTGCTTTAGAATATCATTAGGCAAAAAGGCAACTGTAAAATAACAAAAATCTTACCTAGAAAATAATCTGAAAGCAATCGATCAACAATCGATCAGCAATTGATCAATAATCAATCAATTTTCTTTGCGCTAATTTCATGCAACAAAATTGTATTCTAAACAAGAATTAAGTTTATGGGAAAGATGTGTGAAAATGTGGCAATTATTGTGAAAATTTAAATGTTCTAAAATATTTCATAAAAAGGAATACTATCCAAAATTATCTTAAAGTAAATATACACTGAACTTATTATGAATTTTATGTCAATAACTTGTTTGATTAATAACTTCTATTATTTATGTTTTTTTTCATTATTTATATTTTATGTTATTATTATATTTTATATTTTAATTATTTATATTTTATATTCTTATTATTTATATTTAAAATTATTATTAATTATTTCTTTTTTATTTTTATTCTATTTTATTTATTGTTTGCTTTATTTATATTTTACTTTATTTTATTTTCATGTTATTTATATTTTATTTTATTTATTTTTTATTTTTTTTATTTTTTTTATTATATTTATATTTTATTTATATTTTTTATTTTATTTATATTGTATTTATATTATATTTTATTCTAATTTATTTTATTTTATTTATGTTTTATTTATATTTTATTTATAATATATTTTATATTATTTTATTTATAATACATTTTATATAATTTTATTTTATTTTATTTTTTTTATTTATTATTGCTTTATTTATTTAGTATTTTATTAATTTATATTTAGTTTATTTTTATATTATTTATTTCATTTATTTTTAATTTTAAACATTATCCGGTTTTTATTGTATTTTATTTCTTTTTTAATTTATTTGAATTTCCAACATACTTTTCTGCATTTTTCAAATAAAAATATACATATTTTATATACTCATCTTGATTTGGTATTTATTTATATTTCATTTATATATATATATAAATGAGGCAAAAATATTCTTAATTTCTTTTTTAATTATTTCCTATGCGTTCAATTAATTGTTAATAATTTAAAGCAGCAGCTGTTGCAGTTGTTGTTCTTGTTGCTACAATTGCTGTTGCTGCAGTTGGAAATTTTCCTATTTTTGCATCATTTTTGCCATTTCACAATTAAATATCAATTTTTTTTTCTGGTATTTCTGTTGCTTGTTGTTGCACGCGTATTGAAATGACGCACACAAATTGTTGCTGTGGCATGTGAGTTCGTTTCCTACGAGTGAAAGCAATTTAAATTTTAAAGGTAAACAAATTAAACACGTCGAATAATGAGCAAAAAAGCAAAAAAAATAAAAGTAGAAAAATAAGAGAAACATTTTTAATTGTCCGTGTGGGCGACTAAATTAAACAGGAAAATCTAGCGCAAATAGAAGAAGATAAACAAAGGCACAAAAAAAAATGTAAAAAATTACGGGTTGAAAGGTAAAAGCGAAAAAAAAGAAATGTACAACTCTAATCCTACGTACACTTCAACCTCCAGCCATCCTTTTATCCACTCAAGAGAGATCTCATCTCGCAATGAGAAGTCACTCGCACAGTTCACAGTTCTCGGCTCTCAGTTCACTTCTCTTCTTCTGTCAGCCAGCTCCCTGAGCGTCAGTTAGAGCATTGCCAGACTGACTTGTGGCATATGCTAATGAGCCCTGGGCGTTGCTCCATTTCTCTGCCTGTGTCTCTGTCTCTGTGTCTAGTTGTGCATATTCCTACCGCTTACTGCTACACCTTCTGCTATTGCTGTTATTTCTCTTCCACTTCCTCCTCCTCCTCATCCACTCTTATAGCTTGTCTGGTTGATAATTCCCAGTCTGCTCGCTGTTCACAAAAGAGCGTAAAGAACCAACTTCTGTTGCATTTTAAGCTGTTTGTTAGCTTCAAGACTATCGCATGCGTCATAATTTTTTCTTTGCAATTTTTACCCTGTAATAATAAGCTAATCTTGGGGTATATTTACACATATGCATAAGTATGTTAACTGATTGAGTATTAGCTTGTTGTAAACGGACAAACCTAAGTTCTTTCTAGTAGTATAAATTATGATAGCTTTCATATGTCTTGAGTATAGATAGCCTATAAATATCAACAGTTTTCTACAGGGTATCTGTACTGTGTGCCCTCTTATTTATGTTTATTTACACTTACTTTCCGCCTCTGTGCGCTGACCATGAAAAATGCATTCAAGTTAAGAGACGCACGCAAAAAAGCACAAAAGGGAGAACTAAGCATAGCAAAGGGAAAAGGGAAAATGTTAAAAAAAGGGGAAAAAATAGAGAAAAAAAAAACAAAAAAATAAAGCAGAGTCTAAGATTACAAAAGTCGAAAGACTTTTGCGAAAATTTCTCTTGAGTTTTTGCCTCCCCCCACCCGTGCTCCTCGTCTTAACGTCTTAATGAGGAAATAAGCTTAGATAATGCGTACGACCGACATTATGTCTGGGTGGGTTATCTGCCCCTCGCTCCTCTCTTCTCTATTCATATCACTTTACTTCGCTTCGCTTCACTTCATCCCTCAAGGCAAGTTGTCTCATATTATCATGTTTGCAGTTTGTCTGTATGTGTGTGTGTGTGTGTATGTATGTATGTGTGTGTAAGTTAAGCATTTTGTAAATGGTTTGTTCTGTCTTACAATTAGTTTTTAAAGAGGTTGGGGATCTGTTGGAGAATCTGAACGGCACCCCATATCTCAGACAGTTATAGTTATAGTTATAGTTAAGGAGTCCGATGTAAAAGGGAAATGTTGCAGAAAAAAAAAGGAAAACATAAGAACATAAAAGTGAAGGCAAAGTTAAGACAATGAAGTAGCTTTGTTTATGGCATTTGGCATAACAAATCGGAATGCTTTATATCTTTTGCATACCAGCAGTCCAATTGGTTACTGTTCAATGTACTGTTCATTCAATTTACCGCCAATTTGATAAGTTTATCCAGATAAGCACATAAACTGTAAGTCAATACAAAGCAGTAATTCCTCCTTATATAAACAAACAATATAAGTTACTTTGTGTGGCAAATGAATCAGATGAAAGTTAAATGCGTATGACGTATCAAAAAAATAATAGAATAATAGGTAGGATACAAATAAACTAAAACGAAGTTCAATTAATGTACAGGTACACCATAAAAATGTAATTAGTATTAATAGGTATAGAGTATAGTATAAAATGGTATGAACATATACAAAGCGTATGCTACAAAAGGCATTTTATGGCATAATATATTTATATTTATAATAAGACAAGGGCTTATATGATTTTAGATAAAGGTATAAATTTATATAATTAGGTATAAATGTGCATTAATGATGTAAATTGGAATCAACCAGCTTATTATGTAATAAAAGTAAATATGTTTAAAAGTATAGGTTATAAAAAGGTACAAATAGGTATAAAAAGTGTATAAATAGGTTCAAATAGGTATAAATTTATAAGTATTGGCTATATATGTGTATGAAGCGATTCAATAAGTATTTAATATAATAAAAAACAATAATAAATATATAAAAATAGGTCAAAATTGGTATAAAAATATATGAAATGATATAAAAAAGTTTAAAAAAGGCATAATTTATAAAAGTAAAGTGTTTTCACTTACCTTTGACAATTTATAGTAAGTGTTATTTAGTGTTTAAAACAATTCACAGCGTTTAAAATTTGTTTTTTTTTCTTTATTGTATTTATAGCTTGTAATTTGATCACTTTATAGCGTTTTAAGGCCACTTTTAAATACACAGACACTTAAAAAAAAAAACAAAATGCCACACAGTGCTGCCAGGTAGTTCTAATTGTTGACCAGATCATTTAAAATGCAATTCATTTGCCATCAACCAATTAGCAGGCAATTTTTGATGTAAAAAGCAAAAATATTTCGCGGTTTTTGTTTGCATCAACTGTAAAATATCAAAACAAATTAATTACTTTTAAAATACATTATAACACATAGTTGTTATATATATGTATGTGTGTGTGTGTATGTGTATGTATATATATTTACATATTTATATGCAGCTTTATAGTATATTAATTTTCAGCAATAACAAGATACAAAATGACATTAATTATGCAATAAATTATACATTTTATGCATGCGGCAAAATATATATATTTATATATCTATTTATATGTATATATGCATTATATATGTATGTATGTGTATGTAAACATGTACATATATATATTTTACAATAGTTTGAAATAATTTGATAATAACTTTGTCATTAGAGCAAATTGCAGCAGAGTTGTTCATACTTCTCCTACATGAAATGGGTTGACTCTCTTGACACCTTTGCTCTCTTTTTCAAGTGTTGCCCAATACTTTATTATTTTTATATCCATAAGCTGACATGACAACCCTTCATTCATTCTTAGAAAATAGTTCCTCTTTATTACTAATTTACCCTAAAGGCAACAACCTGCAGTTCCATGAGTTACAACCAAATAATACTTGATAAATATATCAAAATATTCACAATAATATTCATTGTGAACTGAAATACTACATATATATATAATAATACATATTTATATATATATGTACATATATTTTTAATAATAATAATAAATATTTGCAATGCTCCCGTTGTGCGTAGAATTTAATTAAAATGCCAAACGCATCATAAATATTCAATTTATTTCAAGTGCCTCCCTACCCCTGCCCCAATTTTTTGCTTCGTTCATTTTCCAGTCAACTTTTACCCCATTTTTACTTGATTTTCTGCCAATTTTTTTATGTTTTTTTTCCATATGAGGTTTACATAAATTAAAAATTAAATCAAATGAAAATTATAATGAACCTTTTTCAACATAGTTCATAGTGCGTCATAGTTGCCTTTTTTGTGTACCTTTTTGTTGCTGTTGCTGTTTATAGGTTGAACTTGGGTTATATAATGGGACTTATAATTGACAGAAGAGCAACAAATTATGATACCAAATTACTTTATATATTTTTGGCTTATGTCTTAGCATAAACCTGGCTAATACCCTATAGATTTTTCATCTGTTATTTTGCTTTTTTAAATTCATTTTTTAGTTTCCCTATTATCATTATTTTTGTCTGAATTGAGTCATACCCATTTTCATTGTCTTTACGCTCATTGGTTTATTATTTTGTTTTTCTCTGTTTTTCTCTGTTTTTCTCTCTGTAATGAAAACAATTTGACAATTACGTATAATCAACTAGAAGGCACTTTAAAATGGGGCCAACAAATTCGTAGGCTTCATTTAAATAATACCCAAGGACAATGACAAATGAGCAGCTTTTGTTGTGAAGGTTCAAAGCGAAATGTATATATGTGTATGTAAAAAAGGGATCAAGTTTGGTAAATGTGTTAACAATGGACACAATGTAACACGTTTGTGTGTATGTATGTATGTGTTTGTGTTTGTCTTTGACTTAGTCTCTGTGTGTGTTGGTGTTCTGCTTTGTTTGATGCCCTTTAACCGCATCAATTTGCCTAAAACAATGTCTGTCTGTCTGCCTCTTTTTTTGCTTTTCCTTTATGCGCTTTTCCCCTCTCACACTCTCTATCCCTTTCTCTGTCTGTCTGTCAGTCTGTTAGCCTATTGTGCTTTACCTTTTATTTGCATAAAAGAACTTACGCCCACAGCAATGGGTTAGAATTTTAAAGGATTTACAAGCTACTGAAAATCTATTTGATTAGCTAATGAAAACCTGTTACAGCGCTTTCTCCCACTTCCACTTTCTATCCCACTCATTATCTTTGTATACAAGCTACCAGTGTATTCTTGTACTCAGTGTACTCTTTGTTTCTTCATTATGTTTCAGTATTTCTACTCAATTCGCTTTACATCTTGTTCTTAAACGTTGCTGTAGGTATATTCTAACATTTCAACTTTTTTCTTTCTTTGCTTTAAATTTCCTTTTTTATTTCTTTATCTGTTTGCCTTTATACTTATACTTTTTACTTTAATCTCTTCAATAGCTTTTTATATTCATTCTAATAAACGTTTCTCTCTCTCTCTCTTTTCAGGTATGTAAAAGATAATTCCCTGACGACTATTTCCAATTTAAGAACATATATGGCAAGGGGGGCGGAATGGGGGTGTTACCACTCAAAAGCAGTAAGTCACATAACATAAGTTGTTGTTGGCCATTTTTTTGGGCCAAAAATATATATGTGAAATTTGTTGCATGCAACAAAGCAAGCGTCAGTGTCAATATTTATGGATGTTTCATGGAATTTACACTCAAGGCCAATAATATTCCATTTTGTTGTTGATCTACTTGTGGTTGTATATATATATATATATGTGTGTATGTGTGTGTGTTTGCGTGTGTATTTATTTGTTTGTTGTACATAAAAACAAAATACAAAATTGAAAATAAAAAAAAAGTAAAAAGTATAGAAAGAAATTACAAAAATTTACCAGATGAAATATGTATACCCAATGCACCTTGTCCCCCATCTACTTTTCATTTTCATTCCTTACCATATTTTACACAGCTATGCCACATGCCATTTTACCACATACCACAGCTATCCACATTCATACACATACATTCACATACATTCGCATACATCCACATACATCTACATACATCTCCATATTCATTCTGAACGTCTCGTCAAAAGTTTTCAACGATCCATAATTTTATGGCATCCATATGAATGTGAGATGTGAAAATTTTGTACATAACGAAAAGTGGAAAATTTGTGGAAAATTGTGAAAAATTGTGTATAAAAAAGAATATATATGAAAATCTGTATGGAAATTACATATATTTATATATTATATATGCATATATATAATACAGTCAACTTTTATTGTGCGGTTGCCTAGATAAATCTACTCAGGCTTATTTACAGAGACCCAAAACCATGGCCATGCAGTGGGTGGTGTTGTTATGCACAGTGCTTATGGGCTATGAAGAACTTTACATTACAAATTTATATGCCAAAAGTTAAAGCTAAAGTAGAACTTTAAATGATATATCTAATTGGTTGGCTTCGGTTTATAAAAACTATATAAAAATTGGGTCAAACTTAAACTCAAATTTCCAATATGTTTGCCATTAGACTTCATGTAAATGGTTTGCAGTGTAAGTTGGTCTTTAGCCATTTTAAATATGTTTTCAATTTAGGCTTAAATTCCCTCTTTCAAGGTCAAATCAAATGACTTTTGTACCACTGTACATAAGCTACAACGCCAATGCAAATTTGTATAAGAGATGGCAATTTGATGAATATGAAACGGATACACTGGTTCGTAGTTAAACCCACCCACATCTACCACAAAGTCTCCCTCAAAGCCCCCCTCAATACCCTCTACTAACGCATTCTATTTACATGCATGTCTATGTATGTATGTATGCATGTATGTGTATTTGTTTGTATGTTTGTTTGCTTGTTTGTCTCGTTATTTGAATGTTTTTATGACCGCAAAAATAATTTCGTTTTTACTGTGCAAACATTAGATAATCATTTTGTGGTAACATCTCTCTCTTTTCTCCTACTACTGCTCACTCTCTCTCTCTCCCTCTCCCTCCCTCTTCTTCTAACAGTGCCATCTTTTTGGGGTCTCTGTATGTGTGTGTGGGTGCGTCTGCGTGTGTGTGTGTGTATTGCATGTTGCATGTAACCAGGGCTTAATGTCATTTGCGAAAACGAGTAGCATAACCTGCGGCGCCTCTTGTTGACCAAGGTAATAAATGTACGTAAGAGCACAATATGTGTACGTCGGTAGGAGCAGGGGCGTCGGCGAAAGGGGGGGGGGAAATAATATGTTTAAGTCATTTATTATGCAAAATTAAGTTTCATTTGCAAGCTAAAACAGTCACACGCACACAATACTCTCTCTTTATGTATGTATGTATGTCTATGTGTGTGTGTGTGTGCGTGTGTGTCGCTTGTTAGACATGTTGCCATAGTTTCTACATACCATTTGCTAGACTGAACTCTTAACATGAGCAACTACCAACAGCAGCAGCAAGAACAACAACAACATGTTGCAAGCAAACCAAACCATTGGCATCACTTGCAACATTCTCCTTATTTTTTATGACTTCCTTTTGGAGCAGAGAATATGTGAAAAGCCAAAGGATCACAGTTGAAGAGAAAAAAGAAGAAGAAGAAGTATGCTATATAATGCAGCAGCGCCATTGAAGCAGCGGCGGCTGTTGCACTTGTACTCTCCTTAACGTATTTTTTCCTATGCTTTCACACACAGCAATCAACTTCCGGTTGGTTGCCTCTGCCACTTGCCACTTGCCACTACACCTGCTACTGTCTGTGGCGCAAGCTGCGTCTGCCTCCCCACGTCCTCACACTTCCTACAAAAATATCTTTCGACTGCTTTGGAATGCTGCTGCATGCTGCAGGAACTGTTGCCTCTGTTGCTGCTGCTGTTGCTGTTGCTGTTGCTGGCATCTTCTTGGCGTTCATTTCATTTCATTTGAATGCTCTTTGCACACTTTTCCATCTTTTACTTTGTTAATGAATCCTTTTGTTCGCAATTCCTTCACATGAAGAGCTCCTCATTCCCCTTCCCCTTCTCTGTCGTTACCTTAAACACCATTGTTGTCTCTCTATATGTATGTGTGTTGGTTTTTTTCTGCGTTTCCCGTTACAATTTTTTACACCCTTTTTATACCCTGTGTAGTAGATGTTATGTGCAGCATATCCTTTTGGTATGTTAACCACAAAAGAGCTTAGTTAAGAGAGCGATAAAAGTGAGCATGGAGAATTGCTGATAGAAGAAGAAGAAGCAGCAGCAGCTGGAAGAAACTTAAGATGGATTATGCCCGAGCTAATAGAGAGAGACAGAGAGAGAGAGAGAAAGAGATATAGAGTTTTTGGCCAAGTTTTATGCAATTCTTCATGCTCATTGCTTCCATTTATCAAACTCTACATATATACCACCTTCCACATTAGGGAGTATATACTGTAACAGCTGGTTTTACTGCTGTTGCTGCTGTTGTTGCTTCCTTTTTTTTTTGTGGTTTTCTTTTAGTGGCAAACCGCTCATCAAGGACACTTTGCGCTACTCAATTTCTTTCCATATATTTTCATCCTTTCTTTTTTTTTTTTTTTTGTATTTTCTGCTGCTGCTGCTGCTGGTGTTACATTTTTCTTACTCCCTTTTCATGTTGCTTTATTGCTTTTAAGCTACCCACCGTTACTGCTCATGTTTCCTCAATTTTTTTCCAGCAGTTTTTCCCATTGTATTGTCGTACTTTTTTGCTGCCGTCCAGCAATCGCTAAAATTTGTTGCCGCTGATTGCATTTTCGGCTTCTTGCAGCAATTTGCCAAATGCATTGCGCATACGCAATGTGCACCAAGTGGCGGCAATACACCACACAGCACGGCACAGCACAGTTAAAAGTCTTTTGCAAATATTTAGAGAGCAATGTTGCACGTTGCTGGTTGCTGGTTGCTGGTTCCTGGTTCCTGGTTGCTAGTTGCTAGTTGCTCGTTGCTTCGTTGTTCGTTAACCACAAAATAAAGTAGTAGAAGAAGAACAGGCAAATTGCAAATTTTTAATCCTTTTAGTTTGCCATTTGCTTAACAGCTGTTTGAATGAAAATCTTACCAAATACAGTTGCAGATTTTGTGGATTTTCTGCCAAGTAACTTTTAGCTCTACTTCTGGCCATATGCAAATTTGTCTTTAGCCAATTGCAAAAGCCTCTGCCAACTTGATGTATAACAATGATATGTACTGTTATCAGTGTGCATCAAATGAGCCATAACCTCAAGCCACAAACAAGTTCCCTACCCACTGCCTGTTCCAGTTTCAGTTCCAGTTCCAGTTCCAGTTCTAGCTGCTGTTATTGCTTTTATTGTTGTTACCAAAATAGTAGCATATAAATCTATAAAGCTGGCAACACCCAATTATTTGCAGTAGACTCAAACATAAATCTAGCATCCGGCGATATTTGTTTGACATTTATCGCAAACGTCTGCGGCAGCCTGAAACCAATAAGGACCCCAAGGATGGCAATAAAAGGATGCGGCTGGGGGGTCTAACTACAATAGAAAAGGGATATATGGAGTATAGGGCTTGAAGTGTGAGCTGTATTATATATATATTGAGTATATATATAATTTCTGTGTGCCTTTTATGTGCAGCAATCAGACAGAAGAGTTAACATGGAGTTGCCGTCGATTGAATACCCTTAAGCTTGTGTTAGGGCATGAAATTTGACTTTAGTTAAAGAAAATTTCTATAAAAAGTAGAAGGAACTAAATGGAAGCCAAGTAAATGAAATAAATGTAGAAGTTAATACCAATTTTATATCAGAGAATTCTTACTTAAAGACAGTTTTCAGCCGAGTATCGACTGCAGTTCAATTATATACCTAAACTTGCCTCTAATTTAGCCAAAGCACACTCAATCCCTTCTCTGTGTTATAACCATATTACACACTGCCTGCTAAAATCATGTTACCCTTTCCCATAGTAGTGCAAGCTGACATCGACAGGGTGCAAGAGAGAGTGAGAGCGAAAGAACCGCAGCTAGTGACGGGCACGGCAACTGCTGGTAACTGATTCATCCTTTGGCCAGGACACGCTATGTTTCTTTTCTAAGTTTAGCTCTTACAAATTTGCTGTTGCTTTTACTGTTGCTGATGTTGCTGCTATTGCTGCTGCTGCTGCTGTTGTTACTGCCAAAGGGCAACACATGTTGCTAATGTGTCCACTGAGAGTTTCATCGAAATTGGAGAGGTCGCAACTGTCGCACAGTCAGTTTATGCAATGTTTCTACTTGACTAATATATATATAGTATATATAAAGGAAATATATTTATGTACATGTTTGTATATATATTTATATATATATTTTATATATAGCAATACTATATGTAGGTCGTTTCCTTAAGCCAAAAAAATGAAGGAAGAAGTGGAAGGTTTACTGTCATTTTATTGATTTCTATGACAGAATAGTCTGTCTATATATATGTATGCTGTGTGTGTGCTTGTGAGTTTCGCTCTGCTATAACCTCCAGCAACTGTTGTTGCCGCTGCTCCTGCTACAACTTGCTTGTTGTTGTTGCTGCCATCGTTTAGGCCTTGTACAATTCAATTCAATCAAGCAAAACAGTTTTCCAATAGTGTCTCCAGTGTAACATGTACTTGATTGTTGTCATTGTTGTTGCTGTTGCTTCTACTTCAACTTTTTTGTACGTTGTTGTTGTGACTGTTGTTGGAGTATGTATTTTTGTTGTTGTTGCTGTTACTGCTGTTTCCTTGTTTGCTGCTTACTTTGACTGACTTTTCCTAGTAGCTGCTCAAACTGTCTAACAGCTTTGCTATCTACAAGTACTTCTATCTACTGCTGTTGCTTTCTCCTGTTCCATCTCTTTTTTCGCCTTTCTATCTTCCTCTTCCCTCTCTTCTTTCTGCCATATTTGCTTGCTTCTTGTCACGTGCAAGTCAGTTATGAACCCATAAGGAAACACAGAGCAAGAACAAAAAAAAAAAACAAAACATATTTTGACTTTTGTCTTAAATTAAAGTGACAACAGCAGCTGACATTTATATTGGCAACTGATGAAACAGTCAACGCATTGAGCTGACTTGTTGTTCTTCTTCTTCATTTTTGTGGGCCTTTACATTCTGTTTATTAATTGTTGCTGTTCCACCAGATACTCCTTGTTTAAACAAATTTTAATAGCTTCTGTCTGCCTGCATATGTAAAACTATCAGTTAACAATCAGTTATCATTGTCTATGTGTTGATTGTTTGTATTACATATCGAAAGGTTATTGTCCTTTACAGATATCCTTGAGATAGTCATAATATTTACTAGCTCTTATTTCTTTCTGGTTTGTATTTTAAAATTGATTTTCTTTAAATTGGTATAAACATTATCTTTCATAGTTCTTAGAATGTAAACAATGGAATTTTCATATAAATATATATTTTTCTTCTTATTCTTAGTAGCTTTGAGTGCATGTTGAAATTGACAATTGATAATCTTTATACCTAAACTATATATACCTAATTTTTATGCCTTATTTACATTTATAATATTAGTTGATTTTGGTTACCTAAACATTATTAGTATTAACTTATCCGTATGCCAATTTTTTACCTATTTTTATACCTTTTTTGTATCATGCATATCATATAGAAAATACATATTTTCTATACAAAGCTTCTGCCACGTATTTTTAGACCTATTTTATATATATTTTATACCTATTTTTTATGCCTTTCCATAACTCTTTTCCTGTATTTCCATTATACTAATGATTTACATATCGAATATGCATTTCAACATAACCAAAAAGTTTATCATTTTGTTTCTACAAGTTTGCATTCAATTCTGTTTTATTCTCTCTATTCCAAAGAAAGATTCAATACACAAGGTAATAATGTGTTGAATTTATATGCCTTTGCGAACAAATCCTTGATAGTACTTTTTCTCTATATATTTCATACACTTTCTTAGGCTAATGCCGCAACTACTGTAGTTAATGTAAGCAGCAAGTTGGATTGAAAATGAAATCCCTTTTTGACTTTCTTCTAATCATACTTTTCAACGGAATCACTTTTAGTAATACGCTGTGCAACCTCTTGACTGCTACTTGAATTTATATACCCACCACTATGCTATATATATATATAAAGATGTATATCACCACCACCACCCCCACCAACAGAAGTGGCAACGCACCACCATCTGCCTTATACTATGTAGTGGCATTGGTGGTAAACGCCTGTCATAAATTGCCTAAGCTTCTGTTGCTGTTGAGGCTTCTGCTGCCGTTGCACCACCCACTCATTCACTCAGTTACCGGCTGTCTTTCACTACTACTTCTCTTTAGCTTATACGTCCCTCTCTCTCTTTCTACCACTATGCTTATCTCTCTTTGTGTCCGTTTAGCTGCTTGTCTGCCTGTCTGTCTGTCGTTCTGTGTGCTTTCCTTTTGCCTGCGCTTGCCCTCGTTTTGTAATATGGGGCCAAAACGTGCGCCTGTCATGTCGCCATTTTTTATTTCAATGTTGTTTTTTTCTTCTCTTCTTCTTTTGCGTTTTTCCTGATGATTTCCGTGGCATACACCCGCACACACACACACACACACACACACACTCACACACACTCACACACACATACATATGAATTGAGTGTGGCGCACGTGCAGCTGACATTAAAATAAATAAGAAGCGTCTCTAAATGACAGTTTTGCATTAGATTTTTGTTACAAAACTTGTCGAGCGGCAAGCAGAATTTAACTTTTTTGTTTGTTTGTCTCTTTCTTGCTTCATTTTATGCATTCATCTTCATTTGTACTGTTCCTTCTTATAGTTTCACCTACCTATTGGCATTTTATACTTGAATTCACTTTTGTTTGGCGCATTTTCCATTATATTGATAACAAAAGTTTAAGTCCAGCTTTGGTAGGGCTTACATTAGGCTTTGGCTTTAACATTGGCTCAAAACGCTTATCCTTTTGCTTACCAAGAAAAAGAAAAGAAAGCAAAGTACTTGCAACACACACACACATGCATATACAAGTGCGAAAGAGACGGCATAATATAGCACAGTAAACTATAAAGTTGAAAGTTTTTGTAGAAACCGAAGAGAAATATATAGCAAGAGGAAGTTAAAGAAGAAGTAACAATTTTGGGTGTATATATGTAAAAGGAAAAAGAAGTTGACAATTGAGAATTGCTTAAAGAGAGGAATAGGGAGTGGGAGGGTGGGAATTGAGAGTAAATCAAATATGTGCCACAGCTCAAGGCGGGAATCTAAGCTGAGGTTTTGAGTGAGTTTCAGAAAGTGTTAAAGTTTGGAGTGATTTGAAGGAGGTTTATAAAGAGAGAGAGGGGGGAAGGAAACAGCAGAAAACTGAGAGAATTGAAGTAAAGATCTTTGGGTATGCAAATAGCTGAAATAGCAGCATAAATTAGAAGCAAAGGAGAGAGCTAAATGAGAGCACAGGCAATAAGAGTAGAGCCTACAAAAAAAAATAAAAAAAAACAACGGTTTAAGTGCGTGAGATTGACTGTGCTTGTGTGTGTATGTTTCAGAGTGTATATGTGCACAGGAAAGGGAAACGCAAATAAATTTCATTTTATTTGAGTGTTTATTATATATTTTTCTGCTTCTCTCTTGCTTTTTCGTATTATTTTTTTTTTGCATCGAACATGTCGAAGACTTTGATTGTATTGAGGAAGATGTTTTCCGTTTTGCTGTGTGTTGTTTACACACACACACACACACACACACGCATACAAGGACCTCTACATTTACATACAAAGCACGTTCATATGTTACTATGTATATATATATATATGAGTGTGTGTGTGTTTTAGCTACATTTATGCCATTTCAAGTTTGACTAAATTGATTTTCTGTTACAACGATTTTGTTGCCATTGTTACTTTTGGCCTTGTTTTAAGATATTTGTTTAGTTGATGTTGCCAACTTCTTGTACTATACATATACACACACATATATATATATGTATATGTGTGTGTGTGTGTGTGTGTGTATATTTATATTAGTCGTAACACGTCTGGCATAAAATCTTTTTTAATTTTGCAAATGTTACAAAACAACAGCAAATGTTAACAACGACGAGGGTCATTCACTAAGTAATTGATTCATTCATTCATTCATTTATTCATTCAAAGACAAAAGCAACTTGCATATATTATTGGCCTAATATCTGTTAACAATTTGCATATTATTATACTAGCTGATGTCATAACTTTATACAAAATTGAAATCTCTTTAATTTAAGTATTCGTTCATAGAAAATTTCATAGAGAATGTTTGACCTGCTTTGCATTTGCTGCCGGAAGTTGTAGCTTTCTATGCGTTGGTGCTACCCTCGTTTTTACACACTAAGCTGCATCTATATATATATATATATGCAGTTCCTTTTTTTGGGTTCCTCAAGGAAGTTGGCTCCCTACAGTGCATCCTGCTCTGCTTAGCAGCTTTTGCTGATATTTACCCAAAAAAAAAAGGATAGAAAGAAAAAACTTTCTCAAGTTGCTGCAACATTTTGAGGCGGGCGGGCGGACAAAATCTACAACTTGACAGCAACAAGAATACTGCCAAAGGATACAAAATGCAGCACCAGCAGCAGTAGTAGCAGCTGCATTTGCTGAAGCAGCAGTAGGAGCCGCAGCAGGAGCAGCAGCAGGGACAACAGTTTGGAAAGACCAGCTAAAATCTGTTTTTAGTTTGTTTTTCCTGTGTGTTTGTGCCACATTTATTTGCTACCAGCTACTACTTTCACCCTCCCCTATCTCCTTCTTCCTCTCTTTATCTCTGTATTAACTTGTATATGTTGCTTGCTTTTTCTTTACGGCTTTTCCATTTTATACTTTGTCCTTCTCTTTGATGGCTGCAAGTTTCCTGGCTGCTGGTTTTTGCCCGCATATAAATATTTGATTTGATTGTTGCTCGGCTCAACTACGTGTTTCTATGTTTACACACAAACACACACATATTTATACACTGTATGTGTGTGTGTGTTTAGGTTGTTGCTCAGTCATTGTTTCAAGTTTGTTTTGATGCCTGCTGTCTGCTGTCCAAGCAACAACAATACAAGTATTAAAAGTGAAAATAACCGAAATAAGTTGTGATTGAAACGTTCTTTCATTTAGATTTTCAAATTAAATTTGCAAAACAGAAAAATAATATAAATTAAAATACACAAAATAAGGTATAAAATGTTGCTTAAGCTGGTATTTGTTGCAGGATATTGCCAGAGGATCAATTTACATAGTAAGCGCTGATTTGTTGTTGAATGGAGACTTTGGCAGGAGGTTGCACCAAAATATATAAAAAGGATATCAGAAAGTTATGAAAAAGTATAAGAAAGTGTGTGTAAGTGTGCTAGATACCTCCTTAAACAATAAAAAATAGAACACTAGTAAAATAAGTAGGTAAATCGTTAATATCCTGTCCGATTTTCCTACCTAAAGTTGTTCTCTTTCCTCTGCTGCTTTTAACTTAAATTTGAACAGTCTCTGTTAAGCATCTTTCCAAGCTCTGTTAATATATCTCATAATGTTAACTAACTGTTAATTATTAACTCCAACAAATGAGTCTCAAATAACCTTTCTTAGCTACTTATTTTCCCACTCAAAAGCTGCTTGTTATATATCCTTTCATCCATCTCCATAGACTTTTCACTTAACTTTTTGCCTTAAATTTTTGACTTAAAGTACAAAATTTTTAATTGATTTTAAAATTTTGCTATTAATTTATTGAAATTTATGCTGCAAATTCTCTATGGCTCATGTATATAATCGTATGTGTGAATGTGTGTTGGTGCGCAGAGAAGTATGCTATAAAAAATGCAACAAATTTCTGCTGAGTGAATTATAAACTGAAAAATATTTAAATGAAATAAAATTTGTTGCCATTAAAAAGGTTACAGGTGAAACATGCACAAAAGCAGCACACATATAACAACAAATGCATACATAAGCACATACACACACACACACACATACACACAAAAATACACAAAGGATAATACATATTTAATTTGTCTGAAAATCAAAATACAATGTGGATTTTTAGTGTGCGCCATTTAATTGGATTTATTTTAGCTTTTGTCATAGAAAATAAACAATTTTTTTATATAAATATATATATATATAGATATATATTGGAAATTGTTGCTGTTGTTGCAGTTGCAGTTGCAATTGTTGCTGTTGCTATTAGTTTTTGTTATTGCACTAGAAAATCGTTAAGCGTTAACATGGCCATTGTTGATTGTTGCTGCTGTTGCTGCTGCTGCTGCTGCTGCTGCTGCTGCTGTGTGTTAGCCACATTGTTGTTTGTTGTTGCAGTTGTTACTGTTACTGCTGTGACTGTTGCTGTTGTTACTTTACTGACTGTTGCCATTTTCATTGTATGCAACTGTCAGTGGGTCAGAGTGCATGCAAAGCAGTGCAAGTGGCACAATGGTTCAAGTATTCTCTATTGTGTTGCAAGTATTGTCAACTGTGCCAACTGTGCCACACGGATATATATATTGCAACATATAAATATATATATACAAATATATAGAAATTCTTTTCTAAAATATCAACTCAAATTCAACAAAATAACAGAAAAGCTTTCCTAAATCTATAGGAAGAAAAAATGACAAAATTTACTACGGTACAACAGAGCGTATGCGTAATTATAATAAAAATAAATATAGCTATAAACATATATATATATATGTGTGTGTGTGTATAGGCATTATCTTTTCTAATCTGTAATTTGTCGCAGTGACAACAACAGAGAACAACTGTTAATGAAATTTATAGCCAAAGTTCATGAACTCGCCACAACAATTTTGCAGCATTTTGAGACTCTTCTCCAAGTGGCAAATGCCAGCGCCATATTGCTTACCTCTTGGCTGTTAGGCTCTGTCTATCTGTATGTGTGTGTTAGTATGTATGTATAGTAGTATGTATATGTGTCTGGCTGTATGCCGAGCTGTTTGTCTACCTGCCGCCTGGCTGCCTGACAAGCTGGAAAATTTTTTGCCACCTGAATGGGGCGCGAACAGCAAACGACAGGCAACAGCAACAACAACAAGATGTTGCATGGGATAAGAGGAGGGAGGGAGGGGCAACAACCAGAGGCAAATGCCACAATGACAATGCCTGGCCGAATAAATTCTCATTTATGACACTTAAAAGCCGACACCAGACAACAACAACAAACAGAACAACAGCAACAACAGCAACAACAGAAACAACAGCAACAACAACAAAAACTGAAACGAGCTCCGCATTCGGCACTCGGGGCTTAGATGGAGCACTGAGTGCGGCTCTACACTTGGATCCTTATGGATTCCTGCTGCTGCTGCTGCTGTTGCTTTTGCTCGTTAGCTGCTGCTACTGCTGCTGTTGAGTGTGTGCAAGCATTTGGCATGGCAACAGCAGCAGGAGTTGCAACTTGTGGTAAATTGCCATGCCTGCGGCTGAGTATCAAGCTGTGCAATGGCAATGGCAGCGGCAAAATGTCTGAAATCGTATGCATTGCGACAATTGATAAGAAAATGCGTTACAAATTAGCAACAACAACATCAACAACAACAACGACAACAACATCAACAACAACAATAACAATAGCAACATCAACAGCCGCACTAGCATCAACAACATCAACATCAGCATCAGCATCAGCATTAACAAACAGCTACAACAATTGCCAGTGCTTCATGGGGTCTCAAGCATCGACAGTAGCAGCAGCAGCAGCAACAGCTATTTTACGTGCATATTGCAACAATGCCAAATGATATTGCATACTACCAATCTGCTTATTTGCTATCAAAAGGGCATATTAGTTCAATATATAACTAAATATTTAAATAGTTGTTTTCCCTCTTGTAACTTTCCTTGACTCATTGCTGATTGAGCTTCACTTTGCTTACCTCCTTTTCGCTGCTCTTTCCTCTGTTACTTCTACCTTTATGGCTTGCTTCTTACATTCCTTTTGGTTTATGTATCTACCTTAATTATCATTTAACATCTCTACTCTATACACTTATCGTTTTGACTATCCTTTGACATCTCTTTCACTTCCTCCTTAAAGTTCTTATCTCTTACTGTATGTTTCTCTTTGATGTCGCCCTTTAGCCATAATTTTCCTCTTGCTGGTTTATTCTCTCTTAACTTTTCCTCTCAGCTTATCACCTTTATCTTTTTCTGCTATCATTGTTGTCTCTACCAACTCTTGTTTACTATCATATAATCCCTTTTAGTAGCTTTACCTTACAGGGTATCAACGCTTTCAGTTCAATAAAAAAGTTTATATAGCACACTCATTAATGACAACACTCGCATAGCCCCAGGTGTCAGTGTCATGTCTCTGTGTGTGTGTGTGTATTCGACTCTTTCACTTATTATCCTACTCTATCTCCCTCTCAGTCTGTCCCTTTCTGCTACATGAGTGTGCAGCGTGTGACTCGTTTTGGATTACAGGTGATTAAATGTTGCGCAATGGCCGAAGTTTAATTGACTTTTTGCCAATTTAAATGCAACATTGTGCTACAGTTTTTCACAGTGTTTTTCCTGCCTTTGCCTTGATTTTACTTTCTTTTTTTTTTGCGCTTGTATATCATTTTCAAGTGTCCTGAAATTTTGCACTCTTGATTATTATTCATATTCATATTCACATTCATTTTCACATTCATTTTCTGATTTAATATTTCGTTGCATTTCATTTCATTTGGCAAGAAGTCGCTTGCCATTTGTATTTGACATATGATAAATTTAATTGCTTTTTCATGCACAACACACCACACCCTACCCCATCGTTCTCCTTCTTCTTCTCTGCCAGTTCGTTGTTGCTTTTCAACTTGTCAAAACATAAGAAGCAACAGCAAATCAATTAACCCTTCTCAATGGAGGTTCAATGAACGCGCATTTCACGCAATTTTTTGACCCAATTTATCGATACACAGAATTGTCCAAGATTGAGATTGATGTTTGTCTTTCTTATATATACAATTGGATATATATATATATACATATCTGTATACATTATATATACATTTCAATTAAATTGAAATAAAATTTAAATAGCATAAAATAAATCTCTTATGTAAATGAATTTCCGTTGCGACTTAAACTGATTTCTCATCCAAAAGTAACTCTCGTACTACTATTAGATGCAACCAACCAGTATTAAATCCTGGCTAAAAAGTAACAGTAGCAAGAAGAAGAATAATAACAACAAAAAACCAACTAAAATTGTTGTTGGGCTTAAGTAATTGTAAAATGCTAAAGCGATTTGCGTATGTTTCAGTTTTGTAGGTAAAAGCCAAGTGGTTCAACCTCTGAGTTGGGTTTTTGCTGCTGTTGTAAGTGGATAGCATTGGAGGTTACCACCTAGCTACCCTCTAACTACACTACTATCTACCCTTTTGATCCTACCTTCTAACCCACTTATCTACTATGTATAGTTTATGCCATACCCCTCACGCCACAAACGTCTGCCAACTGCCTAGCATGAAGCTTGAAAACCAAACAGAATTCATTTGCATGTGCTTTATGGCATTGGGTGTTTAGGGGGAACGGTCTTAGGGGGAGGACTGTTTCAGCCGTTCCCATTCTTTCTCTTTTACTACTACTACTTCTTACTCTCTCTCTTGCTTTATGCTTCCTTTTTTGCGTTTGATTTTTCATCTAATCCGTGCGTTTACATGAATAAAATCAGCTTCTAGTCTAACAGCCCAGCAACGCCCATTTCTAAGCACCTTGTGCCTTGACTGACTGCCTGAATCTGTATGTGTGTATGTGCGTGTGTATGTATGTATGTATACATACTAGCACTGGTAGTAGCTTCTATATGCTATGTTGTATACCCTAATCCTAGCATATTTAAGTCAACTTAACCTCGATCATTCAAGTAATTGACACAAATCTAGGCTTAAAGCAAGGATAAAGCCCCGAACTTTGACCTCACTTAGTTGCTGTTAGTGATCCTCATATATAAAAAGATACTTAGAGTATTTTTAGCAAATCATTAGTGTATATTGGAGTATGTTTAGTATCTATCCCTAGGGTATTTGCCCGTCTGCTGGTGTCTAGTTATAATCAACATATTTTTTTTTTATATATCGGAAGGGCTTTATGTTATATCAAAATGGCTGCGCATAGTTCGTTTAGCATGTGTGTTAGTTATGCATGTGTGTGTGTGTGTTTAGGTGTGCGTATGTGTCTGAACAGCTCAGAATTTCAAAATGGGTGAAAGCCAATTTTCACACTCAACTAAATTGGGTTAGTTCGGTTGTGCGGATGTGTTTTGGTGTGTTTCAGCTTACTCTCTTTGTGTGTGTGTGTGTGTAGGTGTGTGTGTATGTCTATCGAACTTCAGGTGCACGTTGCACACATTGCAAAAATAGTATAAAAAAAAGAATTTTTTTTTTCTAGTTTTTCTTTTGTTGATTCGAAGCGCAATTCAATATGATTTATGACGTGCAAATTGTATGCAGCAATATTTGGGATTTCATTTTCTTTATTGCTTCATTTCTATTCCTATCCCTTTATTTCTTTTTTTGCTCTCCCTTTCCGTTTCCTTTAACCTGTTATTTTTTTCCTCTCCTAATATTATTGGCTCTGCTTTACGTCATTGACACGACTGCAGATAGGCAAATGAATTATGTGAAAGTTGATGCAAAACGTGCCAATGTGAGAAATCAAAAGATGTTTTATGTCCAGTTCTGCAGTGCCTTTAGACAGGCAATTTTCATTGAGAATATATATAGCATATATATACATAAATATATATAAAAGTCTATATATACATGTAGGGCATGTGTTTGGTTTGTAAAGTGAATTTAGTTGCAGCTTATGTCATTACAAGCATGTCAAATTGCAAGTTCAATATGGAATATGTTATACAGTACAATCCTCTGACATTTGCTGTTATATGTTTGACTGTACTTTGTGTGTGCTTATCTTTCGACTTCTACAATTGCTTCTCTCTCGATTTGTTATATCTTTCACTTATCATTGCTTCTTGGCATTGCAGTTTACTCTCTGACTTCTTTTACCTTTTCTTTACATTAAACTTGTTGGCTTTCTGGTATTTTCCTTTTAACTGTTTGCTTCTTCAATTGCTTTCTATTTTTTTACTACTTCTTCTGTTCATGCACTACTGGGCAGTTACTTTTCATATTTCCTCACATATTCCTTTGCTAATTGCCTTTTTTTATACTTTGTTAAACATTTTGTTGCTTCTTTTTGCTTCACCTTTGATACTTCCCTCAGGATATGCAGCAAATCAGCCAAAGAAATCCCTCAAAGAAATCCAAAGAAATCCCCCAATAGCCAACAAATCGTTCTATAATCAATCATATATATATATATATATATCATGTTTTATATATATATATGTATATATTTATATCTTATGCATATTTAGCATCTATTATATATATAAAAGTTCAAAAATCATTGCACTTCTCAAATTTTAACTAAATTTTCTTTCCTTCTCTCTTCTCTTTGCAGGTATATAAACTTGATTCAATAAAAATCTATAAATCAATGAGTTCCCATAAAGTTTGTGAGTAGAAAAAAAAGAAAAAGTTATAAAAAAAGAAAGGCGAAGAAAACAAAAAGGAAGAAAATACAAGAGAAAAATTTGTGATAAATTGTCTTGTGGTTCAATTAACTTTATCAAAATGGGCAACGGATTTTTATGATAGGTTCGTCCTTTTCGATGGCCCTATGGATTACATGTATTCAAAGAGAATGGACCATTAGGGCAACAAACATACACACACACACACAGACACACACTACATCACTTTACTCATACTCTCTATTTATCTGTGGAATAAAGCCTAGTCCTAGGCTAAAGTCATAAAGGCATTGGTAAAAGGGTCTTATGTAGCAATTTGCTGGGCAACAACATCCTTACGATATGGTCAACAAACCGAAACGTTACGGCGACGCGTAATGAAAATTAATGCTGACGATCCGTAAACTGAAAGTATGAGTAGATGAAGATGAAGAAGAAGCAGAAGAAGTAAAACAAAAACAAAAACGAAAAAAGTAGAAAAAAAACGAAAAGCAGAAAATAAAAGCAGTAAAAACAAAAGCAAAAGTTGGTTGTTTAGTCGACGATATGTCGGTAAAGCAGGGCGCAAAATTTAACGAACCGTAAAGTGATTCAACCTTGACGCTTGTCGCACACATTCCACCAGCCCATTAATATACACCAACAGACTGAGATAGCTAGACAAAGTATGTGATAGCTAGACAGTGTTCGACAGAGAAAGAAAGAAAGACAGAGAGAGTGAGTAAAAGAGAGTCTTATGCTCTCTCATCATGCATAATTTATATGTTGGCAATAAATTAAAATTTAATAAAGTTTTATAACAAAATGTTGCTGTTGCTGTTGCTGCATGCATTGGCATTAACCCAGGTCTGGGATGCTGTTGCATTTTTAATGACACGCACACACACACACACACACACAAACAGGCAGCGCATAACAGTTTCCACTTTCACTTCTATTCACCACAATCCCTTAAAAGTATGCTATATTCTATATGGGCATATAATGAAATTTCATGAGTTTATTGTTATCGTTGTTGTTGTTGTTGTTGTTGTTACTGCTGCTGCTGTCGTTGTTGTTGCTCATAGGGAACAAACTCTATGAGGTAATAAAACTCTTTGTCGAAGCTTACTTTATGAGCTTCTTATGCATAAGTAAGGGTATTTCCATATTATATGGTAGCTAACGCAATTTGCTGTGGGGCTGAGCAGCTTTTATATTAAACAGCTTAAAGTTGCTTTAAAATGTATTAAAAAAAAAAGAAACTTTATACATGGTGTTGCTCATTGTGTTACCTTTATATAGGGCAACAGTTTGACCTTTTGGCTTTTTAATTATATTAATTGAATAAAGACAAAGAAAGTGATTTTCCAAAGCAACTCAAAAGGTATTTGAAAATTAAAAGAAAATCTCTTTATTTGTGTTTTTTTTTTGCACTAAGCACTTCTCGCACTACTCTTTGAACACACCTCGTATCTAAGATCTATTTGCTGCAAATGAATCCTAAGAAAAAAAGACAAAATGCCTATCTCTAACTTGCCAGGCTCTCTCATCACATACTGAAGGGGGTGTGGTGTGGTGTGGGGTAGGCGTAGGTACAAACTGTTGTAAAGTTTTTTTTTTTGTTTTTTCTCTACATTTGTTCGCTCTGCTTTTGCCTTGCTTAAGCTCTCTTGATTTGTCTCTTTCTCTTTCTCTCTCCCTTTCTATCTCTCACTCTCTGTGTTCGTGCATTGCCGCTTGATTTAACTTGAAACTTGGCTCATTTGTATTAAGTTCGCCACTCGCGTTGCGGTTTGGGCCGCTAAAAGCAAATGAGAGTTGCTTTTGGCCAAAAGTTTTCCCCTCAAACGTTTTTGTTGTTGTTTCTTTTTGTGGCCAAAATAGGGCGGGTGCGGGGTGGTATACCACAGGCAGCTCTGATCAAATAATCTTGTTTGATGATGAGTTTGCCCACACATACAAGCACATACATACACACACCCATTCACACAAACACACGCACAGCTGGCGTTGCAGATAAAACGCCAAAAGTTTTCATTCTATTTTCTACTTTGGAGGATTTGTGTTACATTTTGTTGGGGAAAAATCAAGCAAAAAACCTTCAAAAAAAGTAAAAAATAAAAAATTGTTGCAACTTTCGTTTGAAGTTTTCACTGTAGCGCTATCTCTTTCACTCCCTTTGCTCTATCTCTACCTCTTACACTCTTTGTTTCGTTTGCCTGCCATCCATCTCATTCTCTCAACATTTTGATTTCTGTACTTGAAATTGGATTTTGATATAAACCATTTTTCGTTGATATTATCTTGAGGCGTTTCTTAAAACTTTTTTTTCCTTCCTTTTCTTTCTCTTTTTCACTAATTTTTTTCCTTTCATTTTTGCTACTGTTCGACGCAACTTTGTCTCAAGTTGTAAACAAATTAAAAATTTGTATTAAAATGTGTCAGAGTGCAAGTTGCGATTTTTAGACTATACACTACACACTGCTGCTGCCACACGCCACACGCCATACGCCACAAGCCACATGCTACATGCAACACAAACACACACACACCTACACACAGAAGCCGCTTAATAGCCACAAGCACCAATGGCTAGACAATTCCAACGCCTACAGCGAACCCTCATAAATAAATGCAAAACACAAAAAATAGACAATTAGAACGTTGAAAGTTAACTAAAATATACCCTGTAATTTGATGTGAAGAGATCAAAATAATTGTTAGTAGACTTTCGCATGCCTTTCTTCACTTAACTCTCTTGCGTGTTTTCTACTTAAGTATTTGTTATATTATTTTTTAGTTTTTTAATATTAATATATATTTTATATATTTTATATTATTTATTTAATTTATTCACTTATTTTTTATCTATTTAAATTTTATTGACTTTCAATATATATTTATTTTATATATTTTATTTCAATATATATTATAATATATTTAATTTTAACATATTTACTTTTAATATATTTAATTTTAACATATATATTTTTTTATGTATTTTATTTTATTTTATTTTTTTTATTGTTGTACATTTTATTTTAATATATTTTATTTTATTTTAATATTGTTATTTTAATGTATTTTATTTTAATCTATCTATTTTTATTATTAGTTATATATTTTTTTATTATTTATTTTAATATATTTTATTATAAATATATTTATTTTTTATAATTTTTTTTTATAATTTTGTTTTTATTTATTTAATTTGTATTTATTTTAAATATTTTTATTAAAATTGAGTTAAATTTGATCCGCAGAAACTGATCGCAAAAGATTCGCAAAATGGTTTACACTAACAACATAACTTATACTACACTATGAAAAAATTAGTAGTAGGTTTGTTTTTCTAAGAATTACAAGCTACTTGCTTATGCTCCAACCTTTTACTCTTTATAAAATTAAAGCCAGTAAACATTATTCCCAAGTTAACTAAAATTTGCTACGATTGCAGCTCAAGTGCAAGCAAAACGCAAACTAATTCATTTGTTATTGTTACACATAACTAATATACCCTTTTATAGCTAAAAGTATATATATATATATATTTATATGAATTGCTGGGTAATTGCAGCGAAATGTCTGTGGTGACAAGCCCTCAGGTTGAGCTATAGTTCCACTTGCCGTTGCCTTTTCCTTTGCCGTTGCAGTTGCTGTTGTTGCTGCTATTGTTGCTGTTGCAGCTTTAGTTTTAGCTACCAACAGCAACGTTCATTGAGTCGTTTTGTCCGGTGTAAAAGTTTATAATGAAAATTTCATTTTAATTGAGCGAGTTTTGTGGTTGTTGTTAGTTGCAAGGACCTGTACCTCGATGCTCTTGTTGTAGCTGTTGTTGTTAATGTTGCTGTTTGCTGCCACACTGTGCTTCCTGTTGTTATACTTATTGTCATTATATTTGAGTTCACAATTCTACATTTAATATTCATTGCAGTTGTTTTTGATGTTCATTGTCCTTTTTGCCCCTTTTGGTTTTCTTTTTTTTTGGCCTACTGGCTATTTCCTTTTTTTTCTACTCTACTCTTTTATCTTCTGTTGCTGCTGCGATCTGTTTGCATTATGTATTATTATAGGGTTTTAAGTATGAGCTTATATATATATATGAATATATACTTGTATATATATTTGCATGCAGCTGGCAAAAGGACACTACAATTAATTATAAATGTCGGAGGAAGAAGGGTTTAAATTCCTGTTTGCAATTGTCATTTATAAGCACCTTTTGTATGTGTGTGTGAGTTAGTGTGTGTGTGCTTAAAAGTGTCAAAAAAATGTGTTGAAATTTTAATCCAAAATATGTTTTTAGTATAAGCTTAAAGTTAGTAGAGAAAAAACGGCATTTTAGTTAAGGTTCAAGTGCGGGTGACCTCCCATTAGTTGTGTCATGTTTGAGGGGCATGAGGCAATTGGTTGTGGCATAGCTTATGCAGTTTATATTTAGTTTATATTGAGTATATATAGTAGCTATTCTAATTAATATCTCATATATATATATATATAAATTCTGATCAGTTTTGCTTATATTATATGCAAGTCAATCAAATTAAAGCCTAATCCATATATTTTATTCAATTAACAATTGAATTCTATTGTCTGATTAAAAGCGATTAGAAAACTTGCATAGTTGCTGCTTCTTCTTTCTCAACTGCCTCTTCTTCTTCATCATCTATCTCTTGTTCTTCCATAAAATAATAAAACAAATTGAGAAAATGTTTTGCATACAAAATGAAATGTTGTTAAGCTTTGAGTATATTATCCTCGGGCTATTGTGAGTGGTGGATGGTGAAGGAGGGGAGGGGGCGATCTTTTGAGCATAACATGAATAAACAAAATAGAACTAAGAGCATTTTCAAATGCCACTTGACACCATATGGCGACTGCTGCTGCTGCTGTTGTTGTTGTTGTTGTTGTTGTTGTTGGTGTTGATTTTCAGGCGCTTTTCAAACTGAACGTAAACCCCTTCTGTCCCTCTCTGCCTAGTATTACTTTTGCACCCCTTCTAATACCACTTGTTAGTTGTTGACGCCTCTGCTGTTAGTTGTCATTGTCAGTTGCATGGCATTAAAATGCAATGATAACAAGATGAAGCAGCATCAGCAGCAGCAAACTCAATAGTTTTTGGCGAGTAAAAGTTCTTTGTTGTTTTGATTTAAGTATAGAAGTGGGGGTATATTAGTTGAAAGTGGCTTGGAAAATTCTAAAAGCCGCAACAACAACAGCATTAGCAACAGCAACAATAAGTGGAAGCAGCCGTAGAGCTCAAGTGTTGCATGCTTCAACTTGAGCTTCAACATCAGCAGCTTGCTTTGGGGCATGACAACGCAGCCACTTCTGATGTCAACGCCATCAACAGCTGTGGCTTCGTCGAACTTCGCTACGCCCACAACAACAGCAACAACAACAACAACGCGAAGTAGAAGAACAAGATGATGATGTAGAAGAAGAAAATCCACCAACATCACCCGCTATCCTCCTTGATTTCCACCTCATTCAGTTGCATATTTCATTAATTTTTACATAGAATTTCTGCAGTAAAAACCAATTTTTTGGTTCGACTGCGTGCCCAAGTGGCAGTTTTCCACAAATGCTGATGAAGCTCCGGGAAATACATTGAATTTTCCAACTCAAAAAAGATGTTAAACATTCAACTAAAAGAGCGAAAAGGAAAAACTCTAGTAGTTTCTATTATAAATAAAATATATAAAATCAAAATGAAAATGAATTCAAAATTGAAAAACTAGAAAATTGCTGAAGTGCCATTAGCTCAGCGACTCTTGTCTGATTTGTGCTTTGAAATTGCTTTCGTTGTTGTTGCTACTTGTTGTTGTAGTTGTAGCTGTTATTGTTGTTGTGGTTAGTGCAGTTGTTGTTGTTGTTGTTGTTGTTGTTTTTGTTGCAATTGTTACTGTTGTTGCATAGCAACCAAACAACAGCAGCAAAATCAACTAATCAATTGAATTAGTTTTAGTGCTGCCACCCTTTCTATACTCTATATCTATATCTGTTATCTATCTCTATTCCATTTTGCTTTCTCTCTCTCTCTCTCTCCCTCGCTCTCACTTTTCTAAAGCTACACAAAGGCACAAATGAACTCAATTAGTGCTTGTGGGTTACGTTTATGCAATGAAAATCAACACACAATTTTCGGTTTGAGAGAATTTCACATAAAATGCACAAAGATGCTGCCAACTCATATGTGTGTTTCTGTATTAGTGCGTCTGTGTATAAAAGGTGCTGCCAACTGCGTAGATATAACCATAAAACGAGCAATTAACATGGCTAGCAAAACGGTGTAAAAAAGGGAATATAAGAGCAAAGCAATAAAGCCAATTATGTTACGAGAGCTGCCAACTTGTGTTAAATTATGGCTTTTTGATGAAGTTCTCTATAGAGTTAAGAAAGTTTCGATGCAAGTTATAAATCATAATTAAACCAATGAGAGAGAGAGAAAGAAAGAGAAAGAACAAAGGAAGCTATATTACAGTAAAGTTTATATAAGAAATAAATAAGTTTAACTAGAAGATAATCAAGTTATTCCATATGGAAGATAGTAAAATTTATTTAAAATATATCTAACAGATAGTTAAGTTTATCAAGGAGACTCTCGAGTTAAACTAGGAGTTAGTTAAGTTTATCTAAGTCAAGTTTAACTTAAAGAGATTTAACTTATCTAGAAGATACTCAACTTTATTTCAGATAATGTGCAGTTTATCTTAAAGATAGTCGACTTAATCTAACAGATATTCCACTTTACCTAGAAGATATTGAAGTTGAACTAAGAGATAGTCAAGTTTATCCTTAAGATAAAGTATACAATCAAATCCCAAAGCAATAAAGATAAACAGACACAAAGCAACATCATGATATACTTTCAATGCATAAACATATTATATACTTAATTGTTCAGTTAATGCTCTGTATTGTGTGCTGCCAACTTGATTTTGGTTGCTTTTGAGTGTTGTCAATTTATTAAAGTATAAATTTACTCTCTCACTGTCTCTCTTCTTTAACGTTTTCAATTCATTGCTTTGTCTGTGCATTTTTAAGTTGTCGTTTCTAAACAAAGATTTATGAAGTAAAGAAAATATAAAATAAAGAAACAACATAAAATCAATTGATGCCACTTGGTGGCAGCTTTTTGTGTTGAACGTCTATAAGTATGCGCTTAGTAGGTAACTTAGTTCACTTCTTTTACTGCTTCCTATTCCCATTCCCATACCCATACTCATTCTTATTCTTTCCTTTGACTGAACAAAATGTAATGCTGTAAAGTTAATGCTCTGGACTCCAGACAAAGAGCAAAAAGGAAAACGAAAACGAAAATGAAAATTCAGGCTGGCTGTCAAGTGCCAGCGGGCAGTTGAGGCAAATGCTGATGCTGTGGCACTACCAATAGCTGTGGCAGTGGCAGGCGACACGGCAATTGCCTCACAGGCTTCAGGCATTCAGGCAACAGTGCTTCTTCCTGTATTCCAAAAAAAAAAGAAAATAATAATAAAAAAAGGGGTAAAGGTGGTAAGAAAGGATATAAGGCATGGCATTGTGGGTTAGCGGGCGTCAAATCGATAACAAGCGGAAATGGGGTCAGTGCACCCAAATGCCCAGGAAAAAGCAATCAAAACTCATAGCCAAAACGAGACGAAAAAAAAATAAAGAAATAAAAATGAGAAACCCACCGAAAAACGAAAGAGAATTGTATAAAGAAAAGTTGTGTGGCCAGCATTCAGTTACTGCTGATCCCCCCTCCATCATGCTCCCCCATCAGCTTGCAGCATTCACAACAATTTCAATGCAACGTCAAACGGCACTTGGAAGGGTGTTACCCCGCAGTCAAAGTGCTTCAATTTTCCGCCCTGCCAACTTACTGCCAAAACGTTTCTCTTGCTTTTCATTCTTTCATACTTTCTTCCTCTCAATTGGTGTCCAGGCACAGAAATCTACTGAATCTTCCCGAATCAACGTTTTAACTGGAATATCAGTGCCACAAGAGTAGCCTCTATGTGTGTTGCTGTTGCTGTTACAGTTGCTGTTGCTGTTGCAATTGCCATTCGCTGATTTCCTCTGCTCTTAATCAATATTCGATTATACTTGCTGTTGCTTCATTCAGACACAGACACACACATATACACACACATAGGCATACATGTATACAATCATACAATTGAATCATGCTTTGGGTTGGCCTTTTTCCATATACTTTTACCCCCAGGACACCTTTTATGCTCGCCCTCTCCCTCCCTTTCTCACTCTATCGCTCGCTTATCCCTTACAGCCTCTGTTGCTTTTGTGCGTTTTCCAAATGCACTTTTTGGTCCAATAAACCTAACCTCATCTCTACCCACTGCTTTGTACCACGCCTCTGTGTGTAGCCCCTAACAACCCCCTTAACCCTTGGCTACTACTGCTGCGGTTCACTTGATCTGCAGAGCTGCCAATTACAGTTTTTCGGCCCAGGCCGAAAGTCAAATGCCGAGCAGACCATTACGTGTTGTAACAAACAGCAGGTGCAATAGGAGCAGCAGCAGCAGCAGCAGCAGCGGCAGCAGTAGACGGCGTTGGGGTAGTAACACCATTTGAATGCTGCTCTATGAGTGTGTGTGTATATGTTATACGTGGCGTATGAGTGTTGTGCAATTTATTTATGTACGTAAAGCTTTACACATCGATACCGTTTCGAATTGCATTTGATTTGAATATCTGGCAAATTGCTAAAGTGTCTACAATACGTTTCAAAGGATATAAGTTAGAAGATATGAGATTAACGATAATAGCAACAAGAATCTAGTAACTTGTTTAAAGAGTGTTTTGCATGTGTGCGTGAATAGCTTTTGAAATTTGGCCTTAATATTATTAGTTGATGCCAGATATAACTCGTTTTATGTATAGCTAATGGTCAGCTACGTTGTAGTTGTAGGCCATTACAATAACCTGAGGCTAATTTATAATTAATACCGTAATTAGCAGGCAATTAAAGTGTAATTATAACTGTTTAATATACTGAAAGTTATTTCAATAGAAATTTGCCTATTTGAAGTAGCTTTTTCAATGGATATAGATCCTGCATAAGCTATATATATATATATATATATATATATAAATAGAATATTATTATTCCTTTGCTTGGTTATAGTTAAACAGCCAAAGGATATCCAGCTGTTGGTTAAGTTAGATAACATCAAATTGGTGTGGCACCCCATGACGCAAGTCTTTGGCTTAAACAAACCACAATTTATGTGTCTACTTCTTCCCTCACTTTCTCAGACTTCAACTGTCTCTTAAATTGCTTTCACTTTGTGCTAATCATTTGAAAATATTTGAAAAATTTTATTTGCAATTTACTCAATTTTGGTTTGTGTCTCTGCTGCAGTTCATTTGTTATTGTTAAATTCTGAAGTTTGATATTTGACAAATTTGTGGCCTAAATCGAATGTTGTTTAGAGTTCAACCACAAGCAATCACTTGTCCAACTCTATGTTAATACTACACCTATATATATTTATATATATAAATATGTATGTGTGTTTATGTGATGTTAATTTATAGTAAATTATCAACAGAAATTTTGTTGTTCATTAAATTGCATTTCAATTATACAAAAGTTGCTGCAAGTAGCCCTAATCACTTGAAGTCCAAAGCACTACAATGCGGTCTCACAACTATTTGTCATTGTCTCTGTGTATAAGCCACACACATCATATATATATATATATATATATGTATTTGCATGTATGTGAATGTATGTATGTGTGTATGTTTGTGTAAACTGTGTGTACATTTTACATAATAAATCACGTAATGTTTCAAAATGCTGTCATGTTTAGTTGGTTAGCCAGGGAGGCAAATGCTTCAATGGGCAGCCATTAAAAGCAACTGAAAGTGGGCGTTGAGGAAGATGAGAGGGTGTGCACAGGCAAGTAGCTGCATACAACTAGAAATTTTGGTTAAAAGCAGTTGTTACTTGAGCAGCTGTTGTAGCTAGTTTGAATATTGTTATTGAGTCTAAATATAAGCATGATTTATAAGAGCTCAAATCGAACTACTGCTACAGCCTGGCTATTACAGGGTATCTAATAGTACTAATATTTTTCTATTATTTTTTCCATATTCCTTAAACTGTGCTTAATTTTATTTAATTTACTTTCTTTATCTTTAACTTGATTTTTATAGTGTATTTTTTTAGTCTACTGCATACTACTTTTTGCGTCTCGAGCAATTCGCCTAACATTTGCCTCATATAAATATCTTTTAATCAGCTCTCTTCTTGTTATTCTATACACTACTTTTATGTAGAGTATCTGGAAGTCTCATATTGTTTATAATTGTAGTATTTCTTCTTGTATTGTCCACTTGTCTTGACTGCAAATTTAAATGAAATTGTCAGCTTGCAATGTGTAACATGCGGCCAGACCACAAATTACGTTGCATACAATGCATGACATACACCCAACATACATGCACATATATAACTCAACACACACACACATACATATATATAAACACATACATACTCATATGCATGACATGAATATTTGGTGTTCTGTTGCTTCTTCTTTAGAAATTGCTTTGCAATTTAATTTTATGACTTGTTTATTTCGGATGCCAAGCTTAAGCTTAAAGATAACACACGTAATGTATACATCAATATATATATATGTATATACACATATATATATTTTATTAAATTTTCAATTTATATATATATTTATATATATGTGTGTGTGTATATGTATGTATATATCATATCAAAGTATACTCGTTACATTTCTCTTTGGGGCCTAATTAAGCAGTTGAACGTTCTGCACAGAATTTGAACCCATAATTACTCAAAAGGGCGCAGATAAAGCACGAACTTCAAGGCAATTGCTATTAGAGAGCAGCAACAGCAACAGCAGCAGCAACAGCAACAGCAAACCACCCACAGCAGCAGTCAGCCAGCCATCCCCCTGCCCTCTCCACTTTTAGTGAGTCCATTCAACCACCTTACAAACGCCCTAACGCCCCTAACGCCTCAATGGGCATGTAATTAAACTTTGATTACGGTACTTAGCCATAGTACTAAGCACAGTTTTTTTTTTATTATTATTCAACTTCTTCTGCTTCTTCTTTAAGTTCTCCTCACCTCAAACTTAGTTGTAACGGATGCTCTATCTTCATTTCAGTCTCTCTTTCTAGCTCTCCTCTTTCTTCATCTGTCTGCCCTGTCCGCAGATTTCTTTTGAAGTAGTTTAACTTATTTGTCAGTTTTGCTTACTGGTACGACTTGACTGATATCCTGTAAGAACTATATAAACTTTTGTATTCAAATAAGCTTAAAGCTTACTACAAACTTAATCGTGAGAGCAGCTTTTATGAGAAAATCGTTTAATTTCGAGTCGAGCACATGATTTGAATTTGTTGTTTGAAACCGCCGCAGAACGGTTTAGTACAAGCTTTAAGCAGCTTCCAAAGCTACTTTCCAACTACACCTATGCGTATTAAATAAGCTAATCAAAGCTTATTTCGCATATCAAACACATTTTAAGCACCCTTGAACTTCTCTCTCCCTTTTTGCCTAATATCCTTTAGTCACTTTTGCCATAAATGTAACAGCTTGAGCCTCTTACAAAAGCTTTAAGCTTAAGCTTTTTAAACGTTTTATTATCTAATCAGCTATAAGCTACACTTTACCTGTTAAGTGTTTTTATGTGGGCCAAGTCCTAAGTTCAAATCTGGTTGTAGGGTATACAGTTTGTCGCATTTCCCTTGCTAATAAAATTCCATGCGCTGCGTATCCTTGAGAGCTAATGACACACTGCATCCGTAGAAGGATGTTAAAAAAACGCAAGCAGCGCATAACATTGTCTACAAGTAGCTCCTATCTATGGCAGCTACTTAAGGATACACAGGATATATATACTTTTTTTTATTCTCTTCGCTACTCTTCTCCTCTCTTCTCTTCTCTTTTGCCATACAATTTCTTTGCTGCCACACTTGAAGGCGCCACAGCTTTAACACCCAATGTTGCATCCTTTGCTGTCCTTTTCCCTGTTTTCTCTCACTCTCTCCCTCTCTCATTTGTGTCTGCAATATGCAATTATATTTATGACACTTTTATTTGATTTTCCAAGAAGATTTCTGCCATAAAAAAGACGCAAAAATAATGCAAAAAAAATATAAAAAAAAATAAACCAGAAAAGAAAATATATAAATAAATATTTGTCTAAATACATTTATCAAACGATAATTTAAGCAAATTGCCCACGATACATACATATATATATATATATATATATATATATATATATAGACATATATTTAAATATATATATATATATTTCTATATATATCTGGTATCTATATAGGATGCTTGGCTGCTGCTGGTTTCTGGTCTTCAAGTCAACCCACAGGCCATATAATGTGCCATAAATATTAAAACGTTTTGACTTTACGCGCGGCGTCTTCACCCACACACCACACACATACACACACACCATACACACACACACATACGCATGCCTTGGGGTTAGCCCAGGAAGCAGCAAGCAACCAGTCAGCCACAGATGAAGATGAAAATGAAAACGTAGCTGGATTTAAAGGCGGATACGTAGATCATACTTCGTCTCTCTCTCTCTCTCGTCTATCCAACTCTCTCTGATACGCTCTCTTGTGGCGCTGGCGCTGGTGCTGGCCGTAAAGCGCTTGCAAATTATTTGCATTTTTTATATGGATGAGCTGAGACGTCAACAAAAGAAAATATATAAAAATCAAACAAGGTATAGCTAATGCATATAGTATACGACGCATAGATACCCTGTAATTATGCATAAAATTAAGTTAACCTAAGGAATTGAAATATTATGCCTCTAAATTCCAATTGAAAATAAGCCAAGTTTAGTAAGGGAAACTGCTGCTCATACAAGCAAACAGTTGTGGTATGAGAATCTATATATTAATATATATAATATAGCATATATATTCCTTACTTTATCAAGAGTGTTATACTCCTTTGGAGCTACTGCTTTTGCGCCCATAAAGTATCCAACAGTAGAAGTTGCTTTGAGCATAAAATGTAAAAGTGCAAAGGAAATTTACCCCAACCGTAAAGCAGCCAGCCACATATACCACATCCACACACACATACACCACATAAACATACATATACACCCACGCATACACACACACATAGACGCACACATTGCCACAACAAGCTGCCACAAGCGTAGCAGCGGCAAATCGGAAATTTTTTATAAAAATATATTTTAAACGCGCTGCTGCTTGATTGGAGTCTAAGGCGAGAGGCAGAGAGTGATAGCAGAGGCTAAAGGAAGGGCGTTAAAGGATATGAAAGGTGGCAGAGGATGTATAAAAAAGACGAAGAAGAAGAATATTAAGAAGAAGAAGAAGAAGTAGCAGCAGTAAAAGTATAATACAAAGTGGCAGGAGGAGATTAACTAGGGGCATCGTAGCTATCGTCGCTTTGGAGCTTTGCTTACTTTGCGGCTGCTTAGCGCTTGTCACACCGCCAGGCAAATTGTGGCAAATGTTGCGCCAGTAGGCGTGGCCGGATAAAGGAAGCCAACAACAAGCAGCAGCAGCAGCATCAGCAGCAGCAAGTAGAAACCAGTAAAGTGAGCGAGTGTTGCAAATTGAAATTGAATCAAAATACATAAAATAATAATAAATAAATCGCATTTATTTTGCAATAATTTTAGCTGGCAAACAGGACCAAAAGGACCTTACACTGAAGCCAAGTGAATCACTGGCTTCACTGGCTTGTTAATTAAAATAAAGAAAGAGAGAATATCAAATTCAGATAAATCATATAATAAATTCAATATACACTTGTACTATATACATATAAAAATATATATATATATATATATCTATTGCAAACCCAACTAACGCTGAGATACGTCAAACATTAAACCCAAGAACTGACAGCAAAATGCATGTTGCATATTTAAATATGTTTATATTATAATTTTAATTAATTGTTGTTTTTGTTGTAATGTTATTTTTACGCATAATTTAACTGACAGTTTGTATTAGTTTGTTGCTCATAGTTTACCTCAAAATTTGTTGCCTAATCAGTGAAAGGTTATCAAATTATAGGTCGAAAGTTTTTGGTAACTAAGAATATGCTATTACTGCAAGTATCCTTGTGGAATTATGAGTATTATTTACTATTAGTTACATAATATACTAAATTACTCATTACGCTCTTTTAGCTTTACATTTTGGACTGTACTTTTGAGCATGAAACTTCCACTTCAAGTGGGAACTTTGGCTTCATAATTTCCCCAAAACAGTTTTCAATTTGGAGCAACAAATTTAGCACCTGCTTTTCATTGCTTGGCAAAATGTTTTTTTAAGTGTAACTTTTCATTAACTAAACTACAACAAACAACAACAAATAACAACCAACAACAATATTTTATATGTATATTGCATTTGCTTGTTGCAGCAAATGTTTGCATTAAACTTTTTAATGAAAAACCAATTCCTTTTTTGTGGTTAAAAAAAAACCAAAAAGCAAGCTTCAGAAAATAATGAGAAAATATTACAAAATTTTCAGTTATTTTAGCATTGCAAGAGCAATAACAGTTAGTCTATACAAACTACCACATACCTTAACCAAAAGATTTTAACTACTGCCGCCAGTTACTGCCAGCAATTCTAAGCATTTGCCATGCATTTATCTCACAGTTATAATATACAATAGAAGTTTCTTTTACATAGGGTATATTCATCTATATTCTCTTAATTTTGAACACATTTTTGTATATAGTCTGGCATACCCTTTACTGCTTATTTTATGATATTCAATCTGCGGTCACAATCAGCATATGTGCATTTTGTGCATTGCACCCTAAAACTATGCTTCATTTTGCGGAATTAAGCAAGAACTCTACCTCCCTCTCTATCACTAACTCTCTCTATGACTATCAGCATCTCACTTTCACTCTACTTCAGACCATATCTTTCTCTATCTCTGTACATGCTGTGGTCAATTGCTTCGGATTGCTGTAGCACTTGGCCTTGCGGCGTCAAAGCTGCTATAATTGAGATTCAATAGTTGATCAACCGGAAGCGGATGCGACTGATGAGAGTTCTCTTCTGATGGCAATGCGGATACGTATGCGGATACGGATGTGGATGCGAATGTGAATGTGAATGCGACTGCCATTTGCTGCGGGCAAGTGTTAAATGCTGCTGAGCTATGACTTAGCCTTATCATTGCTGCTGTTTCTGCTGCTGTTATTGCTCCTTCAGCTATTGCTGCTTCTGTATATGTGGCTACTGCTGCTGTTGCTGCTGGTTATTCTTAGTTAACTGTTGACTGCTCTCGACCACATGTCAAAAATGCAAATCCAAACCTGGCCTAATACCTTCAGCGTTATCGTTTATCCTCTGCTGCTTCAATTGTCACAAATTGGTAGCTATTGTGGTTGTCATTGTTGTTGTTGTTGCTGTTGGTGTTGTTGCTGCTGTTATTGCTGTTGTTGTTGTATGTATCTGTTAGCCTGTTGGACATATAATGAATGTTTAAACGCTTAGGCACGTGAATTATTATGGATTTAATTGTGCGCTATTAATGACTCGAATTGAGGCTAAAGCGGAGGTTGAGCCTCACACTGTAACACTGACCGACTAAGGGGAGAGAGGAGGACAAGGGAGTTGGCTGAGCTGGAAGCTGAGGCATTGGTTGAGGCAGAGGCTGAAGCTGGCGTCTGCGGCGGAGGCTGTGGCTATGGCAAATGCCAATGAGCGCTCATTAAAATGAAATTTGTTGTGTGTGTGTTGTTGTTGTTGTTGTTGTTGTTGTTGCTGCTGCTGCTGCTGCTGTTGTTGTCGTTGTTTTTGCTGCTGGCGGATGTTCGTGTTGGGTTGTAAATGCCGAGTGGCACTTGGCTTAAATGGCAACGCACAACATACTCGAAAATTATGCTGCTGCAAACACACACACATATAGCATATACATACACCATACACTCACACACACACACACACACACACACACACATACATTGTCCGCAGCTGCTGTTGCTGTTGCAGCTGTCAGTGTCACATAATTTTGCACTTTGGACAGGCCACAAGCACTCGAGGCTTTCGGTTTGCATGTCAAACACACACACATACGCTTGCCGCATTATTTTATATATGTTCGCGCGGTTGCGTGTGTATGTGTGTATGTCGTAGCATATTTTTGTGAGTTTTGCAAAAATACAACAAAAGCAGCATAAAAGCAAATGGTGAAAATCCGCAAAGAATAGAACTAATTAATACCCTTTATAAAAGGTCGATACAAAGCCAATAGATGGGCATAAGCAATAGTATCGTATTCTAAACTCTAAGCGATAGTATCGTATACAAAATAACTATAGGTATAGGCTATAGAAAAATTTGGAATTCAGAAGTTGAAAAAACTTTTGCTATACCAAAACTTTATGTACAAAATATCTATATTATTCCTATTAGAAGCATCGAAAATCGTCTAGTTTTATAATATATATTATAGAATATTTTATATTTTATGGATCAACCCTTTAAGCTTATTGTTACAGTTACAGGATATAATAAAATAAATATCAGTCTTAAATATAAATAAAAAATTGAGCTCAGCTGCAATGCAGCTCTCTGATTTAAAATAATATTTTGCTGTGTATTAAAAACTGCTGCATTTTATTAACAACTATATATATACATATATATGACATGTATAAATCTCGCTATATATATGAATATACATACATATATATATATAGATAAAAACAATATTATAATTGTCGTTAACAATTTGCAGGCCAAAATCAACTTCAATTTAATTAAATTTTGTGTTTAACTTGCAAAACATTTTGCAGCAATTTTTTTTTCAAGTTTTTAAATTTCTTTTATATTTTTATTTTAAATTTTTTATAATAATGTTTGCACAATTGGAAATTAATCAAAAGTTTTTTTTAGCAAAAGAAAAAAACTTTTAAAAATATTTATTTAATTTTTATATTTATTTTTTTCAAGCACAATATTCCACATTTAAGTCGAAAATTGTAGCAGTTTTGGCTGGATTTATCAGGGATTTATATTGAACTTTGAACTATAGCCAACTATATGTAGCTTAACTGTGATTGAAAGAATGAAGTATATACTATTTATATTAATATATATACTAAACTTCTAGACTAAATCAAATCCATTAAAATATATCAAACTTTTTCTAACAAATTGCAATCAAAACAAATCTCAGTTGAGTCTTTTGTTTGCTCTCAAATGTAGTGTTCAAAATCTGTCTAAACACACAGATTATAGCATATATATTGACTTATATAAATATCTGAAGTCTATATATATATTTTCTTTATATATATCATATTTCATTAAGTTGACTTTTCTTTAGCTGTCAGCAATTTATTTTGATGAGAATCTTTTTTAATAAAACTTCACTCAAGAATCTCTTACAAGTTCTGTTGCTGCTGCTTCTGCTGCTGCTGTTGCTGGTGTTGCTGCTGTAATGCAATTGCCGTGAAGTGAGAAGCGATTGTTGAAAAGTTTTTTAGCTTTTAGCTGCTCTATTTGCCGCTGAACTTTTGGGGGATTGATAAATGTTGTTGCTTCAATGCCCAGCGTCTTCAGCCCCACTCAAACAACGAGCAACTTATACGACTATAAAATATCCTAGGTATTCAGTAGATACTCTCTGCATACCAAAAATAATAATTTCACTTGCTGCCACTATTTTTATATAGTTTTACAGACTGTTCCTAACCCAGTTAATATGCCTTGCTTACTGTTAACTATTTTTATAGGGTATATTCAAGAAACAACGTACAAAATCTTTGACATAAAACCGCAGCACGTAAGTTTCAATATTGGCAGTCAGCTATGTGTATGTATGTGTCTTACTAACAGTGTATTGCATATGTATTGTGTATATATTATATATATGCTATATATATATATATATATATATATATATATATATATGTGTGTGTGTATTGTGTTTCTTCATATCGAAAGTAAAGTGAAACTTGAAGAAGGCAAGAAGGCGCTTAACTGGCGCGTACGTGTCAGCTGCCGCAAATGTCTTGTAAAATGGCGGCATTGACGCCATTTTGTTAGCCATACTTGTATTGTGTGTTGTGGCTGTTTGATAAATGTGTGTACGTATGTGCGTGTGTGTAGCATGATGTGTGTAAAAGGCGCATATGAAACTATTTGAGGGTTTTACCAGCTGCGTTTTGTCAAAAGTCAAAACCAAAATCCAAAATAGCAGCCGTCACATTTGATAAAGGATGCTGTGTGTATGTGTGTGTTAGGCGTTGGTGTGTGTGTGTGTGTGTATTGGTATGTGTAAGCAATGGTTGTAGTCACACATAAAACATGCAACAGCCGCCATTTTTAATTTGCTTGTCGAAAGCTGATGCATGTCCGTGCGTGTTATTCTTGGTTTGTGCGTTTGCTCGCTGCCTGTTTCCGTTTCCGCTTTGGGTAGCAGCAGCAGCAGCAGCGCATCAACAGCAGCCGCTGCTTAACTCTGTTACAACTGTTGATTTTTATACATTTTTATCCCCCTTTTTTTGATTCCTGTTAACCCTCTCAACTGCGTCCCTCCCTCCCAGCTTTCAACTATTCTCACCAATGTAAATAACAAAATGTATCACTTCCGTTGGTTGAACACACATGCATTAATACACACATACAAACACATACGCATACAACAACGTATACTATATGCAGCTGCAATGCATTTGCTGTATTTTCCCTCAATTGCCATACACACACACACGCACATACATTGCCATTGCAAATGGCGTGCGATAACAAAAATGGCCGCTCGCTCTAGTTTCCGCTTTGTTTGGTTAGTTGTAGATTGCACCAATTTTTATGTGTCCATGTGTTAGTTTTTTGTTTGTATGCAACTCTTTATATGTATGTATTTGTGTGTATGTCCTGCCTTTTGTTTCCACACATTTGGCGATACTGTGAGACTCTGGCAATTGTTAACTTTGTTAACATGTGTAACAGTTTATCGTCGTTCATTGTGCTTTTCTCTGCTGCTACATCCTTTCAACCAAAACGATCCCCAACTCATACTCTCTCTCTCTCTCTCTCTCTCGCTATCTATTTTTATATCTATTTACCACTTTCCCCACTCCGCTTAAGGGGTACATTCCATCAGGGCTTGGCGCACAAATGTTTTTGATGTGCGCACTCAAATATGCAAATATTTGTGCATATCTATTTCAGTTTATCTCTTTCTCCCTCTCTCTGTCGTAATGTTCCCTTTGAGCTGCTCATTAAAAGCTAGAATTCAACATATAGATATATATATAGCATCCACCCACACACACACATTCATAATACAAATAACATAATTGGTTTGCCTCATTTCGAGTGGCTTTCGAGTGCCACAAATTTATAATTTCAATTATGTAAAGCAAATGAAATGAAATATAAAAGAATTGCGAATTGTTTAGTATATATTTAGGCGTAGAAGATTTGCACAAATGTAATGGAGAAGCCGCAAGGAAAACACTTTAAATTTTCACTACGAAAAGCAAAATAAAGTTAAACACAAGCAGCAAATGATTAAAGCAATTTCTAAGGATATTATTGCTACATTTTCTACAGGAAATGAACTGGCAGCAGCAACACTAAGCACTAACCAAAGGTAGGCAAAGAGAAGGAGAATAATAAGGAAAAAGGACAACACAATTACAAGACAGAAGTTTGCTTTGAAAAGGATTAAATGAAACTGACAAAAAAAGAAAGCTCATTAATATTAAAGACAAACAGAAATCACGATTAACTTTTGTTAAACAGAAAGAGAGAGGGAAACGTATACAGACACATACATTCATACACACGTATACAGGTAACTGATAAGTTGTAAAGCATAGTTGCAGTTAACTTCATATCCTTTTTCTTTTCATTTATCAACATGTTTGTCCAAAAGGACCAACCACTTGACAGTAGCAATTTTAAGCAATTTAACAAACGAAACTGACATCAACTTGCCACACGCTCACTCATTACTGCTCTCTCTCTCTTTCTCTCTCTCTCTTTCTCTCTCTCTCTTTCTCTCTCTCTCTCACTCTTTCTATCTGTAGCAAGTCATTCTATACAGTGTTCTCTATACTGGTAATTGACCATTAGTAGAAGTAAATGGCTAATTGCATTCACACAATTGACAATTATAAATTGCTTTTGGCACTTTTCAAGACCATCTCTAAACTCAAAGGAAGAGTGAGAGAGAATGTGAGAGGCTTGCAATAATAGCAAATGCAGCACTAAAAATTAACTGAAAAATGCAGTTAGAATGGGCAGAACAATTAATTTGGTTACGAAGTACTTTAAGTGATAATATGATATAGCTGCCTCATTCTCTCTATACTCCTGGCCCCACCATTAATTGCCTTTGCCTGTTGCTAGTTACATTTCATTTCATTATTTCGGTGACTGATTCAATTGACAAACATTTGAAATCAATTTGTTGTTTGCCTGCAACACATACAAACACACATACACACATTGAACACACAGACACATATAAACACTGGATATGTTTGTTATTTCTATCACGTAACAAGTCAAATGTCAAACTGATTATGCAAATGATTTTTTAGTTGTTTTCTCAAATGCATTTTAATTACAAACAACAACATCAACAACAACAATTTTTGCATTCTTTTCTTACCTAACATATATATATATATATATATATATATATATATTATATACGTATACCTATAATATATATATATATATATATATGTATATATACCATATCAATTGCATTGTTAATTGCAGCTGTACAGGTATAAAATGTGTGTGGCAGTGTACGAAAGTGTGTAGTATGTAAATTAGCTGTATTGCTTGCGGCATATATGACGCGTTTGCCCTTCTAGCTGGTTGACCTTTGACCCAACAAACACAGCACACACCGCACACACATCACAAACACAGCACGCACACTCATTTCAGCATTAACATGCTGCAAAATTCGCGCATGCAATTAAAATTTTAAACTTTATGATTCGAGTTTATGAACTCGACATTTAAAAAGGTTTTCAACTTTATAATTTCATCATATAAAGCACATGTATATATGCCTATGTGTGTGTATATATGTGCAACTATATATCTGTATGTGTGTGCGTATACAGTGCATGCAACAAAAACAAGCTTTAGCTCTGTGTAAGGCATATTGTAGAATTGTTTGAGCCATTACAACATGGCCTAATGATTAGAGTTCACATATCCTGCTACATATCCTTGTATGGTGCCATAATTACATAGCATGGCATGTCCTGGCCATTGTTCCTGTCGACTGATTCCTGTTAAAGGCCAGCGTTTGTGATTAATTATCCTGTTAATGACTGCCTGACGGAGTGAGTGAGTGAAAGCAAATTCCACTCAAACATTCATACAATTCAATGCAAATTCCAGGCTTATCGACACTTAAAACCTTTGTTGCTGGACAAGTTACTGATCAAAGATATATATGTATATAGTGTATATTGATGGGATTAGTTACAGCTGAGTATAAAGAGATATAAAAGGATTGAAATTGTGTTAGAATATGCATATATAGTGCGTAAATAATGCATCCTTAACGAATTGCCAAAATGGCAACTCCTAAGCCTTTATAATAGCCATTGAAATTTACCATTCACGCCATGTTTTTAAGCAGCTTAAACGCTGCTAAAACTAAAGTTAAAATAAGGATTTTAGTAGCATAGAAATACAAGTCATTTATAGGACTTAAACTAGGCACTTATTGGGTGCAGTTTGAAGGGGAAAAAAGCAAAAAAGAAAAAACAAATTTAAAATGGCAACAAATGGTTTTTTGAATGAAATCAAAGTTTTCGTTTTTGGAAAATTTGTTGCAGTGATTAGGCTTAAAGTGCAAACAGTGTATAGCATTATATCAAATGAAGTGTGTAGAAGGACACTTGATTAGGCAACATGCAAAAAATGGTAGAGAGAAAAAGAAAAGGGAATGGAAACTAAGGACAACAGTTCGTAACTTGTTTTTGATATGTTCAAGTAATGGAAATGTGTAGCAAACAATGCCAAAAGTCTGCCAAGTGCTCATAGTATATGCTAAGGGAGGAACGAGCAGGGGGGTCACGTATATATGTATGGGTAGGTGGCACCTGCATGGATTTTCATTAGGTTTTTCCGTTGCGTTTACAACAAAGAATATAGCGACAGCAGATCTTTTCCATTTCCATTTCCGCTTGAACTTGCTGACTGCCCTTTGCCTGCCCTTTTCTACTCTTTTTTTTTTTGTTTATTATGCTTCATTTTTTCCTTTTCCACCTTTGTTACAAACACACACACAAACACGCATACAACTATACGCCCGACACACACCCAAACTCAATCACAACATGAAATGCTTGAGAGAATTGTAGAAAATAGAATTTCTCTATTTTTTCAATTCATTTCATTTCCCTTTCCATTTTATTTTTTTTCTTCTATTTCTTGCTCTCTATTTACTTTGTCCTTTGCTTAGGTTTAATGTACTGTATATGTATATATATATGTGTGTGTGTGTGTTGGTTGCCTTTTGTTTTCACAAATTGAATTGTTCGCAAAGAAGTTTCTGATTTCCTTTCAACTTCTACTACATATAAAATTGTGAACAATTTCCAAAGAATTACAAAGCACTAGAGTAAAAGAACAAGCAAGAGAGAGAGAAAGAGAGTAGGAAATATATAAGAGTATCCATGTAAATCAGCCTAAAAGCTTTCTTCCTCTTTATAAATTTACTTTCTTTCTTTCCTTTTTTGCTTATAATTGAAACAGTTTTTGTTTGAGCAAATGAAACAAGCTGCAATATAATGCAGTAAGCCCTTAGACAATAACATTATAAGTCCTTCAACAATACACAAACTTTTTTAATATTTCTATAAATATCGACTATATATAGTATTGAGTAACTGAAATATAAACTCTATACAATCATTGACCCAAAAAAAATTTAACCCAAACAAGCTATTTGCTATTTTTTTTTTTTGACCTTCTGTTGAAAATAGTTTGAAATATTTTAAGATGATTTTGCTGTAAATTTCTACTATTATTAGATTTATATATTAAAAAGAGAGAAGCAAAACCAACACTTTCCCTATGCCTTTTAATCATATTTCATGCCCTATGCCCGTGTATAAAAGAGAATTCGGAGTATGTCATGCAATATTACGCATACGCCATGTTGCTGTCAACTGTCATTTGACATATTTGTCAAGCCCCGGAGACGGCTTGACAGCTCACTGCCAGCACCTTTTTTTTGTCTTCTCTCTCTCTCTCTCTCTGTCTCTGTATTTTCTATTACGAACAGGCCAACCCAGGGATAAAGGATTTCAATTGATGTGAAAGGGCTAATGTGAAATACCCTGTAAATAGTTGAGAGATATACATAAACCTAAGGGAATATAGACATAAAGTGCGCCTAGTTTGCACTTAACATTAACCCCTTTTACATCTAGTTTCCTTAGATACTCAGTTTACCTCCTTCTGGGTTCATTCTCTGCATAGTTTCCGCCTCAGTCCTAACCCTTTACCCTCCACACAGGTAATATTATATTTGCTTAGTTTTGCACCTTTCTACTTATGTTTTGGGGCTTAGAGAGAGTGTGCGCAGTTAGTGGGCAAAAGCTAAAAGGGGAAAGGGCAAAAGGAGCTGGGCTAATCGAAATGTAAAGACAATGAACCATTTGACAATATACAAAGCACCTGACCGACCCCAAAACATAATCATCACGTGCATTGAACTGGCGGCTCATTTCATTAAAGTTCAACTCACGTAGAAACCATTCACAAAATACACAAAGAAATTTACCATATTGGTAAATATTTAAATTATAAAACAATTGCCGGTAAATGGGCAGAGCATAACAATGCATAAGACAGAGACAGAGAGATACACAGAGATAGAGAGAGAGAGAGGGAGAAGGGAGCGTATCAAGGGTCAGTCACTTGTCAGACTTCACGTTTAGCATTGTCAATTACACGAGGAAACCCAGAAGCCAGGCTAAAGTATTAAAACAAAACGAAATATATACATATATATATAGAAGGGATGAAAGGACGAACACTTTGCAATGCAAAGCAAAAAAAAACAAAAAAAAACTTTTTACTAAAATGCGACACAAAAAGTAGAAAAAGAAACAACAACAACAACAAGAGGAGGAGAAAATAGTCCACAACTAGCTTCATGTACTTGGAGGTCGGAGTAAAGCGGCTTAGAAGGCTTTTTGAGCTTCATTCAGTTCAGTTCATTTCAGTTCAGTTCACCTGCTGCAGTTCCAGCAACAGAGCCTAGTCCTTACTCTAGGATTTTCTCTTTTAGCTTTTTTTGTCTTTTTTTCTTCGTTTTTTTTTTTTTCTTGTTATAATATTTTACAAAATTGTACGCACGACATGGCTAATAAACTGACAAGGAACATTCAAAACATACAATTTCAAAGGGAAATACAAAAAGTTGAAAATTTTGGTATAACGAACTGCAAATACACTAACTAAAGACTGGATCTAGTAAAGGCAATTGATGATAGGTTGAAAGCGGTATGTGGCTGAATGAATGAAGCAGTAAAAGGAAGCATGAAGTGATTGATAAAAAGGGGAAAGAGCTTGCAGGCTGCATACAGGTTAGCAGAACTGAAGCATATGACAGCATATGAAAACTTAAGTAAAATTGTGCTTAAAAGGAGAGCAAAAGTTGAACAAAACTAAGGGCTTATCAGAAGATATATATGCTTTATATATATACTTGATATATTACCGTTTCTCTGAATGTTTCCTCATAGAATTCTAATTATTGCCGCCAGCATATCTTCACCTGTTGCTGCTCTCTATATAGCATCAGCCTTTTACTATATACATTTATACTGAAGGCAGCACCTATAGCTGCTTTCAGCTGCAAAATTTGTTATCCTAGTCAAAAAAAATCTTTATCTTAAGGGATATTTAACTGCTTTCAGCAAATCTCTACAAATATGCCACAGCCCAAACGCTGCTTATCCCTTGGCGAAAGGGTATCAAAAGGGGGTGCTAAAAAGCAATTTACCTTTAAGAAAATGCCTATGCAAGCAAGAACTGACAAAAACTGACATAACTGACAAAGCGCCAAACTGCTAAACTGACAAACTGTTGAACTGTTGAACTGACAAATAGATAAACTGACAGACAAAATGGCAAAAAGGCTGAATTTAACTTGAATTTGAGTTCAGTTTGAGTTGAAAAATAAAGGAAAAAAGGAGAAAAAACACTGAAAGGCATTTATAATTAAAAACGCAAAACCTTAAACAACATTTTACTTGAGGCGCAATACAGACGAAAACGAAGACGATGACGAAGAAGTAGACAACTTGCAACTTACTTTGGGTGGTGACGCGTGGCAAGTTGGCTAAGGGTCAGGCAAAGGCTTGTATTTATTCATATATATACATATTTATGTGTATATATGTGTGTGTTTGTGTGTGCGTTACAGCCAGACAGAAGTCAAACAATAAAACAGACAACAATAATTTTAACAATAACATGACAAATTGTTGCAGGGCACACAAGTAACTGCCATTGTTCCTCGCCTTTACAAACTGGTTAAAAGCAAAGCAAAACACACAAAGCGCAAGAGAGAGAGATGTGGGGAGAAGGTGAGAGAGAAAAAAAGTGGAAATAAAATAAAACCCTCCATGAAGAATATAGCTAAAAAGCAACCTTAGAAAATCCTTTACTTATTTATGTAGGTGTTACCACTAACAAAGCATAGCCTGAGTGTCGAACAGTTGTTAGACTACCAACTGTGGCAACAACCAGCAAGTGGCAAGTGTGGCAGCAAGCAACATTAAATGGAAGGTAAAAAATAGCAAGTGGCAAGTGGCAAGTTTTATTATTGATAGACGTGAATATTTTATTAGTTTCCTTGCTATGTCCTTGAATAGAGTTTAACGTGGTTTAATGGTAATAAAAATATTGCCATTTTCTAGCAGTTTAAAGCATGTAATTAAGGCTGGTTAAAAGGTCCTCTAAGGAGTAAGATTGTGACTTGCCTCTTATTTATATGGTTAATAACTAACATTAGTATGTATACTATATAGTTGGTTAAAAATATCCTTCCAAAAAGGCACAAGAAACGAATTCTATTTGTGTTCAGGATATTTGCAACATTTTTCTCTTTCGCTGATTTTGATAAAATATGGCAACCTTTTGCTAAGTTCTTGTTGTTTACGTCGCATGATGATAAATTTGATTGCAACATGCGCAATGTTGCAATGGCATGTTGCAGCATTAGCTTTTCAACCTAACAACCTAACCAAAAAAAAAACAAAATACTCATAATTTAACTCAATTTTTTTTCTCCGTGTTTTTCTGCCTGTTTTGATGGCATAAATCAATTTTAAAGTTTACGTTAGAGTCACAAATCAGGTCCACAAAAAATAAATCCAACTGAAGCTGAATAAAAATATATATGGTATATATATAGAACATTTGTATACTATATATATATATATATATATATATTTGATTTATGGCAGAAATTCGTGCTGAGTTTATAAGTAAATTCAATGAAAGAAAGTAGAGAAAGTTCATATATACTTTAGGTAACTTTATAGAGGTAGACACACAGAGAAAACGGAAGAGAGAGAGAGAGAGAGTGGGAGAGAGCTAGCACAAAAGGTTCTACCCGCACCCAATGAAAAGCTTAATTAAAGCAACCCTTTCAAATTATAATTTCTATAGAAATAAACGCTAAAAGTGTTGACCAAGTTTTGTCTTGTTCTTTTGCCTTTTTGGCCAAGTTCTTAAAGTCAAGTATGCTGCTGGTGTTGACCGTTTCTTTCTCTCTCTCTCTGTCTCTGTATGTTCTCCTCAGTTGCTTGAAATGTCACTTTCATTCATTTCAAATGTTTTTTTCGGGATTTGATTTGCTTTTTACACAATTTCTGCAGAAAAAAAGAGAAAAAAGTATGGAAACAAAGCGAAAGTGCGAAAAGGGGTGGACACAGACGAAAATGTAACGTAGAGGAAAATGAGTTGGAAAAACCTCATTGTGAATTGTATATTTATGTACGTGTGTGTGTGTGTGTGTGTTAGTGTCTGTTTGCGTGTCAGTGTTTGGCACATGTGTTCGCCCATGTTTTCAGCTTGAATGACTGAAGGACATTCAATGGCTCTGCCGCATTATGTTAAGCTCCTTTTCAAATGACCAGCAGCAGCAGCAACAGAACCATCGCCACCACCAACAGCCAGTGACAGTTTCAGGCAGCCACAGAGCTGGCAGCTTAGTTTAACACAAACACACCAATACATGCATACCGGATTTGTATGCATGTATGTGTGTCTAGTTTGAGTTTTTCTTATGTTATCCTGTAAGTTGAGTATTAAATTGGATAGTTGACTCTGCAAAATGTTAAAGCCCTTCGCTTCCATATTGCCCAAGGAGAATTTGAAGCTACTTCTAATGAGGCACATATAAAACTTCAAAAGGAAACCCAAGGACCATTTATCAGCTGCATATCTTAAACATTTTCTGGCTTATCACACATACAATAAGGATTATTATTTTCTCTCTCAACATACATATAGAAAATCAAAACTCTTTCAAGTCCAACTTTAAAGCAGCAAATAAGTTTTTATAGCATACTTTTGTGCTGTTTGCTAATTTCCCATGGGAAGTAGCTTTGGATGTGAGACTTGAACTTTATTTATACTAAAGTATAATACATCTATATAGTTGTATTCATGCTACTTTTAATCCTTTCTTTTACTTCACTCTATGTTACGCTTTTAGTTGCAATTTTCTTATATGTTTTCTTTTTAAAGTTGCCGCTTCCTTTGCAACTTGGCATTTTACTCCATTTGCACAGGATATGTTGCAGTTTGGCAGAACTTTAATGTAAACATGCTTAACTTGTTCCCTATTTTAGGTGGCGTGTTCAGTGCAAATGTTGTAAGTGTGTAAGTGGCTTTCATGCAGCCATTTTGTGCGGCGCTTAAGCAAACAATAAAACATAATGAAAGTGTAAAGCTTTTGAGTCAAAACCAAACCAAACCAAACCAACCCAAAGCGAAGCGTAGTGAAGCCAAGCCAAGCCAAGCCAGACCAAACCATAGTCTGGCTAACTCCTAAAAAAAAAGAGGGTCAATTGGCAACTTGAGTGCCACAAAAATGCACATAAATGTGATAGATGTGTGTGGCAGCAGCAGCAGCAGTAGAAGCAACAACAACCGCAGCTGCGACAGTTGAAGAAGTTACAAGTAATTTTTTTTTTTTTTCTAGCTAAGCAATCAGAACTTGCAACATATAAAATTTAATGCCAAGCTTTGTTGCTGTTGCAACAAGCAGCACTCTTAGTATGGTATTTACTTATGTCAGTTGCAAGTTATAACAGTTGCCCTTAGCCAAAGTTGTTGCTGTTGCTGCAACCATTTGGTCACAAAAGTATGTAAAATGTCTGAGATTTTTATAGAGTTGATTTTATTTTATTTATTCTTTTTGCTGTTTATTATTCTTTGCTATTTTTTTTCCCTTTTTTTTTTTAAAAATATTTTTTGTTGCATGTCTGCGCTTGACGCTTCCATTTCGTTGCATGTTGAGTGAATTTTTAACATTTAATTATGAACATGTCATTGCGGTAAGAGGTTTATGAAATGAGCCACAAAATCTCAACACAAAGTCAAAATGTAGGGCGCGACGGAGGGCATGGCACAGGCTAGTGAACGAGTGTATGTGTATGTATGTTTATGTATGTGTGTGTATGTGTATAATATGTATATTAATTTGAATACCCTGTAGCCGTTAAAAGAGCAAATAAAAAGTTTAATGCAAGTTTGAGTTTGTTGCTTGAATGCATCATTTTATAGAGCATTAAGTAGAGGGATGTCAATGTCCTAACACTTGTTGGGGGTGTATAAAGGAAGCTCTCCTTTTGCCTTATATAAACTGCTATTCCTCTTCGATATATCAGCTATTCTATATGTTAATCAGAGACGCTGCAGTTGTGCTCTTTAAGGCTTTTGTAAATTGTTCTTCTCTTAGCCTTCCTTTCATACATTTCATGGAGAACTTAAATCAGTTGTAGTTACTCTCTATAGACCCTATATAAAGTAGAATCTTCCTTCCGATATATAGTTGATTCTATATAGTAGGCAAAGCAGTTTCAATTCGTATCTTTCACACCTTTTACTTTGTAAACAGTACCATAAACTGCCTTAACCATATTCTTAGATCTTTAACTCCACATTCCCGAAATTCCAACAAACAAAACAGCTCAAATTAGTTAGGGTAGCTGCAAGTCTACCATTCCCTCTCCATTTTACTTCTTTGCCACATAAAATATATATAATGTACAAGCTTTATGGCATAAACTTACACAAAAAAATAACGAGAGAGAAGAGAAAAGAGAAAAAAAAAGCAAATGGGTTTGGGTAATTTTAATGGAACTGCATATATCAAAATATAAGTAAAAAGGATATATATAAAGCAGAAATTACTCATACGCCGCATTGTGCTGAAGGTAACTGCAGACAGCAACTAGCGTGTAGTATGTGTAGGTGTAGCAACAAAAGCGAGGGAGACTGCAAAAAGGAAGAGCTAGAGTGGGGAAGGGGGGACCGTCTGCAAGGGTTGATGCTTGCTAAAGCAGCAAATGCCACCCAATGCCATTTTTTATGTCCTGCCAATCGATAATTCTTTTGTGTTCATTAAGAAAGAAGTTGATAAATCACACAGAACGCAACGCCGACAAGGTATATACCTATAGAAAGCGAAAGGAATTTCATAGTTTAAGTTTGATTGGGGAGTAGGAGGAGGACTAAATTGCAAACTCAATAAGCTGGACACTATATGATTGTATAGGTGTGTGTGTGTGTGCTTTTGTGTGTTAATGTGGTTGTGTGCTTGTATAGTTGTTATATGCTGGTATGCACTGTACAAGCGTGACTAATGTACTTCAAATAGACTTTGACACTTAAATCTCATACCCACTCCCACAAACACACACACAAAGGAAACTGTAGCACTTTATGCCTCACCTGCTGTTACTTTGTTCAATTGAGCTGGAAATTAACGCATCGCTTAAGCAGCAGCAGCAACAGCAGCAACAGCAGCAACAGCAGCCACAGTGGTAACAGCACATTAAAGAGTTGCAATTGAGGTCGAATGCGGTCAAAGTATGTTAGATTCAGATTTTCTAACAAACTTGCAACACTCTTGTGGTTATACAGTATTGCCACACTTAATTCCTTTAAGATTTCAGTTGATAGTTGCCGCTCTTTTTGAGCTCTATCTGTCTCCCTCTTCCGACTTAACTTTCTTTTGCTCTTTTCTTTTGTTTCTTAACAAATCTGTTGGCATAGCGCATAAACTCTTTCAAATTACTCTTCAGTTTATTTTGGTCAGACTTAAATGATAAATTTGTCTCTTTTTTTTTTTTAGTTTTGTGCTTTGTGTTCTACGCGGCGTATACTTAATCTTCAAGTTGCCAAAGCATTGAATACTCTATTCTGTTTTACTTTTACCTTTCTACTTCTCCTTTTTCTTTGCGGATTATGTGCTGTGCACGTTGTTCATTTTTATTTTAAATGATTGGATTTCGCGTAGTTCTAGAAAAGTTGATTTCAAACTTTCTTCATCAAGTCAGAAGGAGAGGGATAGAGAGAGAGAGAGAGAAAGCGAAAGACCAACACAATTGCTGGCAATTGTACAGTTGGCATTGCCTTTGCCAGTGTTTAAACAATTTTAATTGTGTTTTAATTAAATGGCTGCCATTTGCTTAGTTAGCTTTACACCGCCCTCTCCCCTACACAACCAATCCCCTCACCCTTTGCGCTATTTTGCTGTTCCCGTTTAGTGCAATAAAATTATGTTAAGCATATATTAAGGCGACATTTGTGGCACTTACTCTATATATATATATATATATGTGTGTGTGTGTGTGTGTGTACCAGTATATGTAGGTGTATATGTGTATGTGTGTGAGCACGCAGACGTTGCACAAATTAATGAGAAACTTTACGCCCACGTAACGGTACTCAGACAGTATGGCGGCAGCTGCTGCTGCTTCTGCTGTTGGCTTGTAGACAGCTTTTCTACTGAAATGCTAAAGGATTTAAAGTCCTTTTGGAAAAGTCTTGAGTAAAGAGCGCAAATCGTGGTACAAATTGTGATTGCAGTGTGGTAAAAGTGTTTTGCATACTTTGTTTTATATTGCCATTGGCCAGGATTTTCCACTGTTCTATTTTCAACTTTTTGATAGCTTTTTCTTGTGGTTGTTTTTGATATTGTTGTTATTGTTACTGTTGTTGTTGTTGTTGTTGTTTTTTGTTTTGTTGTGGTATTGGCTTAAGTTAGTTACAAACTACAATTTTTGTTTTTGTATCAAGTTTTGTATTAAAAAACTTTTATCTTCTCTTTTATTTTACTTTCAGGTAAATGACGTAAATTTTTAATTACTTACTGGAAAAACTTGTGTCCTCTTCAACGTGGTGGTCATCATCAACGTTGAAAACTTTCCATCATTCAGTTTGCTGTCAAGTGTCAAGTGTCTCTATCTTGCACTCCCTCTCTCGCTCTCTCTATCTCTCTTATTGTGTTTCTATACATTGCCTTGCCAAAAGTTGAGTTGCATTGCACCAAAAAACAAGAACAAAAATAACAACAGAAAGATTGAAAAACTGAACTGCTGCCATACACAAATTGTGACTGCCCAACATGTTGTTATCTAAGAGTGAGAGAGAGAGAGACAAGGGGAGTAGTAGAGACTGGAAGATTGAGCCTACACTTGCCAACAAATAATCAAAACTTGTCGTACAAACCGAGACACAATAGAGCAAGGACAAAACACTAAATGAAAATGTGCATGTGTAAGTGTCACTGTGTGTGTGTGTGTGTGTCTGTGTGAAGCATGATTTAAGTTTGACTTGGATTATGATTTGAGGCAAGGCAAAACCCCAAAAATTTCATAATCAAAATATCAGGAACAAAAAAATTAACATGCAACACGTTCATTTCACTAATTTTGCCTCTGATTTTGATTCTGATTCAGATTCAGATTTTAATTCTGATTCTGATTCTAATTCTGATGCTGCTTTAGATTCAGATTCAGTTTCTCACTCAGACATTGCTATGCATTCAAAATTTTACAAAAAAATGTAGAATGGAGCATAGAAAGGGGAGTTATAGGAGAGCAGTAGCAACAGCAGCAGCAGCAGAAACAGGAAACGGAAATGTGCTTGGCAGACAAAATTATCATGGGAGCCGCAATGCTGCCACAAAATGTTGCCGTGAGCCTGGGATTGCTGTTGTTGCCATGAGGAAGTGCTGCTGCTACTATACGCTATGGACCGACCATAGGCGACCGGATGGCAAGGCATGGCATGCCACCGATGGGTAAGGGTAGTGGTAGGGTAGGGGAGGAGGGGTGCGGAAAATGTAATTAGGGTAGAAGCAAAATGAGAAAATAATTAACACTTGAGCATAATTAATTGCAAGACAAATGACAAGTATCTTGGGGCCAGCCAAGAGCTAACTACAAAGAGAGCGAGTAAGAAAATGGAGAAGAGAGTGAGAGAGGGGTAGAGTAAAGCCAAGTTATATGCAAAACAATTTAAGCATTTCATTTACAAATAGTTGAAATATTTTTGCCTTCAAATAAGTTTTTTTTGTTGAACTTCTTTGTGTAAATAAATCGCATTATTTACAGTCCATTTGATTATGACCAAAAACTGCAAAAGTTGCATGCTACATATGCAACAACAACAAGTAACATGCAACACTTAATGGAATTTCTAATCAGATTATACGCAAAATTGATTTGAAATCAAATTGAATTACAGATAAAATTTCTACATTACATTTTCTATAAGATTTTCTTCATTTTGCCATAAGACAAATCAATTTTATTCAATTGCAAAAACTTTTAACTTACAACACATAGAGATAGAAGCATATTCTGTACTACAAATATACCCTGTAATTATTATGAAGTGTGTAGAGTATCTAAACAAAGCAATTCGAAATGAAACTGAAAGGGGAGAGCACTCTAGAGAGGCTCTTAAAGTCTCCTCCTAGCTTCATTCTGTTTTCACTTTAAACATCGCTCGAGCTTCACTCAATCCTCATTTATAGGGTAACTTTATAGTTGTATACAACAAATTTGTATGCCAATTGTAGCTTACACTTGATTTTATATGTTAAACCATATTTAAAATACTTTAATTGGTTTAATTTAATACAATTATTGTATAATTTAATTACTTTTATACAAAGAATGCTCTTCAGACTCCTGAAGCTATAGTTAACTTTCTCTTCTCCACTACAACTCTTACTCTACTCTTCATAAGGAAAGCTTGTTTATATTTGCTTTAATTATATAGTATCTCTAATGTTTATTATACCCCTTTAAAGCACTTCTACTCCAGCTTTGACTTTTTTTTAGTCTATTCTAAGCGTATGTCCTTGTTCCTATGCCATGCAAGTACATCGATTGCACTAATTAAAATTCATATTGATTTACTGTTAAATTGAAATGTTGCTCAATTGCACAACATTATGTGGCTGTAGACATCTACCCACCCACACCCATACCCACACACACACACTCGCTTAGCCACACACTCAGACTCACATTTTGTGGTAATAAATTACAATAGACTTTTGAAATTCCCACTTGAATTTGATGTTCGCACTTCAACAATGAACGAGCAAAATATTTTCAGCAATTTCCATTGGTTTTTCTATAGTTTTTTTCTCTCTTTTGTTTTTCTTTTTACTTTGTTTGTTTGTTTGTGTGTGTGTGTTTGTTGCTGCAGTACTTTTGCTGCAGCATTTTCTATATGAAATTTTCACAAAATGGCAAAACGTTTAGTGAAAATTCTTATAGAAAAATTTTTTTTTCGGAACATTGCCAAACACTCAAGAAGTATGTGTGTGTGAATGTGTATAGAGTGCATCTGCATATGCACATATATATTTATATATGTATATGTGTGAGTAGACGTAAAAGTATAACTCAATTCATCAGTTAGTTGTGTTTGATGAAGTAGAAAATGGCAAGAACATTGTCTACCAAACGTTGCCAAGTAACAAGCAACGCGCCAGATCTTTCAACTTGACTTGTCTTTCATATTTGCTTTCTGTTCTTCTTCTCCTTTTCTTCCTCATACACTTCTGCATATTCTGCTTCATATACAACTGCTTCTTCTCTATCATATACATCTTGAAGCATAAGTTGAATTGAAAGTTTTAATTGCGTCATTTGCTTGCATGAGTTCATTGAGCCCCTAAATGTATGCTTTAAAGTTTTAATTAAACCCCAAGGAGCTCGTTTACTCCCTCTCATACTTAGAAGGGGTTTTGTCTGCCAATGACCTTCAATGCTTTTGGGTCATGCAGCGTCTATTTGTATGTATGTATATATATATCTGAGATTTCTAGACGTTTTGTTGCTTGTTTTAACGTAATACTCATAGCGTTTGCCTATTAAGTTGAATAAATGAAACAAATATTTATGTTGGCGCCTGGTTGGGTTGTTATTGTTGTTTTTTCTCGCTCTTTTTATTTTTAATTAAAAACATACATACACACACACACACACTCACACACATACACATTTATACATATATAAAAACAACATTTTGATGATTTTTTTCGCATTGTCATCAGTATTCGCGTCCCTTGTCCAAGGCGCTCAATGTGGGGCGTTTATGTTTGCGTTTGGGGATTTCAATCAGTGCCAAGGCAAAAACAACAATAACAGGAATAACAACAACAACTACAACTGAAATGCTTCTCATTTAATTTTACTGGAACTTCTTTTTTTTTCGTTCTTTTCTTGCCGGACAAAAGGACACACAACAATAACAGGGCGTCGTGGCAGCATTTAAGTGATTTTCATTTACCATTCGAGCTCAGGCACATACTTACTATACAACCACCTCCAACCCCCTACCAGCACCTCACCCTCTCTCAGTATGCTGTTCATTCGTATAACTGTGCTTATCTCACTGTTATCGATTGCGAACTGACAGTCTTCTTCATCATTGTCATCGTCATCCTCGTCATTCCCAATCAACTGCATACTTCAATGATAATAATGATAATGATGATGCTGTTGATGATGATGTTTATGTTGATATGTGTGTGTATGTATATATGTTTATGTATATGTACTGGATGTGGTAGATGATGACTGTCGTCCGGTATCTTCATCCTTTTGTTGTGAATGCTTCGTTGATCAATGCAAGTGCAATTTTTGTGCATGGACGTGCCTGTGGTTACAAAAGAAAATGCACCACTACTACTACATACATATACACATACATATACATATATATACATATCCAACTATATATGTATGTGGGTTATTTGGGATTATAGGTTACGTATGTAAAGGATAATAACCGAATCTATGACCTTAAATCTTATGCGAAATTGAGTTCAATGAATTGAGTTTTAAATTAAAATCAGGTTGCATCCTTTAATGTCAAACAGCAAGGACACTCTCTATATCCATATAATTATTATTAATAAGTATAGCATTAAGTTCATATACATATATAAATGGGATTATAAAAGGAAAAAGCAACTTATAGAAAGTTTGAAGGATTCTAAGATGATTTGCAACAAATACAAAACAATTCAATAGAAATTTTAATTGGTTTATGCTCAAGTGCACTTTTAGCTTTGAGTATATAAAATTTTAATATATTTTTGAATCCAAGAAGAAGATAAAGATTCAAATATGTACAAAGTCTAGACTGCTTTTAATTTAAGCTTAAGCTAAGGCAATGCGAGGCAAGGCAAGGCAATCATTTTGCCAAGGATACAGGCAAATCCTTTTAAATTTGTTGACCTATTCACAAATGCCCAAAAAAGGTGCACAAATTGTCAAAACTGTTTTGCACACACACACACACATACACACACACACATAAGCACATACACATACAAATGCAGAAAATCTATGACACTTTGTAACAAAAAATTGTATATAGAAAACTAAAAATAAAATAACAAATTTTGCCAACAGAAAATTGAGAGCGAATAAGCAAGGAAGAGAGGGAGAGAAAGGAGAAACAAAATTGTATAGTTTCAGATGTGGGAGAGTTGCATAATTTCTTTGCTTTTATGCCAAAAAAAAATGTATATGTATATGTTTGTGTTGCAGTCAGGGAAAGTCCTTTTAGTCCAGCACTTACACTATGTTAGTGTATATATGTGTGTGTGTTGTGTTTGGGGTGTGTCTGTTGGCATTTTATTACAAAAGTTTACATGACTATGCAGCCCCTTTGGCCATTGTTGTCATTTGCTATGTATTTATGTATGTATATGTGTATACATATATATATATATATCCATCTCTTTCTTTCTTAGCATCTGACGCTGTTTTTGTCATTTTTATAAGCTTTAAAACTGGTTTTGAAAACAGTTTTGCATAAAATGCCATACGAACCGAGTCTTTGCATTTGAAATTTATAAGGTGCAGCGACAGCAGCAACAGCACCAACAGCAACAAAACAACATACTGAAACTTTCAACATTTACCGCATGCCCTCCTAAAACGCCCAGCACCCTCAACACACCCCCCAAACCACATCTTTATCTACCCCGCTTGTCAACAAGATTGAAGCAATTTGTTGCATAGACTTTAACTTTAAATAACATTTTTGTTGCCTCTATTTTTATGTGTGTAAGTCTATGTGTGTGTGTGTGTGTTAAAAAAGTTAAGAAATTTTTGTGCCATAGCTTTGATATCTATAAATTCTGTGTATATGTGTGTGAGTGTGTGTGTGAGTGTGTGTGTGAGTGTGACACAAATGCATTGCGACTGCCAATTGTCAGCAAAAGTTTGGCAAACACAAACACGCAACAAGCAGTGACAAAAATACAGAGAGAGAAAGAGAAAGAAAAGAAAGTTTAGAAAAAGTTATGCCCAGTATAGAAAATGACAAAAGCCACTAAAATAATTGAATTGCCAGAAGACTTAATACCCTTACAACTAAATCAAAGAGAAGCTGCAAATCTGGAGAATGACACAGATTAGGCATAAAAATTGCATTGAAATTCAAATCAGAGAGAGAAAATTAGATTGAGTGGCTAAATATAATACGATTTGGATCTAGATTAAGCATTAATATAATAAGGAATTTCCTGGTAAAGACAAAGGCTAGAGATAGGAAAGGATATGGCAAGGATATGGGTAGTATATCGAATCAATATGATATTAATATGATGGGGATTTGATATGCATATTATGCAGTATGGATATGATATTGATAGCATATGGATATGATATGCATAGGATATAGATATAATAGAAATATAATATAGATATAATACACTTTTGGAGAGCAGATAGATAGATATAATATAGATAAAGTATAGACATTCATTAGCAGAACTCATGGCAAATTCAGGAATTGTTTATAAAGTTATTGAAAGAGTTAACCACAACTCCAATCCACATTATCCTTATCACCTTTCTTCATACAATCCATGGTAAATCCTTACTCAATTCTGACACGTTCCCTTCTGCAATGTCAATACACTAACTATAGGGTATATATACACACAAAAACCTCAGAATTGCACTCGTACAAGGAAAATGCATTAGAAATAGAGAGGGGGAATATAGCGCGATAGACAGCGAAAGAGATACATTGAGAGATAGAAAGAGAGAGCAAGAGAATGGGGGAAAAGTGTGCGGGAGAAAGTGAAGAGTGCATCCTAAAACTATCGTAACTAAAATTGAATTAAAGCAAAAAGTTTTTTAGTTGCTTTCACTGTTGCTGCGGCTGTTATTTTTTTTTTTTTTACTTCGTTTCATTTCGTTTTTCTCTCCCTCATTTTGTTGCTACTTTTAATGTTGCTTCTTCTAGCTAGTCATTTTGCTTTTGCTTTGTCTTTTGTTGCTGTTGCGGCTTTTCTCTTGACCACGAGTAATGCATTACAACAGCGTTCAACATGCCCCCACAACATGGCCAATACCCAATGTAATTAAGCAACTTACAAGCAGCTGCCATACACATACACACACACACACACACACACACATCAAAGCATACACACGAACGCCAAATACATTTAACCATATACCACACACATCATACACACACACACACACACACATACATATATATATATATTATTAGTCATGCAGAGCAGCGTCCGTACTTTAGTATATGGAACCATATTTAATATGCGATTTTCCACACCGCATTTATGTGGCATCCCTTGCATCCTTGCCTCGTCTTTTCCTCAATGTGGTCATAAAATGTGGTGTTGTCCATTCGATGGTCGAAAAGATAAAGGACGATGCTCATTTATTTGACTTACGCAAATGGACAGACGTTTGTCTGTGTGCGTGTTTCTGTGTATGTGTGAGGGAGTCATAGAGAGAGAAGGAGAAACGTTCAAATAAATGACAGCTCATAAGGCTTGTCTGGTAAACAGACACAGATACTAACACACACATGGAGTTTTTTTAATAAAAATCCTATATGAAATTTCTGCCAAAATTAAGAGCAAACATTGTTTGTCATTGGGGTTAAAGTTCAGCGAAATTATATGTCCGATATAACTATATGATCTTTAATGTTATACAAGGCCCCCCCCCCCCCAAAAAAAAAAAAAGAAAAAGGATAACAGCAGAACAGAGCATAGCAGAGGGGAGTAGGAAGTATATAAAGGATGTTTCATTTATATGAGCTACTAGCTTAACTTATTATATACAAGCTTAACCACAAACTGTACTCTAATGAGCTAATGTATATATACAGGAAGAGAGAGTGAGAGAAAGAGAGATAGAGAGAGATGTATGTACGTGCACATGGTAGCTATGCGATAAGCTTAACTTATGTGACCATAAACGTTTTGTGGGTGTTAAAAGATAATGAAACTAAAATCTGATCTAAAAGCGATTTACATGTAAGTGGAAAAGGGCATGGTCATGGGCGTGTACGTAGGTGTGGGTGTGGCTGTTGAGCTACCTAAGTAAGCAGATGATATAGGTGCTTAGTAGGGGGAAAGTTATGTTTGATAGGAGCTAGCCTATTAAGTAGAAATGATGTAAAAAAGTTAATATAAACGTTTTATGTATGAAATATATATATAATAACAGATCTTATCTAATAGGGGAAAGTAATCTAAAGAGAAAGAAGAAGTTAGTTATAGTAGCAATAAAAATATAGAAAGTAATATAGTATATGTACTACATACAATTGAGACACATTTCGTATACATATGCCAACAATTTCTGTCTCTGTTTCCCTCTGAATCTGATTACATATTCAGTGAAAAACCTTATGAAAATTTTGCACAGTGTATTCAGCTGCATTCCCTTTACATTTGCGGACATTTATCTGGTTATATGCTATATGGTATATGCTGTCTGCTGCGCTTAAGTGAGCTGTAATTAATGACATTTAATGGCATATTGAGCGCACAAAAGTATGCAACATAAAGTCAACGTTTGCCATATTATAAGCCGCTCTTTTAGTTTCAATATAAAATTGGTTAACATCAATTTGCTCGTTTTCTGTTGTGGTATTGCCTGTTGCCAGTTGGCTGTTGGCTGTTGCCTGTTTGCTTTTAACTTTTTGAAATTGGGCATTAAATAAGAATCGATATGTTGTTGCATGTTGCAAATTTTTTTTTTTTTTTTTTTTGGCATTTGTGGTACGTCGGTTGCACATTAATGAGGCCTTTTTGCAGTGTGTTAATTTGCTGTGTTTGCTGTGTGTAGTTTAAGCGACCACGATAACTTTAGCTGTCCAATCAATAATTATACAGACTCACACACACACACATTCATATATATGTATGCAATTTATAATTAGCTCTGTGTGTGTGTGGCTAACCAAAGTGAACCTTTCAGGATATATCGATAATCAGGTGACTGTTGCGGTGCCAGTCTATGTCCCTCCTATACTGCCATGTTATATAAATAAAACGTTTGTCCAAATCTACACCACAAGCACACCCATGCACACAGGCTTAGCTACACACACGCACACACAGACAGTACGAATAATAATTCAAAAAATGTTTTGAATATGGGCAAATTTTTGGAAATTGCTGGTTTACCCCTTTGATAAGATTGATGTCAGTTGAAAGCCAAAAGTCGCAGCTAAACCCACACACAAACACACATATATGTCTATATATATATATATATAGAGTTTCGCATGCATATAGTAAAAGAGTTATGGTGGCATTCCCGCCGCAAGCAGCACTCGCACAAAATGGCGACAAGCACACAACGACAACATTGGCGACAGGAAATGCGCAAGCAACGACGCCATTTTGTGTGAAGCTCACGTGCGAAGCGTCGCAAATGTTAGAAGCCATTTTGCGGTGATTTTAAGCTCGTTTATATATTTTGGGGCAAAAGAGCATCGTCGCCTTGTCGCTAACAACACTCTCAACACTATGGCATCAACAAGGAAGCACTGCAAAAAAGGATACTCCAAACTATACTAGGAATATTACTTATCCTTGAGCATTGACTGGGAAGCCTGCCTAGCGATGCAATTGGTGTGTGTGTGTGGAAATACTCGTTTATTTACGTGCTACGCTACCAAATGTCAAATATTTTGTCAATCCCATGCAACTCGTTGCTGCCGCACTTTGTTGTACGATATTGCAAGTTCAAAGGCAAGCGGCAACTAGCAAGAGGCAAGTGGCAAGTGGCACAAAGGGCGGATGAACTTGACAGTTTGATGAACGATTTTAAGACGTTCTTTAGGCAAACAACAGATGAGAAATAATACAGGATATTGGGTGTATGCTTTGTATGTAAGTGTATAAGTGAATTTGTGTATGTGTAGGTGTGATATATGTGTTTCGTATGTGTGTGTGTATGAAGTAGTGTGAGCTGCCTTGGGATATATTATGTCAATGGCAACACTTAAGTGATATTATATATCGCTCAAGTTTATATTAAAATTTTATATTAATAAGAAATGTCATATTATGCTTGGGATCCTTTTAGTAAATGATACTATAAAGGATTAGCTATACTTCTTAGTCCTTTTGTTACCAAGTCTGTTAAGGTAGATAGATTGACAGACTAAAATATTGGCAATTCAAGATAAATTCGATATTCATATAGAGCTTAACTTAGAAGTAACTTGGGATATTATTAACACTCACGCGAATGACAAATGAAGTCCTGTTTATAGTCCATAATGCAACAAGTCCTGTAAGCAAAGAAGCAAGCCAATAATGATATAAGAATCATGTTAAATATAGAGCAAAATATAATAAAGTAACTGTTTAATCAAAGCGCTTCAATCAGCTGATAAAATGCGTTGAATATATACACAGAAGTATATAGATACAACTATATTCTGAATCCTTTGACTAAAGGATACAGTATACAGTCTGAAAGTTATATAACAAAAAAGTGAATGAAATGGAAACAACATTATTTAAACTTGTCTTGTTTATTCTCTGTTTTTTTTTTGCTGTTTTCTTTTGGGCGGAAAAACAAATTGTTGGCTGTAAATATTGCTTTTTTTTTTTTGGTTGTTGTTTGTGGAATGAGTTTCAATGTAAGACAAATGCCATCAGTTGTTTGGCAGCTGCTTTCGGGCCGTTGTCAGCTGCCACGTTGTCAGTTGCCAGTTGCCAGTTACCAGTTCCAGTTACCAGTTACCAGTTTACTGTTGCCAGTTTTCCAGTTGCCAAGGTTGAAAGATAAGAGTAAATGGCAACTGTTTGACAACACGTGGCAGAGTCAATTTCAGGTGTCGCCTGGACATAAATTACAATTTCAATGGAGGCGCAACGATGAAGAGAGCAAGTGCAAAGATGAGTATAGTGGGGGAGTGATCAAAAGAAAGAGAAAGGGAGAGAAAAGTTCATAACATTAACTGCAGCTGCTGTTAGGCTATAAACTGCACTTGGCTAACACATTTTATGAGCATAAAAAAACTATTTAAATTGCAGCCATGCGTTGCATTTGCTCATTTGCAGCAGTAGCAGCAACTGCCACATACACACACACCTACACCTACACATAAGCACATTATTACTCATATAGTACATAATTATTAACTAAAGCCCTTGGTGCTTAGCTTTGAACCAGGTTTAAACCAAACCGTTGCTTTAGACCTGGTTATTGCCGCTGGCAACACGCAATTAACAACTTTTTGATTAGTTGGTCAGCCGCGCGAATGAAACTTTTGACATCGTTTTGCAGTCAGGTTGCAAAAGTTGGTTTTAACACTAAGCGTTGGAATTTATTTAAGCCAAAAACCTAAGCTACACCCACACATATAAACACTCTTCTTACTCCCTCTCTCCTCCCTCTCTCTCTGCTCGGTTTCTCTCTCTCCTAGTAGCTGTCTTTATATAAATACTTTTACACTATTTGTTACATTTGGACAGGTGTTTGTGTATTTGCTTGTGTATGTGTGTGTGTGTGTATGTGTTTGGTATGTGTTGCACAGTTATTTGTGCAGCTTAAAACTTTGTTATCAACAAATGCGTAAATCCACCCAACCGAAAAAAGCGCAAACTTTCCAATGTTAACGAACATTCAAACATGTTCCACTTCTTCTCATGTGTGTGTGTGTATTTATGGTGTATGTGTATCTGTGTGTATGTGTGTGTTTATAGAGCTGTCTAACTTTTAGACAAAATATTTATGATAGCCAAGAAATCGTTTAACAACCTGTAAAGTTTGAAACGTTTCTCTCTATTTTTGTAAGCAACAAATAAAAAAAAGTCATAAAAATATCTGATGCAACTTTATGTCACGATTTATATATATATATATATATACAACGAGTACATTTGCCACAACATTTATGTATATATCAATTACTCTAGACATTTGTTAGTTGATTCTTGTCTATTTACTAACTAATTGCCAGCTAGTTATATATCATCCATTATTCATTCCCTTGTGGCTACTATAACTCTTCCATGGAAAGTTGCTTGGGGGTAAGAATGAACTATTATGGGGTCCATTGAGATTGATTAGTTAAGAATTGACTGAATGAAAACTTAATTATGATTTGTATGTGTCATGTATAGCATATATATATAAATATAATTCTCTTTAGCAGAATATAAGCTAAATCTAAGTTATGTTTAAGTCCTTGCTGCTGGTACTTGCTTTGAACTTTCTCGTCTTTGAGTTTTCCTTCAAGCAATTAGCTGACTGGCAGTTTCTATTTACTAGAGTGTATATATAGCTATAACCTATATTGTAACACATATTATACCCTAAATATATATACACTATATAACCTACAAACCTGCCCGATCGAACACGTTTTACTTCCCCTTCCAGTACCTTGTCCGAGCAGCTTTTTTAGCTTCTTTCACAGCTTTTGCTTGCAACTTATCGGATCTAGGGTATCTATATAGTCTGCCATTTTACCTTGTCATGTTTGCTTTATCTAACGGTTGTTTTTTTTTCTGTTAAATTTTGCTTGTTTTTAGCTAAATAAATGGCCAAAAACTTTGGCACAGTTCATTCGAGCAGAGCTAAGTGGCTAGACATTATGGCAGACAGTAAGTACGAGTTGAAAGTTGGTAGTTGGAGTGCTTGAGTACAAGTGGTAGTATTAGATACCGTTAGCTGTCATTTCAAACGTTAAACTGTCATCTTTAGTTTAGAAAGTTACGCCCACTTAAAAGGTGTGCCAACTCAACATATCCTCTCTACCTTCCCCCCAAAAGATGTTGGCTAATTCAAAGCAAAGCAAAGGCAGCAAAAGGAAAGGGGATAAAGGAAAATGTTCATTTAATATTTTCAGAGGTTTGGATAAAAGTTTTTTCCTCTCATTTTTTGTCAGCATCAATGGGCGTCTTGGGCCTAAGTTGAGGTTTAGCTGGTTGGGTTTTTTTCTTCGGCTGCTTTTAAGGATACTTTGTTATAATAAGCATATGGTGTTACCCAGAATGATGTCCTGAAAGTGCTCCGGGGGTGTACTTATTATCGATTACCCATCAGGTGAAAATGTGATGATTTTCTTCTTCAATTCGCGTGTTTTCAATATGCTTTGCACACACGCTTTGCCATTGGCTTTAGATTTTCATTTTTTTTTTTTTTGTAAGGGAAAAACTTTGTCAATCGAACGCGGCAAAGGATAACAACGTTGAATGTAGCAGTTAACTAATACACACACACACACACACACCTGAATTTATATATATCTATATATATACAAACACACACACACACACCCTTATAAGTGCTGTCGTTGATGTGCCATAAAACTTTATCTAAATGGTTAAACCAAGCGCAAGCTCATTCACGCTCATTCATTGTGAGTTTGAGCGCTTGGGAAGGATTGCCAGGATTTGACAGTAAGAGAATGATGTTGGATAGTGAGTATAAGTATGAGAATGGTAGAGAGGGAGAGAGAAAAACAATTGTGTAAGTAAGTAAGGGGGTAAACTTTGAGAAGGATAATACAGACTTTCATTACTTTCATTATTTACGCGTTGCACACGCAACACACAACACACACACACACACACACACAAAACACACACAACACACACAACGCAAAACTGAGCGATTTAGTTTAATTGAAAGACATTTCCTGGAAGATGAGATGATTTTTAATAGTTTGGATTCACATTTCCAAAGGACTCTGAGCTTAAATGAAAGCCATTTTAAAGCCTGTATAACGCTTAACTGTAACTTAATCATACTTTTTGTGATATATATGTATACTATATATATATATATATCTATACAAAATGGCAACTTTTTGCTCTTTTTTTCTCTACTGTTATCATATTCCACTTCAAGTGGAATAACAAATTTGAGTTAATTTGCTTAAAGTTCATGTGAAACATAGCGAAAAATTTGTATACTTAAATTTTGATTTATTAAATTAACTAGTAGACAGGCTATACACGACTAAAAGATGCTCTATAAGTGATATAGGGAAAGAGAAAATTATTTAAAAAATTATAAGTAAAGGCATGTAGAAATATTTTGATTGATAACAGAGATGCTGCCTGTATAAACAGAGTTATGAATAGAACACAATTTGGAGGCTCTTCAGCAACCGTTAAGCTATATAAGTAAACCGTTATTAATAACCAAATGTACACATACATATAACACGCTATATATATACAATTTAAACTTGTTTTTGGATTGAGTCTTTTACATGGAAAATTGATCCTTTTCGTTATGCCTTATCCTTTTTGCATAGTTTGTTAAGTGTTTTTGCTAAATGTCAAACAATTTTCTTTTTGCTGACCTTTTCTCTTTATTTTTGTTAATTTTGATGACTATAGGGTATTTAAAGAAGCAGAAAAAGTGTAAGAAGCAGCAGCAGCAGAAAACGCAAAAGGCAGCGGGCAGCAGGCAGCGGGCAGCAGAGAGCGGGCAGCGTTTTCAATTTGCTTCACTTGAGACCCAAAAAATTATGCAACGCTTTTGCGCTTAATTAGGCAGAACATAGCAGGCAGAACGGACAGACCAATGGATTGAGAGGGGATCGGGTAGTGTGGGGGAGGGAAACTGTAAAAGAAAATGAAACTCGCGAATTCATCAGCATCGCATCAATTTGTCAAGTAACAAAGTTCTTGTTGTTTTTTTGGGTTCGTTTCAGTTTTTTTTTACTGCTGTTTTTTTTTTCAGTTTATGTTTCTTTTTTTTTAATTTTTTTTTTGTTTTAGATGCTTTAAGGGTCTGAAGTTGTGAGTTTCTCTCATTCTCTGTTAAAGATACTCATATTCTGTGGGTTCCCTTTATTTTATTTTATTTTTTTGCCACCGCTGCTGCTGTCTATTTTGACACGTTTTCACATCCCACGGGCATCGCACGCGCTGTTTGTCTTGTTAAGACGTTTTCTAACGGCATTTTGTAAGCTTGTGCGTTTTAATTATCAACGCTTTTCGCCTGCTAGTGGTCACAGCAGCACAACAGCAGCAGCAGCAGTAGCAGCAGCAGCAACAGCAGCATATAAGAACGCACAACAAAAAGATGGAGAGAAAGAGAGAGCGAAAATGAAAAAAAAATTATAAGTAAATGTTAATGCTTTTTGCTGTAGAACCCTTTAAACAATTTGTTTTCTTTTTTTGGGGTTTGGGCAACTGACAGCACTCTGACGCCTGAGACGCCTGAAAAAAAAGGTTATGGTTAACTCCCCAAAACCTCTCCCCAATTATGCCACATACCTAAAATTATCATCCCCTACTTTTCCAAGACTTTAAAGGAAGTTATTCTGCTGAACCACAATAGCTTTTTAGCTGTGGCAAAATTACATTTAACTTGTGCTTAAAGCCATTACGAAATGTGTCTTAAACTGTTTCTATATAAACCCATTTCAAGTCTAAAGTCTACTTAAAAATTGTGTGTGAGTTGTGTTTAAAAATGTGTGTGTGTGTGGTATATGTATAGGTTATATCTATATAATAGCGATAATTCTATGATATAGCTCCGATATCTAAGCTTGATATGATTAATTTATAATATGAAATCCTTTTGCTACTTTAGAGTTGAGATGTATTTGCAGTGTAACTGATGTGTGTCTAGGTTATATGTGTGATATCTATATGAAATGTAGGATATATCTCTATGATATGACTGTGATATATACAGCATATAACCTTGATATGATTATGTTATAATACTTATATATTTGCTAGTTTTAAGCAGCTGAAATATCAAATTTCTCTATCAAATTTAAAGTTCTTCTTAACAGTGTCTGTTTTCCTTTCCATTTTCATATGGCCTGAAGTATATATATTCAGATATATATATATATATAGAAACGCAGATTTATATCTCTTTCTTATTATATATAAAGAGGGAGAGGTTAATTGTTACATTGAACAATTAAGAATAGGCGTCCAGAATGGAAGTTGTTATTATGCCCCGCCGCGAAAACTTGAGACAAATTTCGAGCAGAAGCGCTGAAAGGGAGGTTTGAATTATGGAAGACTGAAGACTTTTCCCTAGAATAATTTCTTTATAATGAAAAGTAGTCTGATTTGTAGAGTAGTTAAAGATTAACAGAAGTTAAGTTAAAGATACTACAGCTCTAAAAAGGAATATATATCAAATGGTACCTAAAAACAACCCATTGAAAAATCGCTTAATGCGACTTTTAAGTCTTTGTTCTGCTGGAGTTACGACTAAAATTTTGTTATTGAAACTATGTAGAAATACTCTGAAGAATATTAAGTTTTTTAGAGTCAAAACTTAAGCCATATTACACACTTAGTGCTCCTTAGCAGCTGCAACTACTTTTAAGTACTTCAATGAGTGCTTTCAGCTTTACAGGATATGCAGTGCGTCAGCTTTCATTTTATATTTGGAATCTTCAATTTTGTTTATTGACAATCATTTTGCGTGGAAGCCTCTTTTTAATGAGTTCCGTTCAGTGGCAGCTTCTTATGCGGCGCTTTCCATCAGCTGCTGCCAGCTGCTGCGATGTTGACAGCTGTGCGTACTGCGCGACGGCAGGCAAAATGTAAGAGAAAAAAAAGAAAAGGAAAAAAAAAGTTTGTTTTGGGCCAAAAATGCCATTAGCATTTCTGTCTTGACCAAGTTTAAGTTTTAAATAAATACACTACACACACACACACACACACACAGAAAGAGAGAAAAGCAAAAGAGAGAATAAACATAAACATTGAAGGCAACTCAAAAGCAACTGAAAGCTTAACTTTTTGGCAAGAAAATGCCAAATGGCAGTTTGCAGTAGACTTAGTTTACTTCGAGCCAAAAACTTTTATACTGTCAGCTTTAATTAGGCAAATTTTCCCATAATATATACATATATATATATATATATATATATACTATATATAAATGCGTGTGTGTGTGTGTTATTTACAACGAGTTGGCTATAAATTTTTATGGCCTTGCCTTGTAATTATATTGCAACATTCAACCCTCCCCCCCCACCCCCTGGGTCTTGCTGTCTCCGCAATCAGTCAGCGAAATTGAATGCGAAATAAGTTGGCGAAAAAAAAACAGAAGAAAAACAAACAGAAAAAATATAATCGAAGTCTGGCAACGCTGTGGTGGCAACTGGCGACAGGCGAATAAAATTGTTAAGGCAAATGGAATTTTAATTCAATTTGAATGTGTCGAAGGCACAGCACAACAACAACAACAACAACAACTCTGTCGCACAGCACGCCAACTTCCTGTCCTTTCCCTTAGTGTCCTTCCCTATATATAAATGAAGACATCCTGCGGGCGCATAGTTAAGGTTTTACCTTATCTCTCTCTGTCTTTCTCTCCTACTCTCTTACTCTCTAGCTCTTTGTCTGTCTGTTCTTTGTCGTTGTTGCTATTTTTTTTTTTTTTGTATTTTTGTAATCGTTTTGCAGATTTCTTTGTTTTCAGCGCCATTTTGTGTAATGTAATTTCATTAAGTAAGGTACCAGGACGAGCCCAGCACATGCCTCCTACATAAACATACACATATACATCCACTTACACATATACACACACACATATATATGTGTTTAATTAACGCAAATTGCTGGCTGTCAATATTGCAGATAAGAGTCGAATTGTAAAATTCAATCGAATGATTATTTTTATATAAGGATACACTGGCGTAGGCAGATCCTTGAAAGGACATTTTCCACAACTTAATTTACCTTTGGGCTGTCACTGTTTTGTGTCTCTCTTTCTCTCTTTTTCTCTCTTGCTGTGTACTGATTGTTACCTTATACACGAGCCACCTGCTGCTTAACTGCAACTGCAACTGCAACTAGCAATGCTACACCTACTGCTGAGGCTGCTGCTCCTGCTGATAATGCAGCTGTAAGCATTTAGTGTAACTGCCATTGCAGAAAGTTACTCCCTAAGGCGTAATTGTGTCGCCACCCGCAGGTTACGTTGCAAGGTGTAAATGCATCGCTTGTGGCACTTGTCTCCAAAGCTTGGCACCACATTAGAGAGGGAGAGAGCCAAATGTCAATTGTGTGTGGCAGCAAGTCAAGAACTTAAACTCATTAGCTGTAGCCAAGGGACTTAGTTATGCAGCAGCAGCAACAGAGGGCAGCAGCAGCAGAGGCGCGGGCAGAGGGCAGCTTTGCAACGCTTCGCTTTATGAATTTTTTAGTTGTTGCAAAGCCAAGTAGCTTGCCACAGATTTGGGTCAACTGCAGCATGCAACCTGCTATAAACTGCAACTAGCTAAAGAATTTCATTGCATTACTTGCCACACATACAGACAAACACACACACACACGCAGCTAGGGGCTTGCAACACAAAATTGCCTTGTTTTTTTGTCGTAAGAATGAAAAATAAAATACAAAAAAAAGCAACAGCTCAAACAAGAACAACAACAACAAGGCAAATCGCTTTAGTCACCAGGTGAAAGCGCACAAATTTCACAACACACACATACATAGACATACACGCACACAAAGAAATACTTTCTCCCTCTGGTATCTCACTCTGTTGCGTTTCTAGCTGCAAATTTAATGCTGCATACTTTTTAGCTGCTGCACCTTATATGCTGCATGTAAGCCACGCATTAGTTTTGATTTGGCCTTAAAGCAATAGCTTTAGCTTTCTGCCAGTCTTGTGTACCATAAAAATTAGAACAAAATGTAAATTATATATATATATATATATATATATATATATATATATACATATATAGAGAAAAGAAAGTCCTACTATATTGTTAACTAAACTTAATTAAAATTTATATAACTTTTTTATATAGAAAATGGATTATTAGAAGCGCAAATGAAAGTAAACTATTGTTACAGAGTTTACATGTAATAAGGATTGATATTCACTTCGGAATACTTTAGTTAAATTTATGTATATAATGCAGTTTATATAGATTGATATATACATATATATATATATCAAATATAATAACAAGATCTGACACAATATCGAATTTATCTCACATTTTGTGGCCACATTGCAAATTTCACTAGCAGAAATAGCAGTAGCTGCAACAGGAGATGCAGCCTTTTGCAGCAAGCAAATGCATTTTTTGGTTCCCTATTTCAACTACAAATCTTCCTATAACACATTACTAAACAATTCTACAGCTTTCTCCATTGATTTCTTTCCATAATTCACAATACCTTCAGCAGCTCCTTCATATCTTGCACTTCCACTTAAACTTCTTGCTCGAACTCTTTCTATTCATCTTTAATCTTAAGTTTCCCATAGTACAGCTTAGTCAGAGCCTTCTGTACCTACAGCTAACAATTCAATGTAGCCTGTTTTTACTGTAGTTTAGTGCGCAACTAAAATCTACAATTTAAATGCTTGTTTTTTGCCCAGCTAAGGCCACAACTCGATTTACCTTTTGATTGTGTTTTGTGTTGTTTTTTGTTCTTTTTTTCTCTCTTTTTTTTGCGCCCCTTCCTTTTGCGTTAGTTTTGCTGCTACATGCAACATGGCTGGCTGCATGCAACGTTGACTTTTATCGTTTGCTCACATTTAAATAAATATAGCTCCATGTATGTGTATGTGTGTGTGTATATATATATATATATATATATATATGTATACACAATGCTTAGCTGGCATAAATTAATGAGAAATTATAATCCTAAAACTGCAATTCCATCAGCTGCATGCCTGCCCCACATGCCTTTTCCATCCCACCTTCACCTCCTGCCTCCCGCCTGAAAATCATTTGAGTTTGTGCAAATTTTATGCAAAATATTCCAAAGAACCAAGCAAAAAGCAGTTCTTTAGGCCAAAATTATGTTTATAGCCATTTAATTGGCAAAGGCTAAGAAGGTATTTGCTTTGATAACTAATTGAAACTGTTCAAAAGAGAGATTTTTGACTTGATTATAACTTTAATTTTGCCTTATATATATATATAGATATATTAATATATATGTTTGAGAGCTTAAAGCAGCTTAAAATGTAGAAATGCAAAAACAACAATAATAACAACAAGAACAACAATAATAATAACAATATGTTAAGCAGCTCTTCGTGAGATTTCGATAAACAAACATGGTCAAAATCGCATGTAAATAAACAACAGAAAGAGCAGATTCAACAACAGCAACTAGACAGAGATGTAAGTAGTTTAAGAGAGTGAAAGAGACAGAAATGGAAGGCAATAGTTGCTAGTTGAAAGAGGGTAGACAGCTGAAGAGTCAACACAACACACAATATACACAGTATACACAATGTATATGGGTGTGTGCAGCAAATCAAATGTAAACAAGGCAACTGATGACAGTGGAAGCAATAAGAAAGTAAGAGAGGAAGTAAGAAGAGATAAAAAGTAAGTTAGAACTAAGGTGAGAGATAGTTATGAGACTAAGGAATACTCTTTATAGAAGTAGATATAAAAAATAAATATATATAAAATGATATAGTAGGATATATGAAAGGTAATATAAAGCAGAGAAAGAAGAACAGAAGATCAACTGTAGCATAGTTTCTCTGCTCTTCTCTAGCTTCGCTCTTAGCCAAGTTTATCTAGATAGTTAATTCATGTTAGCACATCTATTTTATAGATACTATCCTTTTGTTATAGTTTCCTTTTTTTTCGCTCATGTTGCTTTTGCTTGACATAAACTCTGGCATCTCTATGTGACTATGTTGATTGGATCTAACAACAACAGCAACTTGACAATCTAATGGGGCAGCAATTCCTGTTGCTGTTGGTGATATTGCTTTGTTTGTGTGTGTGGGGCAAGCATTGTGATATATATGCAGCAACAGCAGTAACACACGCAGCAGCAGCAACACCAGCAGCAGCAGCAGTCAGTTCCGTTAAGGACCTGACAAATAGCTAGAAGAAATTCTTATATTATTTGCATATATTGTAACATTTGCCAAAGCAGATATAAATTTATGCCAAGTATTTCTATATATATATATACATATATATATATATATATATGTGTGTGTGTGTGCGTACGTTATGTATGTGTGAGTGTGTGTGTACAGTTGAGAGCACACATCAGTGAAAGATGAATGCAGCAGGAAATGTAAGCCTTACCCAGGGAATTTTATTTGTATATATTTTGCTTTTCTTTGTTTAAGCCTGAATACACACAAATAAACAAAAGAATGGAATAAACACACATACAGTCACACACACGTATACGCATGTAGCAACTACTTTTGTGTTTATAGTATTAGTGCTGACATTTCCATGTCAATTAGTTAGAAATTTTCCAAAAGCTTCTTGACATCAAATGATAAGAACTAACAAAAATATTATATTGACAGACATTGAGACGCCGTACAAGAGAATGGAAAGAACATGGCAAAGAAAGTAAGGAAGGAAGGAAGCATGACAAAAGAGAGAGAGAGAGACAGAGAGAGGAAGTTTATAAGATATCTGAGTGCAAGTGTATGTTGCTCGTGTCGGTTGGTTGTCGTTGTCGTTAATGTCGCTGATATTGCATTGAGTGCAAATGCCAACAAATGCAAATAACTTGAGGCGGCAGCTGCAACGCGACAGCAGCTGTCGGTTGTTCTTGTTCTTGTTGTTTTTGTTTCATGTTATTGCTATTGTTGTTGTTGCTGTTACTGTTGTTGTTGTTTTGGCACTTTTTGTCGTTGTCTTTTGCTAGCAAATATTATGCACGATGTGTGACAACATTGTTCAACACATTGTTGCCGTCGATGTTATTGTCGCGCATGAAAAATTTTTATAGCATACTTTTGTGCGACCGAACAAGCAGCTAGAGCCAACAGCGCGTAGAGAGGCGACGGCAACGGCTGAACATTGACAGCGTGTCCGATTGCCAACTTGTCGATGCTCCGCCACTATCTATCTATCTATCTTTGTCTTTATATATCTCTTTCTCACTCTCTCCCTGTCATAGTTTACACGTCAGCCATCAACTTCTTTTGTGGCTTACAACTGCTGCAACTGTTCAGGTTGCACCTGTGTCCAGCTCTTGGCATACCTACTGCCTGGCTTTGACTGCAATCAATTTCATTCATCGCACGCCCAGCAGTTGCAATTACGTATGTGTGTGTATGTGTACAGCCCCCTCCTGCCTTTTGTTACGAAACGTCAAAATATTTGCCAGCTCTTGCAGAAAATTGCAAAGTGAAAAAAAAGTAGAGGAGGGGGAAAAAAATTGTGCATTTTGATATGTAAATTTTTACAACAAGAATTAAGAAAATGTTGTACAAGGGGCGTAACTATGTGTGCGTGTGTATTTGAGTGCTCTTCAAGCACTTAAAGGTGGCAGTTGCAACCTACAATGAGCAACATGAAACGTGCAGCTGATCATCATCATCACTCATAGCTCAATGTCAGCCATCGTTGAGGTAATCGATCAATATTCAATTACAATTACAATTACCAACTAACAGAGAGCTAAATTGAACGAAAAACTATATGCCCCATGCCCCATACCCCATGCATGTGGCAAACAGTGGCGTGCATAGCATTTGTATTGGATTGGGAACTGGGTGTGGGATCTGAGCTTTGGGCTTGCGGTTTCTTAGGTGTGTGTTGAAGGTAACTATTTTTTTTCATTACGCGCTATGCGTTGCTGCGTTTGGTTCCCTCTCTCTCTCTCCTTCTGTTTCCCTATACCTCTCGGTTTTTTGCACCATCAAAATTGCCAAACTGTACGCAAACTGCTTCAACTTCTCGTGTGGCATACAAAAATTTAATTGAAATTTTGCACTCACACGCTTGTTGCTGTTGCCTTCAACCTCGGGTTACATGGCGTATGAGCAATATCCAAAATTGAGTGTTTTTCTGATGGCACTGCTGTTGCTGTTGGTGCTGCTGCAGCAACTGCCACAGCTGCTGCAACTGCCCCCTTTATTTTCATTTACACGTGTAATTCAATGCAATTTCTTCTTGACTTGCCACTTGCTTAAAGCAATCGAAAAGAACCTTTATTGAATTGCACTTACATCGCATTGCTGCTGCAACATGCCACAACAAACCACACAATGTTACAAAGAAGTCATGTTTATTTGGCTTGTTGCTGTTGTTGTTATTGTCGTTCGATTTAAAGCCGAGTTTAATGAAATTTTACAGCTTTTGCTATGCTAAATGAAACCAGACAAGCGAGAGACATGCTGCAAGGGGTAAGGTAAAAGTTGCTCATAATTACAATTGAGTGGAGAACTTTATGACACATAGCGACAAAGGCCAGAGACAAAGTTATAAAGCTATATACACAAACATATATATACATATATATATATATATATATGTATAGTAGGAGCAGCAGGCAGGCTGCTAGAGAGTAGCAAAAGAAAGTGGGCGCTCAACTTTCTATATACTAAGCTGTCCTTTTGCCCTTTTGCAAAACATTGTAAGACGATTGCTTCTTGTTGCAACATCAGCAGCTCAGATTTCTGCTGCTCCTTATATATATATAGATATATATACTAAATAAGTGTATAAATAGTTGCAGAATGCTGTCAACTTTTGCTGTTTGCTGTCTATGAAATTTCTAGTATTTATTTTAAGCATTTGTTAAACAGCTCGTTAAATAAAATGCGGCCCTCCCTCTCTCTCTATATCTTTTTCTATCTCTCTTTCTCCCTTTCTGAATTGCAAACTAAATTTACAGCACTTAAATTTTTACTATAAGCTATAATAACTGATTTATATATACTTTCTATCAGCATCAGAGTCTTGTTAATTAAAGCACATTATATTTTCATTGCACTTAACATAACTATTATATTAAGCACTCTCATTAGCATTAGCATTATTTAATACTATTATCATTAGTTAATCATTATTATAAATAGTTCCATCTCACTCTCTCTTTCCCTATTTTTATCGATCATAAAGTTTTGTATGGCAATGCAATTTCCATCTAGTTTCCATTAGCTAGTATTACTTTCAATCAATTCTGTTTAGTCTCTTTGTCTATCTGCATATTAGATTTCAACCAACTCTCTCTCTCTCTCCCTTCACTCTTCTCTCTCTCTCTCTCTTTCTGTATCGGTTGCACTATAAATTTTGTTCTGCTCTAATTGCATTAACGGTTTCTGTGCATTGGCACTCTGCGACCAGGTAAAAACATGGCTCTATACTAACTTAACTCTATACTAACTTGGCTTGTTGGTAGATTGGTTGCATTAGGGATTAAGCCAATCATTGCCTGTTTTCATAACATGTGCACAGTTCCAGCACTTTGACTATGGCTCCTGCTGTTGCTGTTGATACTGTTGTTGCTATTCTTGCTGCTGTTGTTGCTGTTGCTGCTGTTGTTGCTTTTGCTGTTGCTGCTTCTGCTGGCTCGTTGGTAATAACAATTCTCTTATTTTTCTCTTTCCTAAACTCTGCTACCGCACGCATAACTTCATTATGGTCGAGTTGCCGCATGTATTGAGAGTATGAGGCAAATGTGTGTATAAAGGTTTAACGGCTGGGCGGTGGGGGGTAGACGGGTTGATTCTTTGAGTATTGTGAAGTGCGCAGCAACTCGCGCGTTTTCCGCATCCGCGTTGCTCAATGATCCGTGTAAGCACAAAAAACTGCACGGGAAACCAGAGATAAATAGATATAGAAATGTGAACTGCTTTTGGCTATATCCTCCTCCACTGCCACCTCTTCCATCACTTGCCCCTTGCTACCCGCTAACTTCATACATTGGCAACCATCTCGTTACATCTCTGTCTCTCTCTGTGTGCGTGTGTGTGTGTGTGTGTGTGTGTGTGTGTGTGTTTGTGTTGTTTTTTGCCCTGCGGCAAGGACTGGTTGCTCTTGTATATATACCATTGACTATGGATTGCGGCCATGGCCCAGACCAGCTACTACCAAACCATCAACTATATAGACCATAGACTATAGACCATAGACAGTCAAGCCGCCCTCGGTTGCCAGAGGGCAGCATAAAAAGCTGCAGTCGTCTATATTGATTGTGATAAATGTCCTTCGGTACGTTGCCTTTGGTATATACTCTGGTACATTGCCTTCTGGGCACTCTGGCAACTCTGCATTACTTTAGCAGCCAAAAATGCGTGTGGCAACAATACTGAAAATCGAGTTGCAAGCATAAATTCAATTCATTTTTGGGTTAGCATAATAATTTGTAGACACAACTCATTAAATATTAGGCACTTATTTAGCATTCAGGCGTAAATTTACACTCGGATTTAATTACATGTGCAATTTATAGACCCATACACACACACACACACACATAACACTCACAGTAATTCACACACACACAAAGAAAAACAGCAAGAATCGCGCTTATAAACCCCAAAACAAAACTCAATTTTAATTAATGAAAAACCCACAGACACACACACAAACACAAGCTAATACAATTACATTAGTCGTACACACACACATACATACATACATACATATATACATACATACACACCATATCTAGCGAATTATAAACGCTGAGTGTGCATAATAAAAATACTAAGAAAATGGAGAATAATATAAGAAAAAGGAAAAGCATTCGGCAATACTCACAACAAAATGGCCTCTAAATATTAATGCTTTGTGCTTATAAATATAAATTACTTAAATTTACTTAATCTCTGTATAAACTTACACTAAATTGTATGCAAATTATTAACTAATTATTCTGTTTGAGGATATCTTAGAATATCATACTGAAAAGACAACTTTTTTCACTTTAATTCGAATATTTTTTCCTTTCGAAACTGTCATAATCAAGCTTCTTATACAGCATTTAACTGTAACTGTAAACAGTCTGTTAGATATCTGTTAACACTGTGTTAACTGTACATGTGTTTCTAAGCAGTCTATTAACTGTTTCCATACAGTCTTTTAAGTGTCTCTATCAGTGTCCAAAGTGTATATTAACTGGCTATTAGCTGCCACTTAAAGCTGTGTTAACAGTGTGTTAAATGTCTGTTAACACTATGTTAGAAGTCAGGTTACACCCTGTTAACTATATTTTGTATGTTAACTGTGTGTTAACCTAATGTAAAGGCTTTCTTAATAGTATGTTAAGTGTCTGTTAGCAGTCTGTTAACTATCTATTAAAACTGCTAACAAACTCTTTCAAGTATCAGTTAGAACGCTTTAAAGTATTACAGAAAAAACTCTTAAATCTCTGTTAACATAATGTTAACTGTCTGTTAACATTATGTTATGTATCTGTTAACTATCTGTTAAGTGTGAACTATAAAATGGCACGTGCCCAAAATGCTTTTCAGCAAATTATTTGACATTCACTTTGAAGGCGCGAAAAAATTAGGAAAAAATTAGCCAAATTTTGTACAATTTGTGTGCAAATTATTTTCTCACAGAAAATGTGAATTTTATATAAAAAAAATTTTAATATATATATATAAAATATACAAAATATATATAACAATATTATATCGTTATATCAACATTATAGTAGGCAGCTAAAATACAGTTAAAAAAGAATCAAATAAATTTGTTCCTTAATGACTTTAACTACTTTGCTGTACGTAGGGTATAAAACACAACACACACACACATATACACTATATACATGTGTAAGTAAAATGTATTGCGATATCTAAAACTTTTCGCATAATTAATGCTAAAAAAATGAAGTGTGTGAGAGAGAGAGAGACAAAGCAAGCGAAAAACTCAAAATGAAAGCGAGGGAATATTATATTTTGTGCTTGTGATATGTTCATTTCATTTTCTGTTTTTCTCCTCTTATTTTTTTTTGGTTGTAGATTTACTCAATTTACCACCTGCTCAACATATTAATTAGTTTTTCCATACATGAATAGAAATTTAATGAAAGTTTTTGCTAATGAGCAGCACAACGAAATAAAAAGAGAGAGAGAAAGGGAGGGAGTGGGTGAGAAAGAAAAACTTTTCAACTCAAATAACATTTGACAGTTGATGCTGAAATGTTCAACTTGTTCTAACTAAAAGAGCAAACTTCATCATATCAGAATTTCCATTTCGATATTTAGTTTTGGTCCAAGCCAAAGAGAACAAGAGAGAGAGAGAGAGACGGAGAGGGAGAGAGCGTATGCGGGGATAAAGAGTGATTTGGAGTATGAGTAAGAGAATTCCCTTAGCCACTGTCAAAATGTCAAATAAAAATCAAATTTCAAATGAATAAATATTATATCCCAAAAAAAAAGAGATACCAAAACCAAAAGCAAAAAGAAGAGAAGAAGCGTAAAGAAAATGCGAACGCAATGAAAATAAATTATAACCAAAAAAAAAGAAAAAGAAAAAGGAAAAAAAAAAACTTTTGTAATATAAACTACGAACTGCGCATAATAATAATAATGATGTTTATGTACATAATGATCATGTTGTAAATGATGATTATGAAGTGTATGTGGTGAATGATGTCAATGTTGTTGTTGTTGTTGTTGTTGTTGTTGCTGTTGTTGTTGAGATGATGACAGCCACTGGAGCGATTTTATTTTTTTTTTTTTTTCAAAAACATTTGCTCAATTCCCAAAACTCTTAAAATGAAATAAATGACACCGACTAGAGTCAAAAGCACTGGATAAAGCAAAAGATGAAGAGTATAATAGTAGCAGAAAAGAAAGAAAAAAGAAAATGAGAAAAGAAAAATCTATGATTTTCCAATTGGTAAGTCCACAATTCTGTGGCAACGCCATTTGAACAATGAACTTTTTGTTTATTTCTCTTGAATTTTCTATTTGCGTTGGGTGTTAGCTCATTTCACGCTTTTCTTTAAGACACTTTTCCCACTTATTGTTGCTGCTATTGTTGTTGCTGCTATTGTTACTATTGTTGTTGTTGGTTTTTTTTTGGTGGCAAGAAATCTATTTACCATAAATCAACATCAAAATGTTTGATGATGCGATAAATGGCAGTAAAAGTAGAAAAGGAAAACGTAATAGTCAGTCACAAAGAAAGGCGCCAAAAGTAAATTTATTTTCTTTTATTTTTTATTTATTTGCACAACTTAAAGACAACTTTAATCAGTCAAAGGCGCGCTCTACTCTCTCTCTCTCTCTCTCTTTCTCTTTTTCTTGCTATTGCTTTTGCACTTTTTTGGCTTGTGCTTGTTAAATGTAACTTTTAATTAGTAAAAGTGTCATAATTTACATAAATTTATTATCTTTGACGTTCTGCACGTTACACCCCTTCCCCTTACCCCCTCCACCGCACCAAAAAAAAGAGCGTATGCTTTAAACTTTTAATTAAATTCCAACTTCGTTTTCTTCTACTGCTGCTGCTGCTGCTTCTTCTCCTCCTGGTTGTTGTTGTTGTTGTCCTTATATGCCGCAAGCTGAACAATTTCTACATGAGCAAAGCAACAAAAGCACAAAGTTTACACGCCCAACGATAACATGATAAATGCCTCAAAGCTGACACAACTTGTCAGTTGATAAAAGCTGTAAGAAAATTTACAGATTTCCTAATGAAATTAGACAAGACTTTAAGATCTATATAGCTATATATCATATATATATATATATATATATATGTATAATTTGTGCATAACTTTTAACTGTTGACAGTTGTATACATTCACTGATATCCTTTATAACTATAAATCATTTTGATTTCATGTATTTGTCAACGTGTAAACGTTGTTAAGTTTTGTTGGCAAAACTTTTGACTGTCGCCTGTAGCGACTGAAGCTGCTGCCTTCTCGCACTCTAATTAAAATGTTACCCACGGCCAAAGGCAAAAACAGCAAACAAAAAAAAATAGAGAAAAAGCAACAACAACAGCAAAAAAATAAACACGCACACACACACACACACACACACTGGCACACACAATCCACAGACGTATCATACTATGGAGAATCAAGAGACAAATGTATGCTATACGTGTGAGCATTTAACAGTTGATGTCTTAACATATACACATACGTGCATACACACGCACATACAACACACACATAGCTAGCACAACCGCATACATGGACTATTAATTAGCTATACACAAGTTCATGACCTTTAGACAAATTGACACTCGCGATAATCAAAGGTGAATTGAGTGTGTGTGTGTGTGTGTGTCTTGTTGTGGTTTGAGTTTTTCTCTAAATTATCTTGTCAACTCTGTGGTTGTCTATGTGTGTGAGAATTGTATAATAGATGTATGTGATAAGTATAAGTGATAGATAGAACAACCTTAACGAATTTATTAGCTTTTTCCATATCACAAAATTGTCATCAGTCAATTCATTTCCATTATAATTTATACACACGCTTATCTAACGGTTTGCTTGTGTGTTTATATATGGAAAAATATAAACAACAAATAACAAATTTGTGCTTAATATAAAAACTGGTCTTTAGTTTAATTGCTTTGTGGGTGTTTATTAAAAACAACGCAAACAACGTAAACAACACACAAACAACAACAACAACAACAGCAGCAGCAGCAGTAAAAAACGGTTTCAACTTTTCTAATAAAAACCTGGAAAAAACATGCAAATTAAAACTAAATTGTGACAGTTTGTATACCCTATATAGTAAGCTATATTGGTTATATCAGACAGTATCGAAAGATTTTTAAATTTATATACTTTTTTCTATACTTTCCGCTCTCCAGTTCTCAGCGAATTTCTTTAGATTTTCCTTATAGAACTCACTTTGTTTTTCTATTCACTGTAGGGTAACTGTTAGTCGAGTTCGGTTTATGCCTTAATTCCCTGTAATTTGGCTTCAATTTCATTTTTGCCAGTGGCAAATGTTGGCTACCTTGTAATTTTCCAGTGTTTCATTTATTTTTTCCGCCTTTTTTTCCCTTCTATTTTTGTACTAAATATTTTTATGTGCGTCACTTTCTTTTTAAGCGTGTCGAGTGTGTGTGCGTGTGTGTATTGCTGTTATGCGTGTTATGTGGTTATATGTGTGTATGTGTTTACTGTGCGTGTGCAAACAAAAACAAATTTTGCATAAAACGGCTTTCAAAGTTTGACTGTAGCTTCGCATGCATTTGTACAAGTGCAAAACTTTTGAGGTTAAGACGCTTCAAAATAAAACTGAGAACGCAACACACACACATTTCCATATACATAAATATATATACCTACACGCACAAACATATGTGAAAACATGGACAATATTTGCCGCTTGGCTGCTCGTTATGGTAGGCGCAATGAGTTTACCTTTTTTATAGCATACTTTTCAGCGCACAAATAAAATTCTTTAAAGTTCATTTATTGCAAGTGAATGTGATTTGTTGTCATTGTTGCTGTTGCTATTGTTGTTTATTGTCGCTCAGTTGGTGTCAAAAAAAAAGAAGATAGATAGCAAAACTTTTAAATATGCAATTTAAAACGTTTGCTTTAAACAACAGACAACAAACAAACAAACAATGCAAAAATAATAATGTGAAAACAAAGCAACAGCTAACCAAGGCACAGATATATTTATATATTTATATATATATATATATATATATATATATGTGTGTCTTGTTGTTGTTTTTGATTGTGTGCTGTTGTATGTATGGTATATGCTATGCTAATTGCCAACTCATTAAAACAGCTTCGTCTTCATGCACCGACAGCAAACGTTGCCCGCAGTCGCACTTCCTTTATACCAGCGCCAACTGCTGCTGCTATACAATCATGCTATATATATACACACATACATATGTGTATGTGTGTGTATCTATGTTTGTGTGCATCATGCATTTACATGTTAATAATGCCAGTGTATGTGTGTGCATTCTAATTTAATCAGACTGCTAAATAATGAGGCAACTCAACAACAATAACTATAGCAGCAGCAACAGCAACAGTAACAACAACAATAACAACAACAACAAATGGTCGTTGCTAGTTGTTGCAGAATGAAGGATCTTCCACAATCCCAGCTGTCACAGCATTGTCTTATTTACCAGTTATACCCTGTAAAACGCATAATTTATAGAGTGTAACTGACCTAAGGATACAAAGTTGACTTTGCTACCTTTAAGCAGCCAACAGACTTGTCTCTTTTTTGCACTCTCTATTATGTCTAATTAGTGGAAGTCATTTTAAATATCCTTAAAAAACATTTGTGTAATAGTAGTATACCCTATAAGTGCTTTCCATATCATATTTCGTTACAATTTACTCTAGAAGTGTCTACTTTTTGTGATACTCTCTCTCCCTTCTACAGCTTCTGTCTTGCTATATTTTCTAGGATATGTTTGCAGTCGTTTACGTTTTGTTGACACTATTTACTGCAACTGTTAACTCTTTTTACTGGCATTTGCCGACTGCATTCTGCCGCATTCTCTTGCTTAATTAAATGCACTTTGTTGTGGCCAAATATTATTTTACAGCTAGCAAAAACTTTGCTTTTTCTGCTCTTAAAATTTTGTGCAATGATAAAAATGAAAACTTGTTGCCAAATAATAATAATACTGACTAATTTGTATACACACGCTAACTTTTACTACAACTACCACTACTACTACAATTTACTTATATATCTTTCTTGTTCTTCCTTTCATTGCAGGTAAAACTGATGTTGGCATAAAACTTTCCTTTACAAACATAAGCGTAAATACCCAAAGGGCTTAGCACTTACATTATTTATGCCTTAGTCTTATCAGAGCGCATTCATACACAACCAACTTAACATCTCTATATATGTGTGTGTGTATAAGGATGTTTCCGGTTTTATATACTCCAACCATTTTGCCCCTACTTTAAGTTGGCAAATCTTCTATAATCGTTTTATAAATTTATGCGTGCAATCCACAATCCATAAAAAAGAAAAAAATGCTGGGGCGGCACATGTTTTGCGGCTTCTAAAGTTGTGCCTTAAAGTTAACCATATATATGAGTGTGTATATGCATGTGAGTATGTGTGTTGGTTTATGTGTGTGTGTGTGTGTGTGTGTGTGTAGTGTGTCATTATCACTGAAGCAAAGAAAGGAAACAACAAAACAGCAAAACAGCAAGCAAAGGGACAATGCTGTTATTTACGATTAACTCTAAGAGCTCTTAACCTTAACAAATGTGGGTAAGACATATTTTTTCTAGGCAATCTACAGCTAACTTATATATATAGAAATATATGTATATTATATATATATATAGATGTCTAACAGAATGTGGGTCTCTTTAAGTGTCAATAGCAAACCCGCTTAAAGCACCACTTGAACATAGATTGCATCTATTCAGCCTTCGGCCTTCATCCTTCATCCTTCAATTTTCTGTTTTCAGTTTTCAGTTTTGTTTTCACTTCAAAAAACTGCTTCTTAATGTTAATTGGCTTGTAAGTCTTGTGTTAAGAGCTTTTTGTGTAAAACACTTCAAAAATACAATTGACAATTTACTTTTGTGCCCAAAAAACCAGGCTAACTATATATCAATGCCTTACTAACTGTTTTCTGTTGAGTCTGAAATTACAGGTAAAATCACACACATATTCTTTGACATCTGAAGCAGCTGTTCTTGGCTTGAATCAACACTTAATTTCAGCTACTTGGAACAACTTAAACCTCTTCAAAAACTAAATAATCAATACTATATAAAATTTAAAACAATTCCCCAGTCTACAGTTAGTCTACAACAATTAGTTAACAATTTTAAATAAGTACCAAAAAAATTGAAACCAATTTCCCCTTTGATAGTTGACAAATCGTTGCTAAAACAACAAATTTTAAATGTTATTTTAAGCAATTTGTTATATTTTTTTTTTTGTTTATGTTATTTTGTAGCCTACAGCTAATGTGTGTGTTTGTGTGTGTGTGTGTTGTATGTTGAACGTGAATTAAATGCCGATCTGTCTACGTGTCGAATGCTTACACGTCGCATGAATTGCATACAACAATAACAACTAGCAACTAATCAACAGAGTTTCTATGTATGTATATGTATATGTATATGTATATGTATATGTGTTTGTTTATGTTAGTGTTTGTTCACATAATGAACTCAAACCAACGAACTGTACTCAACGCGAGCTTAACTTAATTAAAAATGACATTCTAAGCGCGTGGCGTTTATATCGTATTTATAACGTGCCTCCCTCCTGCCTCCTCCTCGCTCCTACTCCACCCAAGCAAATACACACACACAACTACTGCCACACACACACACACATATTTAGATAGAAGTTTTTAGTGGTAATATATGTGCTTGTGGGTGGCTGTTTTGGCCGGGTTGCTTGGCCAAATTCTTCACATATTTTACCAACAAAATATTTGCAATGCGTTTGCAACTTGTAAAATTTTGCTTGTTGTTTATGCGGCGCCACTTGCTTTCGTTTCTGTTGCCTCTCCCCCCCCCCTTCGCCACTAAAAAGCAGAAAAAACCTTCGCAATTTTGTTGCTATACACATTTGCAACACCCAAACATAGACTCACACATGTGGCATATACAATTTGCGAGTCGTATTTTAGTCAAGTTCATTGCATTTTTGCACATTGTGCATACGCCACATTAGCCGACTCATCGAATTTCAGCGCAACACAACGCAAAAATTGCAACAAAAATATTGCAAAAACAAATGTGAATTTAATTACCTATTAAAAATACAGTAATGCAGCATCAACAGCAGCAGGAGTAGCAGTAGCAGCAGCAGCAGCAGCGGCAGCAGCAGCAGCAGCATTACGATTTATGCATATCAATTTAATTATATAGCTTATTTATTATAAATTTTAATTGGATTTTTGTTTGGTTTTTCCACAATTTTCCTACTCATTTTTTTTTTTTTGGTTTTTGCTGCAAAATATTCACAATTTAAACACGTTTTATACCCTATAAATGCACAGATTGTCATTCAAAACGGACTAACAATTAACGCAAATTAGTTGATTATTAGTTAAATTAAGCCATTGATTAGTCTAAACTGTTAATGCTTATGGTTATTGACTGAGTTTAAATGAGTTTATAACAAGTTAGAAGAGCTTATGCCAAAGATTCAGCGCAGCTTAAAAAGTGCTAACACTTTTATACTATAGTTAGAGCTAACTATAAACATTTTAACTATACTTTAAACAACTTTCTTTAGTTATTTATTCACAACTTTCATAATGTGCTTAAGTCGTTTTCCCTTTCTTTCCCTTTCTTTCTTATACAAAGCTTCTTTCAAAGTCTCTTTTTAAAGTTTCCTTTTGTCTACTTTTATTTTCCTTTAAGCACTTCATATACTTCATAGTTTTACTGAGTATCTTTTAGTCGTGTTAAGTCGCTGTTTACTATAATATTTTTTAATAATATACAAACTAATTGCAAGCCTTTCACAGCTGTGTCTGTTGGCTAATTAAATATTGTTGTTGTTGAACTCTGAACTCTCGGTTTATGGCATCAAAATTTTGTTTACTAAAAATGCAAAACGTAATTACAATTCTTTTAACCAAATATATAAACAAATTGGTTTGCAATCAGCGGCAACTGCAACTGCAAGTGACAAAAAATATTATAAAATTGTGTTATAAACCCCTAACCCAAAGATAAGCTAACTGTTAAATATCTTTTAATTGCTTTGCCATAGAGAGCAAACTGCAAGAAATATAATTTATTTAAGCAATTTCACCTGAATGTTTCTCTCTATCTATCTATCTATCTCTCTCTCTCTCTCTCTCTCCCTCTCTCTTGCTGCATGCATAATATATTTAATGTTGCACATTACATTTGAATGAAGTCAAGTCTGAAGACACATTTGCTATCTCTTATCCTCTTTCTCTCTTTCTCTCTTTATCCTACTATCTCTCTTATTAAGTTTTAGAGTCAAACTGGTTGAAACTGTAGCAGTTTTGTCAACAGCCGGAAATGAGTTAAGGTTAACGTCTGGCTGCAAAAGACAAATTAAACTTTTGCTCCTGTATGCAATCAGTAGACAACATGCTAAATGAATACCCTGTAAATGATGTGTAACTAACTGTAAACTTAATGAGAATTGATAGACTGGTAGATAGAGTTGAAGTAAGTGCAGTATTCGAAGTGAATTCAATGCATAATAAATGCTGTCTGAGAGCAACAAGAACCAAATTGAAAGACTTAACAGAATTGACTTAACATAACAGTTTTCTGTTAACAGCTTTATGTTAACATAACAGAAGTTAAGGAAAAAGACTGCTGTTAGTATTTGCTATAGAATTGTATGTTATATAGACATATATATAGCTTTTACTATCGTTTTCTAACTTTCATAACTCCTTCATAGCACCAACTACAGGGTAACTGCGCGTCGTCTACTTTTAGTTGTTGCTTCTAATAAGGTAAAATGTTTACCCAAGCGCAACATTTATTATGGCCTATGGTTTATTTAATGTGCATATGTGAGTGTAACACACACACACACACAGCCATACTCTAGCTTAGTGTCAGTGTAAAGAGCTAGTTAACAATTTATGTTGCTTTGGCTCTGGTTCTGACTGTGGCTCTGGTCTATCGGTTTTTGGCCCAGTAGCCAATTAGTTTAGAGCCAATATTCAATGCATGCCAATTGTCACTCAGCGTGTCTTTCAGGCCAATTTATGTTAAATTTATGGAAATATGCCCGTTGATTGAATTTGACCAAAAAACATTTGGTAATTTAATTTTCAATTTTTAGACCTAATTGACAGCTGCAACAAAACGTTACGTAGACTATCTCTGTTTAAGTCTGTCTGTCTCCCTCTCCCTTTCTATCATACTGTTTTATGTGTTCTTTACTAGTTTGCATGCTTCCTTTTAACATATTTCCTGCTGTAAGTTACTTTTATTTTTGGCTGGCTACAGTTCTACCCACTTTGCACATTGCAACGGCAATTAAAATTGATTTATGCCGTCGAGACTGTAACAGAACAGTTAAATGCACTTCGCCAGTGGTCATATATCTCACTCGGAGTTGGAGTACTTTCCCTTTCCCTATCTGTCTCCACTTCATACTACATACAATACATACTTTTGATCTGACTCTGTTCAAGTGCGAACTGTATGAAGAGTTTAACTCTACTTCACTCCTTCTACCTCTCTCTTTCTCACTCTATCTCTCTCTCTCACTCTCTCTCTCACTCCATCTATCTCTATGTCTGCGTGTTGTTGTCTGTCTCCATTTTCAAAGGTTCTGTCAACGTTTCTCAAGCTGTTAATTAGATGAAAATAATTTATGTTTATTACACATGCAGTTAAAATGGACGCTCTGTATATGTGTGTGTGCGTGTGTGTAACTTATTCAGTACATAATTGCAATAAAGTGAAGTTAAAGTTAGCCCAAAGCTCATTAAAGCTTAGGCCATTATTTTCTTTTTATTCTTTTGTTACTACCAATTGTCTATCTCCTGCACCTCCTCATGCACCTCCTTATACGCCTCTCCCTCTCTTTCTCTCTCTTTTTGAACACCTAGTGACATTTCGTTTAACAGTGACAAAGTTTAGGGACATAAAAAAGTGCAGAAAATCATTAAAAAGTATTAAGTAGATGAAAAATGTAATTTATGGCCCAAATTAAACGAAACTAATAGGAAAATCCAAGCACCAAGGGCCAAGTCTCGTTGTCTCTTGTCTTCTGTCTTCTGTCTTGTATTGCGCCTCTTTCGTTTCTTAACTTATATTTTTTTATCTCCTACTACTGTCTACTGTCGCTCTTTGTTGCTTTGTTGCTATGTCCTTTTGACAGGCACCTTCCGTTGCCTTGTTTTATGAAGATGGACACTTGTAATTCATTCTGCGTCCTGCGACAGTCGCTGAATAAACGGAAATGAGATGGCAACGAGGCAACTTTTCTTTATTTTTTTTTTTATACATTTTTCGTTGCTGTTGCTGTTGTTGTTGCCAATATACATTTTTCTTTTGCACTCAAATTTGTTGCAGGACGTGTGTTAAAATTGTTGGTAAATTGCTTGAACATATTTTTTATAAGGAAATTTCATATGACCCAATATCCTGCCAAAGGTTACAACTCTCCTGTTAATTGCCCGCGCAATTGTTCACCTAACAGCCGCTACCACTGCTATACAACAGCAGCACAAGGCTATGGTCAAAAACGCCACCTGTTGTATTCCTTAAGCAACTACATAGCTGCACTTATTGCTTGGTTAAGTTCCTTGCTAAATGTGCAATGCATAGCGAGGTGGGAAACTGAACTGAACTGAGTTCAGTTGAATTGAGTTGAGTTGAATTGGACTGTGCTAAGTTGAACTGTGGTGAGCCTTACTTCACAGGAGAAAGTAAAGGCAAATAGGAGGCAGAGCAAAATCAACTCTAATTATTTTATATAGTTTAGTTTATTAGCTATATGTTACATCAATTAGATAGTGATTGGAATTATAAATATATTTTATATATTTATATTTACTATTTATACTTTTTTATATATGAAGTTCGAAAATTATCCACGCGAAACCTTTTCTGTGCTTTATATAGCTTCAAAGCTTTAATATAGACATAGTTACGCTTTTCATGTTGCAACAACTAAGCTTTATTTTTAGTTCTTTTTCTACACTTACATCCTTTTCACTTTCCTTCAGCTTTCACTCAACTTTACTTTTAAGCTCAACTTTATATTTATAGCTACTCCTTATAGCAACTTGTCTGGTTTGTGTCCTCACTTTTACCTTTGCAGCATGCGCAGTGAGCGTCCATTTTGCAGCCTCTTAATAGCAGTAGTAACAACAACAACAACAACACGAGGAGCAGCAACAGCTATAGAAACGACCCAATTTACACGTCCGTCCCGCCTTCAATGGACCAAAAGTATATTTGGCACCCTCAGCATCTGTCTGTGCGCCTCTCCTTATGTACATGTGTTTGTGTGTGTGGTGTGTGAGTGTTTGCTTTTATCACAACATTTGAGTTGCTCGTTCGCTCGCTCTCTGTCTCTTAGCAGCATACAAGCGGCTAAAAGATAGCGTCCATCGTCAGTTGGAAATTTACTGGTGAAGTGAACGGTACATATATAGAGTGTGTAGCGCTTGGGCGCGTCATTTACAGTTAAATACGGTGACAGTGACAGACGCATTTTTGGTAGTGTATGTGTGTTTGGATATTTGTTTGGCTCGTTATTCTTATGATAAGTCCAACACACACACACACATACACACATACACACAGATACACAGAGATACAGCGAAACGGTGTTACATTCACAGACATTAAATACGCATAAAAACAAACGTCAAGTGTTGCCTTGCTTTTAGGCGCGCACTCGAATACGCTTAACACCGAAAGCTGAACTGAATTGTAAGTAACAACAACAGCAACAACAGCAATAGCAGCAACAACAACAACAACAACAGCAGTGACAATAACAATAACAACAAAGAATTTTTGAACAGTCACCTAACAATTCTGTAGGTCAGTGTTATACCTCAGCGCCTCTAACACTAAATATATGGGTGCTTAAGTGTGTGACTGTAGCTGTGTATGCGGGTGTGTGTGTGTGTGTGCGTGTGTTCGTTTCTCTGTTCAGTTATGTGGCATACTTTTGAGCATCGTCATTTTTGCCCTTTGCATTGTCCCATCATTCAGTCAGTCATTCAGTCATTCAGTCAGTCAGTGTGAAAGTCTCTTCAGTCGTTTCCAGCCTGCCAACTGTCAATTCAACTTTTATTGTGTCAGTAACCACCCCAAAAACCCCAAGCCTACTTATATATAAATGCCTGTGTGTGTGTGTGTGTGTGTGTGTACAATTTCCGCTATAGCTTTGTGTCAAGTCTTGACAGTTAAAAACACACACACACATAGACATACATATACCTTTTTAGCCTTATTTGCATATGAGTACGTTCTCGATTAGAGCCGCTTCCTTTGGTTCTACTTTGCCACACTTCTTTGCCGCACAGAATTGCCACTTGCCGTTGTCATTTCTCTCTATTCCCACTCTTCCCCTAGCACCCAACAACATTTACTTTCAATTTTCACTTATCGTTTGCCGTTTTTTTGCATAGCTTCAGTCTAATTGCATTGTTTATTTTGTATTTTGGCCATATTTGCCACTCATTAGCAGTTGAAATGTGTTAACATAATAAATTGTTTTGTTGTTGTTGGTTGTTGCTGTTGCTGTTGTTGTTGTTGTTGTTGTTGTGCATGTTCATTCAATTATTATTGATGTTATTTATGCTGTTTTAGTTGCCGTTGCTGTTGGTATTGCTGCTGTTATTATTGTGTTTGTTATTGTTGACCAGGTTTATTTAGCCCCTCGAGATATTTGCTATAATTTTGCTGTTCAATTAGTTTTATGCACAAATTCAGGCGGAAAATGGCACAATACAATTTTTTTTGCCTTTGTTTTTATGACTACAATAAACATAAAAGTTTTCCCCAGCGCACACACACACACACACATGCACACACTTGTACACACACGACAATAAAATACTGCCTCATATATATGCGTATGTATATATATATATATATAAATATCAGCGTATATATGTGTGTGTGTGTGTGTGTGCGAATGTGTGCGTAGAATAATAAGTTTTGATTTGGTTTTATTTGTCGGAAAACCCAAAGGCCAAAAAAGTTACCCTCACACACACACACACACGCTCATATACAATGCTTGACACCTTAATGGCCAAGATGTACGTCAGTATATAGGCAAAGAGGGAGCTTAAAAGAGGGAAAGAGCGAGAGCGACAGAGCGAGGTGTGTGTATGGTGTGTGTGGTGTTGGGGTATCATAATGAAATCGTATCGTAACGAGTTTGCAAAGTGTTGACGTTATTTTTATTTATTATTTATGCATATAACTTTTTTCTCTCTCCGTCTCTCTTTTCCGTTTTTGCGCCAAGCTTTAACCTTAAAATGTCAGAGAAGTGACAGCAGTTGAATAACCTAAAGACTTTTCATCTTTAAGCATTATCATTTAACTGACAAGCTGTTCGAACCTAAAATCAAATCGACTTTTCGCTTTGCGTGTCACACGCTGCGTATACGTGATATAAATTATATTAAATTGCATTGCCTACTTTGCGGCGAAGCTCTGTATATGGGTACGCTTGAGTGTATCAGATTTTCAACTGTTTTGGACAGCGTCAATTGCACGCAACTGACAACTGGCATACACGCCCACCAACACACACATACACACCCAACACACACTGCCTCTAAACTTGGCTTGTTGTACATTTTGACAGTTGCTGTAAATGCAATTGACACTGACAAAAAGGCCAAAATATCAACAACAGCAGCAGCAATTGAAAGCTATAGTTATACTCTATATATAGTATAAAGTATATATGTGACTGTATAACAGTAACAATCACACATTGATCTAGACAACAAACTTGCCTTTAACAACAGTTGACAGTTGCAAAAGTTATCGAAATCGAAATAACTTCACTTAACTCCCTTTGTGGCACTCAATTTACTTGCTTCCATTGTCATTTCATAAGCTCTAGAGAAAGCATTTTAGTAACTAAATGAAAAACTATAACTATAAAAACTTTGTTATAGCAAAAAATATTTCAAACATTCCTTGTGTATGACTTGGTGTGTGTGTGTTGTCCCCTTAAAGGATTGCCTGCCAAAGGGATGCCAGTTTGCATATTTATATTTAGTACTTTTTTTCTTTATTGTTTTGTAATTTTCTATATGAATTTTAACTGGCAACAACTATTTGTGCAAAGTATGCCGCAAGGGGTAGTAGCTGCGGGGGTGTGTGCTAAGAGGGAGGCTGGGTAATACAAAAAAATATTTTGTGGCTCCCTTTTTATATTTTTTTAGTTCGTTTCTTTTTTTTTGTTATTTTCAATAACCCAAAAACCTTTCAAGCGATAAATCAATATATAAATATTGACAGTTTTACAGTTATAGCAATACGTGCATGGGCGTGGCATATATACACACACACATCCATATATATATATATATATATATATATACGTATATAAATGTACAAAGAGAAAATTAATTTGCTTGCCAATAAAACTGCAAAAATATTTGCGTACTTTTTTTTTATTGACAAATATTTGTGGCAGGTTAAAAAAAAAAATGATAAAAAAAAAAATGTTGCTGAATTGCAACACCCTCAACAATCCGGGAATTTATTTAAGAGCTATTTATATTTATTATATATATTTTTTTTATTAGTTTTACGCAATTGTTAACGCAAGGAATAAAAGTAAAGTATAAAAAAAAAGCTTTAGATAAGCGCATTAAATCTTATTTATTTTATATATATATAGATATATATAGATATATACAAATTGGGTCTTTGGCACGTAATTCGATACTTAATGTTGCTTCGTTATTGTACAGAACTTATTTAACTGCTATCAACTATATATATATATATATATAACTGTTCTCAGTGGGCAGCTACAAACTCTTTGGAAAACTTTTATCATATTTTTGCTGCTGCTTATCTCTTTTGGTTTTAACCTAAGCTTTTGCTTTATCATGTTGCTTGCTTTGAAAGTTAGTTCTTATTAAGTTATGAGTATTCAAAGAGATAGCTAAACATACAACTGATCACACACATACACACGGATATATGTATATATAAGTCAGTCTTAAGTCTGTCAACTAAATATAATAACTAAATGCAAACTAAACTTTGTTATGCGGCCAAAAGCTACGGTAAATGCATTTGCCAAGGCATTCAACTTTTACCAACACACACACATATTTATATATATATAGAAAGTTTATAAAAGCCATAAAGCAACCAGTTACCCATATTAATGTACGCTTGTTCTTGTTGTTGCCTGTCTTGAGCCTGCCACAAATGCAAAACTTGGCAACTCTAGTCGAGTCAAGCAACCACGTAACTGAAGATGAAGTGTTTATCTGAGGTGTTTTTCAACTCTCTACTGCCTGCTACCGCTGCTTTTGCTTCTTCTTCTTATTGCCATAGCCTACTGCTGCCTCCCCTCATCCTTCTACTATTTCTACTGCAATGACTTCGCGGTTATTCACACCTATGAACAGCAGCAGAAAAAAAAGCAACTTGCATGACAGACAATGTGGACGTAGAGGGGGGAGTGGGAGTCTTTTGCTAGTTGTCAGTGTGTCAGCTTGTCTTGTCTTTATCCCTGTTTGGTTTATCATAGTGGCTTTTCAGGCGTTTGGACAACTTTTTGGGTAACAGCTAAGAACGTTAAAGCTCTGCCAGAAAAAGAGGATTATAAAAATTGGTTTATGGTAGATAAACTCATTTTATTTTTTTATTCATAATTTTTTGCTGTTGTTCTTGTTGTTTTTGTTTAAATCGTAAAGTTTATCCTCCAAGTCATGACCCTAATGAGTAGAGTTTTGCATACACACACACACACATAGATATTTTTATACACACAAACACAATATGCTGCCTTCTGTGCATTGCCCAGGAGCATTAATTATGCAACCAGCAGCTGTTAACGAGCTTTTCCTTATTTTTTTATTACTCCATGTATATACTCTATAGTCATAAAAATAACTTTAACTAAGGTTATCAATGGGTCAAAGGTCACTATAAAGAATTCTGTCCATAGAGCAAGCTAAACTCAAGATAATTCTATTATTTATTGCAAAACTTTTTTTGTTTTACCTTTCCATAGGGTATTTGCTAGTCCAGTTTTATGTCTTAAACCCATTAAAAATGCATTAAAAAAGGTTTTATGAAATACTTAGACAACAGTAGGGAATACCTTTATCTATATATATAAACTTAATGCATAGCAATAACCGACTTGATCCTAGCTACTTAAGGCGCTTATATACCCTATAATAGTTGGAGTATCCAGCAGTTGCATGTAGCAGCTGTTAAATGCATTAAAAACTGCATTTATTTATAGTTGATACAGCGCATTTTCTAGTCATGCATACCCCATTTCCTGAGTGTTTGTGTTGGCATGTCATGTGAAGCATACAATTTACATATTTCATTGATTTTTGCAGTTGCATCATTAAAAATGCATTTATTCTGCTGCAATTCATGTTGCTGTTTATTGTTGTTGTTGTTGTTGTTGTTTATTGTTGCATTCATATTGTTGGTAATTAATTGTTTTATGCGGTGGCAAGCAAATTGTTCTGCGGTCAGTTTAAAAATGTTTAAAAAAATAAAATAAAAAATATATTTAAAAAAAAAATATGTTGCCATTAGTCTACGCAGATTGCAGCACTTAAATATATATATATATATTTAATATATATACATACATATAGTCCCTTCCACTAATTAATGAAATTAACTTTACTGTACCAAAAAGAAATCTAAGAAAACCTGCAGCAAAATGTGAAGAAAAAGTGAAAAACTTTTCATTTGCTGCAAATGATAAAAGTTTTGCGTCTTGTTTGATGAGATTTTTCCGTACTGTTTTTTTTTTCTCTCTCTCTCTTCTACTACATTTTATGCTACTTCTTGATTTTCTTTCATTGCCTTTTCTCATGCTTCATTATATATATTTTTTTTCTAGAAATCTGTGAAACCTTCAGCAGCAGCGCCTTCATCATCCTCCACCACAGCAGTACGAGATGAAATTTATATCGATGATGATGGCAGTGAAGGCTCCGGCGGACATGGCGGGGTAAGTCATAGTCTATATATATATATATATATACCAAATCAAATACCAAAATCTTACTTTACCTCACATCCCCCCACCCCACACTACTCTCTACTATATACTCAAATACGAATTAATTAAATTGAGAAACTTGTCGAGTCAAGTTTTTGACCAGAAATCAAAATTGAAGTGCTGCTGATTCAGCTTTATTTGCAGCATATTTAAATATATATATATTTATTTGAAGCTGCTATTTAAAGCAGTTCATTTGAACTAGTTCTTACTTTACTCTTTTCTCTGTTAGCATCATTATTATTATTATTATTATTATTATGATATTTGCATATATTCATAGAGCTGCTTTGCATATTAAAATCCCATTTCGTAGATAGCTCTGAGAGCTTCAACTTATTGTTATGCAAGTTTTGTGGTCAGTTTGAACAGGCATACACAAACACACACAAACACACACAAACACACACAAACACACACACACACATAGCAGCTTATACACCCACACACACACACTTATTTGATAGTTTTGCTTACTTTTTTTAAGCAGCAAAAGCTCTTTATTTAAAATGAGTTTTATAGCAGCCAGCTATAAAGTAACATAAACTTTTAGCTGCCAGCTAAACTTAAATGCTTTTGGCTTTAGGTTAAATCCTAAAAAAAAAGGTTTACAATATAACTGTAAAATATATATTGCAGCTATATATTATAAAATATTATATATAACAATATTATAACATATATGTAGTTGTAGCACATTTAATCAAGTATAATACTGACCTTACCCAACGTAGTGCAGTTTGTGGCATACAACAATCGTTCACTTGACCAAGTTACTAACAAAAAACAATGATAACAGCTTATACTTAATATACACTTGTGTTTTGCTGTTGCTGTCAAGTGTTGCCACACAAATGTTACAAACTTGCAGCACATAAAAATTTACACATCTTTCTACTGTTGCTTATTTGATCAAAAAGTTGGCGTTGAAAACTCATTTGTTTATGCGCATGAAATGTTAATATAAAACACACACACACATACAAACTCATATACAAAGGCACACCTTTTGTTGCCTGACTGCCACTTGTGTGTGTGTGTGTGTGTGTGGCTGTGTGTTGTGCGTATGTTTAACAGAGTGTGACTGCCACTCTAAATGTATGTGTACATGTGCTTGTATGTCTGTGTGTGTGTTTGGCATGTGAGCGACATTTGCGTGAAAGTTTTTTGACAGCCGCTGCTCAACACATACAATGAAAATATAATAGCACACAAACAAACACCACACACACACACAACATCAGCATCAATTGTTGGCGTAGAGTTTTTTGATTTGTTTTTAGCACACACACCCTGACAAACACACACACACATAGAGAAAAAAACTAATTAAAATGCGTGGCGCAAATGATGAACCTTCTGCTGTTGCCTCTATAACCTTTCGTGCGCTGCTTCTTCTTGCTTTTGCTGCCGCTGCAACAAAATAAAGTTTAATTAAATTCTTTTTCGGTTTCCGATTTCTTTTTGCCAACAAAAAAAAAAATAGAAAAAAATGGGCAAAAACCCGCGTGAATTTAATTAAACATTTTGCCAATGTCGCTGACGTTTTTGGCCAACTTTTCTGATTCCCATTTGTTGTCTGCTTTTGCTGTGTGTGTTAGATTCTATAAACTGAAAAAAGGTAAGGGGATAAAACACAAATAAAATGTTCCTAACAAAAAGGAAAAGAAAAGAGAACGAGTAAAGGGGCCAGCGAAAAGGAAGTTGTACAAATAATAAAATTCAAAGAGACAGAAAGACGCGTAATTCAATCTGTCAGCGATGCGTAGCACGTTGCACGTTGCATGTTACTTGATGCTTTCTTCTCTTACTAAATCAACATACACACACATACACACACACAAACATACACAAATCTGGTGTCTCTCTACGCTGTCTGAATTTGCATAAGCCAAAAGAAAAACACAGAGAAAAAAGTAGGGAAAAAAGAGAAATGAAAATCAGTCAGGAGTTGTTGAATATATGGCATATTTAGCTACTCGGATTGGGCCAAAAACTGTTGGCAAACTCTGTTGTTTGTCCAAGACAAAAACGGAGGGGGCACGGGAAAAAAATCCAAACCCAAAGCCAAAAGCTGAAAGCTGAAAACTGAAGGCTAAAACCGTAGCCAAAACGTGTGTCAGTCCAGTTCGCCTTTTACGTCTGTCCATGCTGACTACTTGTCATCTCTTTTTCCTACATTTACTCTGCTTTTTCTTCTCTCGCTCTCTCTCTCTCTCTCTCTCTCTCTCGCTATCCTTCTTATACCAGTCACATTTTCACACTCTGTGTGTAGTGTGTGTATGTGGCATTTTCTAATTTCCCCTTTGCTGCCTTCCTGCTGCCTGCGTGCCGCTTCTGACGCTTTCTTTCTGCGCCATTTCCGTTGCGGCGCTGCATGTCCTGGTCGCGTTGGCATGTCCTGTTCCTCGTATGAGTTGGCATTTTTATGCAACTGACAAGCGCCAGCACAAACGTCGTTTCTTCATCCTTTTTTCTCTCTATTTCCCTCTTCCTCAGCTTTAGCCTCAGCCTCAACTCTACAACTCTTCAGCTCTTCATCTCTTCAGCTCCCATTCAACTTCGTCTCTTAATGCAATTTATTATACGCTCCGTTGCTTCATGGGACCAGCGCCATCAGCAGCCGCTGGCATTTCCAAGTCGCTTTTCTTAAAGTGATTAAATGAACTTTTCCAACAAGAAGAACGACAACTGTCTCAGTGTCCTTGTTACAACATTTTCAACTTCTATTTTACGAATCATGCTGCTAAACATATTCAAATTTCAGTGGCCCAAAAATCCGTACAAAGTTATGTTAGAAACTCCTTGAAAACCCTCCAATAGAATTACCTAAAAGTCATGCTCGAATGTGGCCTAAATATTGCAGGACTAAGCCTTGCTAAGGACTATAAAATAAAAGCTGATTAGGCTAACTTGAGGTATGCCTAATGATCGAATACTTTGCATAGCTTTCCACATGCTTTCGAAAGGACCCCAAAGAAGTCCTCAAAAACAGAACTAAAAGCATTTAATAAGTTTTTAGCTGCTTTGTGACAACTTTTCAGCAGCTTTTCAAATGGGAAATAGTTCTATATTTGATAGAATTTCAGCTTTTAACAGCTTTTCAACTCATTAACAACAGTTTTATGAACTGTAAAGGGCCCAAGAAGTGTGGCTAGAATGCAGCTCTCAAAGCACTTTAACTGAATGGTAACATACCGTTAACAACTTTAGCTGTTCAATTCTTTAAGCTTTTAGCAGCTTTTAAGTTCATTAACAGTAGTTGTAGGAGCTTAATAGACCCTCTAAAGAGTTGCTTGAAACCAACACTCAGAGCATTTCATTTTGACTGCTTTCCTACAACAACTTCTTTGCTCTATACTTAAAGCTTTTAGCAGCTTTTAAGTACATATAAAGCAATTGCCATATATCAAAATATCAAATAGTTAAAGCTCTCAATCAATTATCAGCTTTGCAGCTGATAAACAATTTGATTGATTGATTGTTTGCTCAACTTACTGTCAATTGATGCTGCAATCAGCATTCTATTATCTATCTATTCTTCGCTATTCATTTTCATTTTTTCTCTTTACATTTTCCATTGTTTTAGCTTTTCTATCAGTTTGCATTCCCAACTGTATTATTAATGATTTGTTGTCTTGCTCTGCTTATCCTTTAGTTTTGATTCCTACGCTCTGTTTCTTCTCTCTCTTTTTGGTGTCCTGTGACGCTGCTGCTTTCATTTATAAATTATGATAGATGCCTTTGCACGCCTAATGTTTAATGTTGGTTATGTCTAATGTTGCTTTAGATTAATCAAGGCAGTAGCTGAGTTAATCAAAGCATATGCCACATGATTTATGGTTGTGTGTCTGTTGCTTGTTGCAACACATGTTGAAACCATTTAAGCTTAGTAGCAGCAGCAACAAACCGCATTCCCCTCCAACTTGGGTTTTGTTAGAGAATTTTGATGTACATTTTTGAGGCATGTCAACAAGATAATGTGATTTGGTTGTTGTTGCTGTTGCTGTTGCAGTTGCAGTTGTTGCTGCTGCTGTTGCTACTGCTGTTGTAACTAGGTAAATATGCAAATGTCTGCAATGCTGCATAAATCAGCATCAAAGCCAATCTGCAACATAACGAGGCGAGCTTTAGACCTGATTCACTACTATGCTGCTCTTGATCCTACTCCTGGCCGCAGATCCTTTCTCTACTGTCCATTTGGCAAATGCGGATTGTAGTTGCCTGTTGTTATTCCCATACCCATTTTCAATGCTATTGTAGTTGTTGTTGTTACTGCTGTTGTCGAAATAAGCCGCATTGCATTGCAATGAAAGCCACAGCAATGACATTGGTGGCACGTTGAACACACACACACACACACACACACACAGCATGAGCAGTAAAAGCGGCACACAAAAGCGGTTGCTGTTGCTTGTGGCCAGCCCAATTCCATTGGTATATCCTTTACTCTATGCTCTCCTTTTCTATCTCTCTCTATCTCGCTTTTACTCTAACTCTTTCTGTTGATTAATAACGTGCACATATGTTGCACGTGTTTCCACAAAGCAGGCATCCTATGCTGCACTTGCATAACATACAATTATATTCACACATACATACTACTTTCACATACTAATACCAACAAACATACACACATACATATATATAGATTGGTCTGTTCAATTGGTATTTGTGTCACACATTCTCAAACATTTCGTAAATGCGCATTGACAATAAATTAACATCGATTGACGTGGCCAACAGAGAAGTCGCATTAGCAGCGAATAGAGCTGTAACCGGGTGGATGTACACAGAGAGAAATACAGGGCATATTATATACTATTATAAAGTAAAATATATGCATTTTGAATGGAGTTAAAGTTATAATTAAAGGTAACAAAAAGTTATGAACACGAGCTGCACTATATCAACTATACACTGAGAGAAATCAAATAACAATACACTATAAACAGACAATGTAATTTCAGGCATAGTGTATAACAACAAACCATACTCTGTCAGAAATTATAGCTTTTCCCATACAATTTTTGTTGCTTATATAAATTTTTTGTTTTCCCTTTAATTTGCTGTAACTTTGTCAACTTTTTTTTATAGTTCAAAGAAGTTATGTAACACACAGCTTTAATAGGTAACTGCATGACAGTTTCTTGCAGTGTAATACTATGTACCTGCTCGTAAGTATGCACCACACGCTGACACAGGCTCTTTGTATAGTGACCAATGTGTTTATGTAAACAGCGGGCAACTGCTTTGTATTGACGGTGTGAATGAGCTTTAGTGTGTGTGTTTGTATTGTGTGTGTGTATATTATGTAAGTGTTCTGTGTGTGTACAGAATTTCATGAATCCTGTGAATCCAGTATATCCTGCCTGGTTTTAAGTACGTGAATATAATTTACAAAGCTGTCGCTGGGCTCTTCTACTCAAGCTGTCAATATCACTTGCTTACATGGAAATTTATTGGTGACAGCGCACACATACTTAATACATAATACACACACACACGCACACACTTATACACATACAGATATACATACTTAAAGCAAAACATATACCTCTAAAGGAGGGGTTCTCTATATTCGATAGACATTGAAATTTATTGTTATCGTAATGCTAACCAAATCAGCTCAAAGCAAGAAAAAAATAGGGAAAATTCTTTTGCTATAAGCATATGCTTGCCTTCAGACTAGTGTGTGTGTGTGTGTGTATATATATAAGTATGTATATGTATGTGTAAATAATGGTGTTTTTTAATACCCTGTAAGCAGTGGAAGGCATAAAAAGTGTATCATAAAATTGGTACGCGACAACTTTTTTACTCCTTTTTTTTCTTACAGAATGTCCTTAGAGACTTGCAGAGTTTCCTTAAGAAATGTAATATAAAGGTTCATAGCAATGAGTTATGGGGTATGAAACAGCTGTTTATAGTACACCCTTGTAGCAATAGTCTAATAAAAAACAAAAAGGATTATTTTTTCACTGGGTTTCTATGTGTGAGTGTGTATATGTGTGTTACATGTTGATTTAGGTGGACCAGCAGTGTAAAGAGACAGACATTCATTACTCAATGTCCTTTTCTCTGGATGTAAACAAATGTTTGCTGCATTATATCACAATCCTAATTCATATACACACACCACACATACACACACATATATATGTAGCGCAAACCACATACACCAGAAGGACATACGACATATAAAGACTAATCCAAATGAGAATGCATACTTAGAGCAAGACAAAGCTAGACTTAGATAAGCAAAAGACAGAATTAGAGAGAGAGAGAGAGAGAGAGAGAGAGAAAGTGAGGTAAGTAACATTAACAAACTGAATTTTTGGGCTGGCGTTTTTATGACTCCTGGCATGTACTGTGGCATATCCTGGCATATCTGTTTGTATGCTGTCTGCTTTTCTATCCAACATTGCGCATACGCCCTGTTTATGCCATAGTCAAACCAACACACACAGCAGGACCATGAGATGTACCGACAAGCATGTAGATTGAATTAAAGATACAAAAACCAACTACAACAACAGCAACAACAACAACAACAACAGCAACAACATCAAGCAATGCCATATCATTTTTGAAGTCAAGCGAAAAGTCACTGTCAAAGTTGTTGGGGGTGTCGAGCGTTTGTCGTTACCGTTGTTGTCCTTGTTGTCGCCATTTTGTTTTGTGTTTGCTGTTGAGTTTTGTGTTGTGTATTCTGAGTGTTGTTGTTTGTTGTTACTGTTTTTTATGCGCATTGTTTTGGCCCCATTTCCTGACTGACTGTAGACGTTTCGTTTTGTGGCAAGGATACGTTTTGGGGTTGAGTTGTGGCTTACTCCTGCATAATTTATGGCAATAAATTCGCTTAGCTTTACGACAATTTGTAGCTGCAAAATGTGCCATAAAATTTCTTTACTCGTCTGTTTCAAATTCTTAGATCCAGACAGCACAACAACAGCAGCAACAACAGCAACAACAACAGCAACAAAAATACTAAACAAAAATAACAAACTTGAACCATAAGCGTCCATAATTTGATTTTGGTAACACCCAAGCAAAAATTGATTTGTGCCCCACTTTGGGGGTGTTGGTTATGCTGTGTTTGGGGTAGGTGGGGGGGTAAACGCCTTGGAAATCTGTATTTCCACTTTGATGTGGCTGCCAAATATGGCATTTAGCCTGGAAATTTCATTAGAAGTCTTTTGTTTTCTTTTCTTCTTTTCTTTCCTTTCCTCTTTTGCTCTTTTGGGAGAGTAGGTTTTCATTTCTCCATTGGCTGCTTAATTAAAAACAAACGTGCTTTCCTTTCCTCTTTTTTTTCTTGCGTTGACTTTTGGCCACTTCAATTAGTGCAACGTTTTGTGGCACAACAACAGTCTATGGAGTAGTAGTAGATACTTGAAACTCAAATCTTCAAATTGCAGTTGCACTTCAACAACATTTTGAATTGCAAATTTTTTAAGCCAACCAAAAAGAGTCAGACAATTCAGACAGTCTGACAGTCTGTTGGTTGGATATTAAGGATCTAGATAGAGTTTGACTCCTGGCATACAGGTAAACAGCTGTATAGAGTCTACAGCTATATAGACAGAATTTCAATTATGCCAACATGACTCGCTTACTGACTGACGCCAGGACATATAGACAGCAGACTTTAACTTTAACTTCGACTTTTATTTTGACTTCTACTTCAACTTTCAGTTCAACTTTCGACTTGCAGTTCGACTTTGAGTTGAGTTGAGTTATAGTTGAGTTGCAGTTGTAGTTGAATTGATGTTGCAGTTGCAATTGCAGTTGAGTTTGAGTTGCTGCATTTCAGTTGAGTTACCTTTACGCTTAAGAAAACTTGACTTGCTTACACAATACCCTCACTTATCCAGCCTCTCTCTCTCTCTCTTTCTTAGCAACTGACAGCACACATTTTAAAAAGTTGAAAAGTTAACAAATTTCTTGCCAACATCTTGCCACACCCTGTTGCAACCTCTTAAAAGTTTACATAAAAGCAATAAACGAAAACTTTTAAATTCATAATTATAGCATTGAAATAATAAATAACCAACCATAACAATAACAGTATCCTTTAGCTTAAGGATAATCAAAAAGAGCTAGAACTCTTACCTCAATTGCTGCTTCATTTCTCTCTTTGATAACTTACAGGGTATGCAAAATTCGTTCATTTGCAACAAAAGCATAAGTTAACAGAGTTGTCTAGCACTTTGGACATCCGCTCGTTAGTCAATGCCTTGGCTGCTCATGATACCGTTAGGTTCTGGCTCTGCTCAAGCAATGGGACTCTTATGCTGCTCCCTTGACATCTATTTTCCATGACATTTTCTTTCTTTTCTTTTCTTTTTGAGTTTTTCGTCTTGTCGTTTTGTCGTTTCGTCTTTTGTCACCAGCGTTTTCAGTCATGTTGCAATTTGACTTGTAACCGCAACACTTGTATATATGTTGCCTGCTTTTAGGCGCAACGTTGGAAGCAGCAGTTTGTTGAACCTGTTAGAAGTTTGCAGTTTCCTGCCATTTGACTTTGCTTTAGCTTGTAGAAAAAACCTCATCTTAAAGGCTGCTACTGCTGCGTGTGTGTGTGTGTGTGTGTGTGTTAGGTCAAGCAACTCGTCTTAATGTCATGAATAATTCAGCTGCAGTTTCGCTACAGGCAGCTGCTGCAGCATGCCACAAAGTGTTGCTGTGGCTTGCAAGTTAATTACATTTATTGCAAACGTGCAGTGCAAGTTGATTGCATGAGGCATGCAGCTACCTATTGCGGCAGCTTTACATTTGCATGCCACACAAAATGGTAAGGAAAAGTGAGAGATAGAGAGAGTGTGTGTATGTTTGAGTGTGAGGGAATGTAAAGACTAAAAGGAGCATCTATTTTGGTAACTAAAACACACACATCCATATGCATATACTTGCCACAACAATGCGGTTTCATTAGTCAAACAATACGCTATCAAAATATTTGCTTCAATAAATTGTGATTTGTGTGGCAGCTGCTGCTGTTATATATATATATATATATATGTATATGCCCCAATAGTAATTTCTATATATCAATTATGCACACAATTCACAACTCTCTCAGATTACTAGCAAAAGGATCTAACGTCCTGTAAGGTGCAACAATTGTAGACACTTTATGTGCCACTAATGAATGTACTTGTTGTGTGCATTCAATGAACACATAAAATCTATACACACACCGTACCAAAATTGCAATGGTATGCAACATGCCACATGTAACTCCTTTACAGTAGACCTGCGGCAGGAAACCAATTGAGATAAGCAACAAATTTTGAAATCATTCAACCACATTTCAATACGTTTAGATGTGGCAAATAAATGACAATTGTTGCGCATTTTGTAAGTGTCCCTAACGAAAACTATAAATATATCCTGCTTAAATACTGATTCAACATGACTTATATATGACATAGGTATATATATTTATATCATAATAATCGCATCATTTATAAAGCTAAACCTTAAGCTCTCTTAAGCTAACAGAACTTCATATTTAATTCACTTTAGTTACACTTCTAATTGCTGTTTAGCTTAGTTTTATAGCTAGCAGCTTTTGTCTTAAATCGCCTGCAAATTGCAAGCACTTTGATCATTTACGCATTAAGTACTATAGCATATAGCTTATGCCAGCCATTAATTATAGCTCAATTGCCAGACAGTTCGCGTGTGACAGAAAGCTGCTTGCAATAAGTGCGCTCTTTGATCAACATAAAAAAAAAAAAATATCTAAGCGTTTGCAATTGACTAAGCAATTGCTGCGGACACGCCCAAAGCTTTTATGCTAATGCGTGTGCATGTGTGTGTGTGTGTGTGTGTGGGTGGAAATGTAAGTGGTTGATTATGTGGGTGTATGTGTGTGAGTGTGGGCAGAGCGCTGTATTAAAATTTTAATGATGTGCAATGGCAGCCAAGTTGCCAAGACTCCTTTGTATAAGCACACACACACACACAAACACACACAGTTAGCCTTTAAATGTGGACCTCTGTGTGTGTGTTATATGTGTCTGTCTGTATGTGTGAATGCTGTTCAGTTGCCTTACTTTAGCTGCTTTTAGTTCACTTGAGGCTAAGGCAAGCACATTAAGTTGCGTCCCTGGTGTCGCAATTAAAATGCAGCAACATCAACAGCAGCAACAGCAACAGCAGCAACAGCAGCAGCAACAGAGTAAAATTTAACATGTTCCAAGTCCATAGGGGAAGGTGCAGAAGTAAAGAGGAAGCAACAAACTAAAGGCAACCGACAAGCAGCATCTCTAAGCTGAAAAGTTTATCGCTTGGCTTAGCCCTCCCTCATCAGAGCTAAGACAACGTGTAATAAAAATGTTGTCTTATTAGCTGCAAAGTGTTTAAAAGCTGTTCAAAATATGCAGTTAACTACCCATAACCAACTTGGCTTACACCAACCAGCCGTTATAAGCAGTCCTTATAGTAGAACTCACTCTTTCCCTCACAGTGTATGTGTACCTAACCTCACACACACAAACACTTAATTATACACATGCAAAAACAGAAAAAAAAAAATTTAATTATCGATTAATCTTAACTGCCAACTTTCGATGACTTTGATGATTTTCTGATTGGCAACGTAGCGGGAGAGCAATGAGCAAAGAGCAAAGAGAAAAGGAGGTGAAACGAAAAACCAAACGAAAAACCTAATCTTCTACTTTGTCCCACGTTTTCTACTCCATCTCCTAGAATTTTTCTCTTCCTATTTTTTTCTCTTCTCCTTTTATTTTTGCTATTTGGGTTCTAAGGGTTTGGGTCGTAGACCCCTAAAGAGGATTAATTACGCTGTTTGTTGCAAGCACAGCTGCCGTTGCCTCAATTAGCGTTCAGCGTTCAGCTAAGAAGTTGAAAGCTTTTCCAAATCTCCAACATATAAATTGCATTTTATGCGCTGCCAGCAATCAGCCGTGTGGCATACTTATAGGCACTGCCTTTACCCCGCATAACCCACCTCCCCCTCTTTAATCCATAAACCAGCAAAAAAAGATAACAAAAAATTAGTCGAGGCTGCGAATTGCGGATTGTGTCAGAGTGAAGTTGAAGTTGGATCTGGAGTTGGAGTTGGGGATTTATTATACTCAGTAATCATTAATTATGTGTACACAGGGTGTACCAGGAGCTGTCTAAAGTAAAGGAATGGAAGGGAGGAAGAGATGAAAACTTTATAAAGTATAAAGAGAATTGATCTTGGAATGTTGATCAGAGACTTCAATATCAGAAAGGATATAACAGAGTGCATAGAACAGAGGGATTTCAATAGGGACTCTGGATCACAGTGAATTGATGAGGGAGACTGCAAATCGGAGAGGCAAAATCAGAGAGAATAGATCAGATGAGGATATATCCAAGAGTGTAGATCATTAAGGCAAATCATAGATTGTTTATTAAAGAGGATAGATCACAGAAGAGAGACCACAGAAGATAGATCACAGAAGAGAGATCATAGGAGATAGATCCCAGAAGATAGATCACAGAAGATAGATCACTGAAGATAGTTTACAGGGGATAGATCACAAGCATGAAGATCATAAAGCATACAACATACATCTATAGATGTATGATCGCAGAGTAGAGATCAGTAAACTGTATATCCAAATTCTGGTCTACATCCCCCAAGATCCTTGCAACATCTCATACATTTCCTTCCACAAGTAACTGAAGGATATTCCCAATTAATCAGCTCAATTGGCAATTCATAGTTAATCCCTGTCTTCGCTCTAGTTCCAAGGCTAACTTTCACTTATAAGTAAGCTCAATCTATAGGATATTTAATAGTCTGTCATTAGGTAAACATTTAGCCAATATTTGTTTTTGCTTTTGTCTACTTTTGCGGTGTGGCAGCATCAGAGCTTTTTTACCGCTATTTGCGCGCATAATTTGCCTCTCATTTTTTTTGGATTTCTTTTTTTTTTTTTTTTTTTGCTTTTTTTGACTAATGCGCAACGCATAAAAAAATAATATAACCTGACAGTCGTATTATAGAGAGCGGCTGAGGGTGCAAGGGGGTAGTAGATGATGGTAGTAGTTGGTAGAATGGTAGTTGGTAGCTGGTAGATATGCGGCGACAGTTAAAATGGGCAATGGACAAAAAGCAACAAATAGAAAAAAAGGAAAGCAAAGGCAAAAAGAAAAAAAATAAAGGAAGAAAGGAAACAAAAAAAACACAAAAAAAAGAAATAAGAGAAAAGATGACGACGCCTGTTTCTGGGTGTGGTTATTGATTTTCTGTTCACTGATGAGCAACAAAGCAACAAACAGTAGACCAACAGGATGATGATAATGATGATGATGATGTTAATAATGAAGATGATGTTAATAATAATGATGAGGATTATAATGATAAGGATAAGTATAATGATAATGATGTTGTAGATGATGAGTATTGAGTGTGCTGCTGCTGCTGCTGCTACGTTGGCAATTTTTTGGCTGTGCGTGTCTCTGTTTGTATTTATCTTTTTGTGTGTGTGTGTGTGTGTATTCGAGTGAAGAGCAAGAAAGAGAGTTAAAGCAAATTTGTGTCATAAACTGGCATTGGACAACAAATTGCGTGGGGTTAACACGAAAAGCGCATTAAAAGCACTAAGCGAGCGATTAAAGCTGCGACAGACCATTCGCACAGACAAACAAACACCAGCAAAGAAGAGAGAGAGGTATATAATGATAGAGATAAATATATATGAATTAATTCACATAAAAAAACAAAGAGAAAGTTGCTACAATACGTGTTAAAAATAGAGACAGAAAAGAGGAAGAAAAGAAAGTAAAATTCGCATCGAATGCTTAAATTTGCGTATTTCCGTTTCCGGTTGACGTGCAAGCCAAAAGAAATAACTTTATATATATATATATATAAAAATATATATTGCAATGGTGTCTGAAAGAACAGAATAAACAATACACACATACAGACACACACACCTACACACAGATAAAGGAAATGAACTACCCCAACAACAGCAGCAGCAAATTCTACCCGCAAAAGCAGTCGAAACTCGGCGCGCTGACAGCGTTTCTGAGCTTGATAAATGTGGCAAGACTGTAGTGGATTGGTAGTGCGGGTTTGCGGGGGGAGAGTGGTTGGATGCAAATGCAAAGGCAACAAACTGCCAATTAAGTGCCAAATTATGCCAACACGCAACAACAATACACAAGAACAACAACAGCAGCAACAACAGCAGCAGCAACAATAACAACAGCGAAGAAGCATCTATAGAAAGCACTCGTTGTGCGCGGCATTCACAAGGATAACAGCAAGCAGCAAGGAGCTACAATTGCCACTTGACTACAGGACAACCAGCAGAGTGGAAGTTGATATGAAACTTAAAGATAAGCTAGAACAAACAACAACAACAACAACAACAAGCATTACTTAGGAGACTATACTATAGAGTCCTTGCTATAGGATAAACATAATACAGAGCAGAATATTACTGAATGTTATGAAACTTTTACACAAATTGAAACATTGTTCTATGTGAATGTTATGTGAGGAGCAACATCCTTTTTGCTGCTATACTTAGATCCTTTTCGTAACAAAAGGATTTAACCTTATGTTGAAATCTTTGTCTTATAGCTTCTTAAGTTGCCACTGTTACGAGACTTGGCCAGAACACGGCCAGAGCTATGAAAGAAAGACAGCAAAAGAAAGTAAGCTTCTTAACTGGGTCAGTGCTATATACCTTTTTGGCTGCTTAAAAGCAGTTGTAATCCTTTCAATTCATTACAGGGTATAAGTTCTAAGAAAGCTTGTAAACTCTACACTTGGAAATATGTTGTTAACTATTGTTGTTGCATGGCTTGTACTACTTGCCACAACCATACAAACATAGAGTGGGGGAGAAAAGTAGAGAAGAGTAGAGATAGTTGGGTGGAAATGTGTAATAGAATAGACATTGTTATCGCGAATGGGGCAGGAAAAGTAAAAGTTGTATAAAACTGACCCGAAACATTCTCAGCTCAGCTGTCTCTCTCTCTCTCTCTCTCCCCCTCTCTGTTAGCACTGTGCAACACGCAACAAAATATATATATTTAGCCTGTAGTTTATTTCTTGGTCAAAAAACTTGGTCAAAAACTTTTTCAATTTACTGACAGCAGAAATGAAAGAGAATAGAAGAAGGGAAACAAGAGCAAGAGAGAGAGAGGAAAACATAATGCAAATTTAATGTAAGCCAAATGAAGCAACCACAAGAATTCAATATATGTATGTAAGTATATGTGTGTATGTGTGTGTGTGTGTGTGTATCTCTCTATTGAACATGCATAAACATGCATGATATTCGTTTTGGTCATTTGATTGCATTATGCCTCAATCTAAATGTAAATTGGTAATTGGTTACAAAAGAAGCAGCAGCATAAAGAGAACTAAAGAAAAGCAGCTAAAAATGGAAAGATGAGAAAAAGAAAATAACCTAAAAAGGGACAAGCAAAAAAAAAGTTAAAAATAAAACAGGCAAATAGAATATAATAAAAAAAAAAATGCGAAAAAAAATATAGAAGAAAAATGTTAACTGGGCCAACAACTGGCATGAGTTGAACTAAAGTGAAGTCGAGTGAACTCAAGTGATGTCAGAGCAAGAGAGAGATGAGCAATAGAGATAGAGATAGAGATAGAGATAGAGATAGAGATAGAGATAGAGATAGAGATAGAGATAGAGATAGAGATAGAGATAGAGATAGAGAGAGAAAATGTGCAAGAAACGCAATTTCGTTGAGCAAATAAGCTCTTAGTAGTAGTAGTAGTAGTAAGAGCCTCAGTTATCCTTACCACAAAATGCGTTTTGCAGCTGCAACAACACACACAAACACACACACACATATACATACAGAGGCATCAGCAACTGAACTGTAGTAAAATTGCATGTAAATAAATTAGAATTTGATGGCAAACTGGCAACTGGCTGAGAATTGAGGCAAAAAAAAAAAGGAAGAGAACTTGGCTATAATTGAACTGCCCAATGCAGTAAATGTCGAATGTTCGAAGCAAGCAAAACTCACAATTTGCTATTAAAATTTTCTACAGGCTTGTGGCTTGTGGCGGTTAGAAGCAGGAGGAGGAGGAGGAGGAGTAGTAGCAATAGGATAGGGCAACATGCTAGAGGCTTGAGTTTAGTTTGCTGTGTAATGTGGTGTGGCAGAGTATATGGTGGCAGCTGTTGACCACATTTGCAAAAGCTGCACAGAAATGCACAAAAAACTCTTTTTGCAAAATGCATTTGCTGCAACAACCACAACAACAGCAACAGCAACAACTACAATAAAAACTGACCAATTGCACACAGCAGTAAATACAAAGTAAGAATGTTGCAAGCAAATGCTGAATGCCACACTATAAAATATCCTTGAAAAAGGACATCAAACATGCCTTGCCTGAAGCTCAGCTGTTGCCTATTGCTGGCAGCCTGCTATAGGCCACATTCTGTAAGATCAATAAGTATTTATATATAGTAGACAGCAATCAGTCACAGAGCAACTTTTTGGTGCAACATCTGGCAGATACAGCTATCCTAACTGCATCAACTGTAGCTTCTTTGTTGATGAAGAATCTTGTTGATAGCTTCAACCGAAAGGATCTTTAGGGATCAGCAATCTTTATATATCACAAAGCTATTTTTATATAAAAAATACACCACATTCTGTTATCCTTGACATGCAACTTCAGCAGGATATTCCCTATAGATCAACTATATATCATACATATTCAATACCTTTTATAGTCCTAATCATTCACTCCTTCTACATCCTTTTTACAGGGTATACACATTGTAATTTCATTGTTGCTTTCGTTCTGACATTGTTGTTGCTGTTGTTCATATAGTAGTTGTTGCATTATTTGGTTGCATGCAACTTGCACAAACAAACAAACAGGGAAACAAACTGGCAAACAGAGAAATGTTACAACAATGGGCGCTGCAACAATGGTTGCTTGTCAAAGCGACAATTTCCTTGTTAGTGAGCAAGTTGCAGCTTGTAACTTGCAACACACACAAACACACAGACACACAATGTGCAATATACAGCAAAACTGACAGCAAAAAAAACAGAAAGAAAACTTTTCTAGTGCAAAAAAAAAAAAAACTTTTTTAGGCAGAAAATTTTCATGCGTTTAGTTAACAGTAGACAAAATGGACAACAAACAGACAACAGACAACAACAACAACAACGAAACGGAACTAGAAATACAACTGGAACCAGTACAGAAGAACCAACAACAGAACCAGTCCAATTGAATTCCCACTTGCTTTTTTCCAATTTAGTTTTGAGGTCCTTTCAAGTGGCCAGTGCTGGTCCTGCGGCAACCTAAGTCAATTGTGTGTAGATTTCCCATGTACCTCTATTAGTGGCAGAAACGCTTGGAGAAAGAGAGAGAGAGAGAGACGGTGTAAATATCAACACACAAACACACGCACACACACATACGCACTTGAAATTAAATTTCTCATGCATTAATTATAAACGAGAGTAACTTGCCCTAAAGCTCTACAAGATTAGGGTGAGCTTTCACCTGTGATGTAGAAGGGGGTAGGGAGTGTGGTTGGTATGTGCCTGCTGTGAAGTAGTTACTCGTACACGTAAACACGTTAAGTGCCCCTTGTACTGTTGGCCCTAAGCAAAGAAACCCTAAAAGTAAACCACACAAAAAACAACGTTTAAAAATATATCCTTAGAGCGCCTAGAAAACTCCTTTTCCTCTCTCACTCTCTCTACATAACCAACTGGTATGAGGTTAGGGTGAAGCGTATAAGTTTCATCTTATAATTGAATGTGTAGTAGACAAATTACAACTTATACTTTGAAACAACCATTTGATCTATGATTAAGGAGTCGAATGAGTTGCTAAGGTTGATGCTTCACAAATGAATTGAACAATACATAGGTAACAGTTGAATAACAGATGATTAACATATGATTAGCAGATGATTAACAGATAATGAACAGTTGGTTAAAAGCTGGTTAACAACTGATGTGTAATAATTTGTTTATAAATAATAAATAACTAAACCTAAGTTAAAGTATATAAGACAGATAGGATGAAGATGATATGTTAGATGGTAAACAAATGCTCAACAGATAGTTAACAGCTCATTAACAGATAGTTAACAGCTCATTAACAGCTGGTTAACAACATATATTAGCAAATATAATAACAGAAACTAAGTTGCTTAAAGGATGAATGAATGAAATTAATATGCTTAATATGAAAATAGAAGCTTATTGCGAGGCATTGAGGAAAATGTAGAAGAGGATTAAAAAACGATAAAAGGATGGTCCCCTAGGAGTATGCAAAGGATAACAGGGGAAATTAGAAAACTCGATAAAGGTAAATAGAAATTCAATCAGTTAATGTATTAGCAGAGAGTTAAAGAACATAAGACATGCAATAGAACTACAAAAATATGAAGAGAAGCAAAAGAGATGAAAGAGTTAATAGATAACTAGAGAAAGTAGCTGACGGAGGAAGGAAATGGTTCATATGACCAGCCACTGTAACCATATTTGATCAGCTTTTCCAACCGCACACTATTTTAAACTTAATAATGTTCCTATACATGCATATATATACATATATATACACACACATATATATATATACTGTTCAGATAGCAAAAAGTTGCCACTGCGTTTCATTTCTTAATGAAAACTTTTACGATACTTTTATTAAAATATTTTTTTTTTTGACTGCAGCATTAAAAAAGTCAAAATAAAGACATATAAAGGTGTGTATGTGTGTGTGTTTATACATATATATATATATATGATGAAATATACGCTGCAGTGTAACTTGTTGTTTATGCATAAGGCACGCCCACTAGAGACTTTACTTGCTTCTCCTTTTGCCTCCCCCTTGGCCATGCACTGTGTGAACATCAGTGAGCTGACACAATTTTTGTGCTCATTATCCTTGAAGGTTGTTGTTGTTCTTGTTGCTGTTATTGTTGTTGTTGTTTGTGTTTCTTTGCTGAGTTTTTCTTTTCGTTACGTTTCGTTTCGTTTCGCGTTTCTTTTCTTTTCTCTTCTTTTTTTTTACATTTTCTTGTTATTAAAGTTAAAAGAGAACAAGAGAAAAAAGTAGAATTTTATTGTAATTTTTTCTCATTTTATAATTCTTCTTTTCGTAACATGTTTGCCGCTTGTCTTGCGAAAACTTTAACCCAGCAAACACACACACACAAACATGCACACACACTAAAGTTGAAATGAAATTTGAAATTTGCTGAAAACTCGCTGCTCGATATTAACTTCTCTCTCTCTCTCTCTCTATATATATATATATATATATGAGAAACTTTTGCATATTTCATAAATTTTTGCAAAGTATTTGAGTGGATGGTGAAAAAGAGAGAGGGAGAGAGATATAGAAAGAGAGGGTGAAGCGTGAGGGAATGTAAAGTTAAGGACTTTTCATATATCACGAAATGGTGTCAAGCGTACGCCTTGCTGGCCAGCAATAACTTGCAGCAGTTGTTGCTGCAGCTGCAAATGCAAATTTAATGCGAAAAATATTAAAGAAGCAATGCCATTAAATGTGGCAGAGTAGCAGTAGCAGCTGTTGCTGTTGCAACTGGTGCCAGGTGGTACACACATACACACTGTACTGCAACATTCAAAAGACACCATTTAAATTCATGTATGACCCACATTGCAACAACATCTGGCAACTGCTGGCCCCAAACGAAATTTTAACCTACGCCCACAGGCTGATGCTGCTGCCTTTGCTGCTGCTGCTGCTGCTCATGTTTTATTAACAATGCAATTTATAGCATAAAATTCACAGTTGCTGCTACACTTTATCGATTGTGCAACATTTTTGGTTAGCACTCACATACACACACACATACAAACACTCACACCTATACATATTTAATGAGGCCAGCAGCAGAGTACCAAAAGCCATGGCCAAAACGGGCAACGGCTAAGTGAGCATAACCACAGCTATGAAAAACCCATTTACCCATTTGGCAACTTGGTTACTTTTTAGCAATGTGGCAACGTCTCTACTACGTACTACATTCCACACACACACACACATACACATACACATACACTCACTACTTTCTACTTTTAAACGTGTTCATTTTGAAGGCCAACAAAAGAGCTGAAAAGTAGGCAAGAAGAATATCAAGAAATATGGCACAGACCTGTGGGGCAGCAGCCCCGGCAGAAACAAGTCTGGCAACATGGCAATTAAAATTGCAACAGCCACGTGAGCAACAGCTCAACCGTGTGTTCAACTTCTGCTGCTGCTATTGCTTCTACTCCTGCTTCTATTCTTGCAACAATAGCAAAAGTCCCTTATGCCTCATACACCCGCATTGGCAACGCTTCCCGTCGCTAATTGCTGTATAAATCAAGCGGCAAAAAAAATTAAATACTGTGTGCCACGAGAGATTGTGGCAGAAATCGTTTTTGAAAAGCGCTTTAAATAAACTTCTGTGTGCAACAGAGAAAGGAAAAGAGACAGAGAGAGCATGCCAAAGGGAAGCGCTATACAATGGGTCACAAGTATTAGTTGGAGGCAACCAGGATACAGGACAAAGCAATACCAACACACACACACATATATAGGAACACACACATAGAGACACACAATGTGGCCAACATTTTACTTGACTTTATGAGCCACTTTTGACCAAATGATTTGTGTATAGAAATGCATGCTAAGTGTCTCTGTTTTCCCCCTCTATATATATATATATATATATATGTCTCTCTTTTTTTCGCTTCCTCTCTTTGCTCTCTAATGACACACATACAATATTTATGTGCACCATAAAATTGCTGGTACCGCACTGCGTATACGCAATAATATTTTAATTAAATTTTGTAAAAAGAAAAACGCGAAAAAAAACACAAAAAACACACACACTTAAAACAAAATGAAAACCAAACAAAATTTTAGCGAAAATTTTCTGCAGTGTTTATGTATAAGCCTAAGGCTTGTATATTTTCAATTTGCAACAAGTATATATGTCTGTGTTAGTGTGTACATGTGTGTGTGTGTATGTCTAAGATGAAGCAAAAACATTAACGCCCCACTGATTCTGAACAAATAAACAAAACATTCTTATATATATATACATAATTAAATGCAAGCAATTTATCGTTTTGCCTGTGTTTTATTAATGAGTTTGAATATTTTTTACTGTTTTCCTTTTTGCATTTCATAAGCCTCATGAATTATTTAACCCCCCGTAAAGCTTAACAAAGCACAACTAAAGTCTGCACACAATTGTCTTGATATATGCCTTAACCACAAAAGAAGCGTGTAGAATGGGGCATATTCGATGTATGCAAATGTGGGCAAAGGGCAGGAAGAGACAAGATTTTTGGGTATAGAAATTGAATAAATTGATGAAAAGTATCTGGGAGGGAAAAAGTATATTTTGTCATACCTATACATACATATGATAAGTATATATATAATTATAGTTAATATTATATGTATTCTTGAACAACATCTTGATAGTTTTTATACCAACTAACTGCCCTTTGATACCTTCTCTCTCTGAGCTCCCATTTCTCCATTTCTGTATACCAAATTGTGGCTATCTTCTGCTTTACTCTGTATGTTTGTATATAGTAAATAAAGCTACCGTTTTGTATATATACACATATATATATATAGCTATATATATATATATATATATATATATATATATATACTCTATTATATACAACATAAGCCACAGCATAACAAGTAGAAAATAAACAAAGAAATTCATTTAAGAATATTTTCACAGAGGTTTTTGCAGCTAAAAGTAAATAGACAACAATTTTCTTAGAACTGTGTGTGCGTGTGTGTGTATTTGTGTATGTGTGTATATGTATATCTATATATACACATAAATATGTATCTATTAAGGCAAACTTCAGCATATCTTTTCAGTCACGCACCATCATCATCATCTGAAGCCATTTCTTTTTGCCTTTTATTTGTTGCTTCACGTGCAATTCTCAAATTTGGCATTTATTTTTTATATAATTCTCTTAATGAAATTATTTCAGAATTTCTTAGAAATTTTCTCAAAATAAATATAAAAATCACAAAGCAACAACTACAACATGTACAACAACAACAACAAACCAAATACATTCCACGAATGTATCTTAAAAAAAAAAGATGAAAAACCCAAAAAGATTTTCACCTAAAGCAATTTTTTTTTTTATGTAAAGAAATTGAGTAGATTCCATTTAAAGCCAAGTTACCTTAGGGACAACCCACACAAACAATCACAAACACACACACATAGACATAATATGTTGCGGCCATTAAGCGTGTAAATGCCTACAGTTTGTGTGGGTACAAATTTAGTTGATTACGTTTATAATGATAATGATTATGATCATATAGGTTTATGTGTTAGGTTAAAGTTTCTATCTACAGGTAAAAGGATACAGTGTAGGTACAGTTTTTGGGTACACATTTTAGAAACAGTTCTTAAGTGTTATTTTTGAGTACAGTTATAGTTGAAAATTTTTGGGAACAGTTTCTGGGAACAGTTTATGGGAACACTTTTTGGGAACAGTTTTGGAAACACTTTTTGATTAGAGTTTGGTGCGGTTATTGTGAACAGTTTTTGGTAACAGTTTTGGGTACACTTTCTTGCTCCTCCACATACCTTAAACAGTTTGAACAGCTGCCACTAATGTTTTGCTATTATCACTTGATTAATGGTACATAATATGTAGACAATTTTGTTCGGTGTCCTTTCGTTTGCTTTGCTTTTACTTAAGGATTGTACAGGACATGCTTTCATATTGTATATATTTATTGTATATGTATATATAAACATGTTGCTATTTCATGGTGTGTGAACAAATTCAATTAGTTTTGGCTGCTTTTTGCCTTAGGGTTCTGTACAGTACACTGACAGGATACTGGACTCCCTCAATGATTCGTCCTTTTGTCTGCTACTTGTTTTATAGCTCAGAGCAAATGGCGACAAAATTAAAGCAAATAAACAAGCGTCAAGTGCGCCAATGACAATTGGCTTTGGTCACAGTTTGTTGTGCTTTTGTATGTGTGTATGTGTGTATGTGTGTATGAGTGTGTGAGTGTGGGTGTGTGTTAGGGTCTATCTTTATTGTTGCCTAAATAAACCACGAAGACCACATTCAAGGCATGAAAGCCACACTGTTACTGTTACAGTCAACTGCTGTTGCTGCTGTCAGACAATAGCCCTATAAATGTGTCTCTAGAGTGTTGTGCCACGCCCTAAACAGCCACCATACTAGCTCACAGCATAGGTCATATTGACCTCCCTTGTTGGCCATTGTAGGCGATATGCTGTCAAGGACATGACAATCACATAATTTTATATGCAAATCGTTGCCATTTGTTGCGCTTTAGGACCTTCTAGGAGACAAAATAAAAAAAGGTCTAAAAGGAACCTTTTTGTTAAATGAATTGCTTAATACAATTTGTAGTTGTAAATGTACCTTAACAAAAAAAAAAACAAAGGAAACTTTGAACTAATTTTTGTTTTTGTTCAATTTCATTATAGATACACGATGATCTAGAGAAGGAACCGGACTATTCTGGATCAGGTTACGGTATTGATGACGAGGACGCTAAAACCGATCATCATCAGAGCTCACATAACACACGAATTCAAACTGGTGGCAATACAAATAGTAAGCATAATTCGAACGACAACAACAACAACGATCTCATCTCGAGTAGAGTCAATCATCATAATCAAATCGACATCAACAACAACAACAACAATAATAATAATAATAATATCAATAATATTAATAATAATCTTAATATTAATAATAATCTTAATAATAATCATCAAGCGAATAGTGGCACAATCATTGGTAGTAGCACCAACATCAACCAGAACAACTACAACAACAACCAGAGAACAACAACAACGGCATCATCAGCAGTGGTAGTGACATCAGCACAATCGGTAAAGAAAATGCTAGTTACATTGATCAAGTTTCAAATGCAAATACTTCTAAACAAATTCAATTCACAAATCAATTCAACACAATTACAAAAATTACAACAATTCCAATTCAAACAACAACAACAACAACAACAACAACCGATTTCACTACCAACACAAACACAAATTTCGCCAAACAATTTCCAATTTTAGTTCCAATTTCAGTTAAAACAAATTTTAGTCAATTACCAATTTATATCTCAAATAATAGCAATTCAATTAATAATAGTAATAACTCGATGATGATGATGATGATGATTAAAAACAACAACAACAACAACAACAACGACTACTACAACAACAACAACAGTTCAAACCTCAATCATCTTTTTAGTTTATTTAATAATTACTCACACACAACAACAACCACATCTTTATATCCAGCAGCTCATACACCAACACAATCCACTACCCCCACCACCACCACAACATCAACAACATCAACAACAACAACAACGACAACAACAACAACAACAGCAGCAGCAACAACTACCCCAACAACAACATCAACTGCTAAATCTATACCAACAATCACAACAACTGAAGAAAGCAGCATACCAATCACAACCAATACATCATCAATCCTTGATTCCTATCCTCATAAATCCCAATCAGAAACTACAACAACAACAACAACAACGCAAAGCACAGGCCAATTATTGCCCAAACCAGGCGATGATCTGGATGATCATATACATGGCAGCGGTGATGGCAAAGATGATGATGATGATGATAATAGTGACAATGATGACGACGATGATGATGATGATGATGATGACGAAGATTCAGAATATAATGATAAGAATGATAAGCCCAATGTTAATATACATACTGGAACTGATGATAACATATTCCACACAGAAACAACAACAGAAAACAAAATTACTTCCAGTGTTAATGGAAACAAAAATGATGATAGTGATGATGATGAAATTGATAATGATAGCGATGATGATGAACAAATTATTGATTTGGATGATAATGTGGAGGGTAGTGAAGGAGATGATGGACTCTATACAGATATTTCCAATAAAGGAGTTACAGAAGCACCCGGCGGATGTCAGTGGTTTTTCTTTTTCATTTTCTTTAATTTGTTTTCTTCCTTTATGTTTTTTGTTTTATGCTTTAGTTTTGTTGTTTTGTACGCTTTTGTTTCGTTTATCGTATTATTATTATTATTATTTTATTATTATTTTTCTTTTTCTTTTGCTTTGTGCTGTCTTCCATCTGTCTATTCTATTTCTACCATTGTGTTGCACATCTTGTAATTTATGTTGTTAAAGTTTTAGTATGCTTTGTGGCATGACCCAAACTGAGTCACTTGCTTTTTATACACTGCAAGAAAAATTTGTCATAAACTAAAAAATTGTATAACTCAATAGTAGCTTAACTATTGCTTTGTATTCTCAAGTTTTTCTTGCAGTGTAATAACTTATTTTAAATAAGTTTTTTCTATGCTTTTCGCTTCGTTAAATGTTTCCCACAAATTTTTTATTTTGTATATTTTTGGTAAAATTTTTTGCTTTTTTAATTGTATTTCTTTAAGTATTTAGTTTTATATTTTCTTCCATATTATTGTGCACTTAAAACGTATTATTCTTATATATATTATTAACATATTTTTATATATATTATATATATACTTTATAAGTCGTATCTATTAAGTGCTTTGATTTCAATTGATTTTTATTTTTTTGAGTAAAAATTTAGTTGGTTTTTAGATGGTGCTGCAAATCTCTTTCTCTCTTTTTGCTTTCATACCTTTCCCTTAGTCTTTCTCTCTCTCTCTCTCTGTGTATAACTTACACTGAAACTACGCGCGTTCTACATATAACTATATATATCTCTGATTTTGTTGTACTGTGCGAACTCTCATCAGATCTACCATATCGAAACCAACTTTATATACAAACAGCAATCAATTTTCAGCGATTATTATTATATAGCAATACTTTTTATTCAAGTGTATCGAAATACTCAAATTATTTAGTTTATTATTCCATTTTAGCAAATCATTCAATTTACACAACTCATTCAAATGTTTCATATAATTTCAATAGATTTAAGTTTGAACTATGTATTCAATCAAATCCTCCCATTCAAACACAACATTTAATTCAAATAAGCCATGCAATTCAAGCAAATCGTTTGATTCAACCAAATTGTTTGATTCAACCGAAACTTTCAATTCATTCACAATATTCGATTCAATCAAGTCGATCGACGACTCAATTGAATCGTTCCATTCAACCGGATTATTCATATAACTTCAATAGATTTAAGCTTTAACTTTGCATTCAATCAAATCATTCAATTCAAACAAATCATTCGAATCTTTTATATAACTGCAATGGATTACAACTTGAACTATGACCTTTAGATAGTTTTGAGCTAGTTTCATTTCTTTGGGGGCTTTTAGTCTTAGGTTTGTCTTAGACTTAGATATAGCTAGCATAGAAACTAATCCTTTTTAGACTTAACACACACACACATATGCAATTACACACACGCATATATATTTAAAGATAAGATCTAGCTTTATGTGACTTTAATAGAAAGTTTGGATTAATTAATGGCTATTGCCTGTCATTTGAGCCGATAAGTTCACAAAAAAAAAAAACAAACAATCGATTTAACTTAACTGCAATAGCCATTGTCTCTACACACATAGTTCCCCTCCCCCAACACACCTCGTCAATCAACGACAGCCATTTCACACTGGCTTTTAAACCACACACACACAGACACACACCCACATACTTAAACGCACACACAACAAACAACATAGAACAACAATAGAGTAAAGAGTTCCATTAAGCAGCAGCAGCAGTTGGAGCCGCTAAAGCAATCTGCCTGCAGGTCTCCCTCTGAAGCATTTGATTTACACTGCTTTTTGTCCCTATATCTACTGCTACCGTACTTCATCCCGCTCTCTCTCTCTCTCCCTCTCTCTACCTCCAAAGCACTAGTCGTTTCTCCAGGAGCTACGGTACACACTCAGACCAAACTGTTGTGTAGGGATTCTAGCGTCCTGGCATTGAGTGGAAAACACTTCGCAGGGCACTTCACATGAAAAATCACTGTGTTCTGGCATTGCTCTATATATATATATATATATATATATATAGATATATATATATAGTACAACAACCCACTAGTACCCATGCCACGCCTATTTACAATCTTTCAACCAACTCCCTGTCTCTTCCTATGTCTCCTGCACCAACTACTCTCTATAAGTCCCAGCCAACTCATACCTAGTTGTGAGTCAGTTGCCACATTGTTTACTGCCTTTGCCTTTGACTTGGCTTTGACAATCAACGTTTTTAGAGTGCCTCTGGCCATGCCCACGCCCACGCGTACGCCCAACATCAATATGGCTGGCATATCATTTGAAATAAACACACACCCCCTCTCTCTCTGTCTCTGTCTCTCTCTATCACACATAAACACATATGAAGGGGTTGCATCAATAGTGTGTACAGGGGGAGGGGAGGGTACAGTATAGATTGCTTTGCAAAGTGCATTTTTCAATCAAGTAGGTGCCAACGATTCCTTTGGTGAAAGTTAAAGGAAACTGCTACGAATTTCTAAACAAATATTTACAATTCAAGCTTAAACTGCGCCAGTGCCACGCCCACATATACTCAATACACACATCAATACCATAAGCAATATAGTACTACTATATATATACATATATATATATATAATATAGACACTTCAACTGATTGTTATGCTCAAATATACACATTGATTGAAGGATTTCAAGTGCGACTGCCTCAAGCGTTGTTTTTTGGCCTAATTAATATGCTAAATTTAACTTCTATAAGCGCTAAGTAGAATTCGCAATCAGAATCAGAATCAGTCAAGTAAATAGCAGCTTATACACCCAAATACACACACTCACACACACACATCTTGCACACATCTGTGTGTGTTCGGGTGGTTTCAGAAGTTAATGAAACGTTTGTTCCCTAATTGAAGTCAAGTTTCAAATACCTTTTTCATATGCTACAGACTCTTGCAGATATCTTCTATATATGCTATATATTGATAACAAAATGATGACAAATATGATGAGATAGTATACAAAATTAATAGATTAATATCTGCAGCAGTTATCCTTTTTCGAAAGTCACCCAAATACAGTTATAAAATTGACTTTAAACAGACGTTTTAGCTCTTCTTCTCACATCCCCATTTGTTCCACTTGTTATATACTGCTTAAACTTCCCTCGGCTTGATTTATGGCACACACATGTACACACACATACACACACATACTCGGTGGTATTATATGTCTGTTTATTGTGCTGAGGAAATTGAAGTACAAAGACTAAACAAGAAGCAATAAGGATGTTTGTCTTAAGCTCATTTCAAACAGAACCTTTCGCCTTCTGCTGCTCGTCCTTCTGCCTGGTTGCAGTAACATCAACTCAGTGCTTCGAGCCAAATAAATAGCAGCTTAACAATAACACACACACACGTATACATATATATACACATATGCCTGTGGCAAATGTCAATTAAATTAATTAAAAATCATTTGTTTCGCTGCTAATTGGCATTAAATTTCATCACAAAAAAAAATGAAAGAAAAACAAGCAAAATAAACAAACGCTTTGGGGCAGGTGGAAATATGCAAATTGAAGCCAAAAAAACATGGCAACTAGGTCAACAATTGGCAACAAAAAACAGCTAAGTAGAGAAAGAATTGGATGTATGTATGTGTTTTTGTATGTTTGTAACAAAAAGTTAAGATCTTTCACCCTAAAACACGCCTACAAAAAGCCTCAGACAAAAAACTTTTCAGTTTTTCAACTCAGCTGAGAACAAGAAAGAAACAATTACAACGATGATGGTTGGGCGGGGCGGGGGGGTAAGGAAAGCTGTTTATTAGGCACAAAATGAGATGCAAATTGAAGTTGTAATTGCAGTGGCGTATGCTCTAGAGAATAAAATAGTTGAGGGGGGTACGCGCAACTGTCTAGAGATTTGGGTAACTTTTAAGTAACTTTCTGTAGAGACACTAAACTTATGGCAAATATTAACTAGAAAACTAACGAAAGTGCGTAGTTGTTAAGTAAGCCTCCCCCTCTACTTCAATTCCCAATAACTGCTTCATACGCCAGTGGCAACTGTAGAACTTGTTGGGGAAATTAAATGTTGCGGCAAGTAGTTGAACTAACAATGCTTCGTGCCATGTAAATATTGCATACACTGACTCACATACATACACACACACACACACACACAAACACACAGACATAAACACATACTCATATGCTCATTAACATACACTTACACACATACAGAACACTGGAAACTGGTTTGTTTTGTAACTAAAAAGAAAATGTAAATCTCTATCTCTATCTCACTCTCTCTCTCTAACTTTTGTGTTCTTTGCACGTCTTACTCATTGCGTCCTTCATATATGTATATAAAAAGTCTTATATATATTTGTCAGTACTAATCGAACTGGGCTATATATGCTTATGCTTTTTACAGCTGGCGGCAGCGGTGTCAACACTAACGTGCACAAGTTAGATCCAAACACCAACGTCAATAGCCAACCGACAGATACAAAGATTGTGGAGCACAGGCCTGGTGCCAGTGGAGAGGTTGTCATCATGAGCGACGAGGATCGCACGACAAGCTTCTTTGCGCAGCCTGGCATATTGGCTGGTAAGTGTCCTTGATGTCCTTTATATATACATTATGTTATTAAATCATTTTCTATTTGATTGTATTACAGCTGTTATTGGTGGCGCCGTTGTTGGTCTACTGTGCGCCATACTTGTTGTTATGTTCATTGTATATCGCATGCGGAAAAAGGATGAAGGATCCTATGCGTTGGATGAACCAAAACGTTCACCTGCCAATAATTCCTATGCGAAAAATGCGAATAATCGTGAATTCTACGCCTGAGATACTGGCACAGCGCGCAGGTATTAAGCTGATCAATATATATATAATATGAGGTAATATGAACAGCAGGAAACAACAAAAAAGGATATGCAGGATATGGTATAGTAAAAGTCAGTAATGAAAAGCGATATGATAAAAACATGACAACAACAGCAACAAAAGAAGCAGCAGAAACAGCATCAGTAGGAACAAGAATGTTTAAGGAAAAAGTTGTAGAAAATGGAAAAACCTCAGCTCAATACACTGCGCGACATTTCGCCCAATTTTAAAAGGGAAAGCAATCAACAACAGCAACATTAACAGGATAAACAACAACAATATCTATTAATATAAACTAACAACACATAAGCAACAACAACAACAACAACAACAACAACAGCAAACAAACAAAAAGAAAGTCTTAAGAAAACACAATTTTTCGCAAGGGGTAAAACAAAAAACACAAAAAACAAAAAAAATAAAAGAAAAAAGGAAAATTTTCGAAAACTTACCTGTAAGTTTAAATGCGGCACACACACGCACACACACACACACAGACACATAATACGCCACATAATGTATGCATAAGTAAGTGTGTGTGCGTGTGTGTGTGTGTGTGTATAAGCAAACTTTTCTAATTAAGTAAGTTTTAAGCAAACAAAAAAAAAAACAAAAACTGTGGAAAAGCAAAAAAAAATAATAAATCATAAACGGATAATATCAGAAATGAAATCAATCCGAAAATATATATATAAAAATAAATATAATATAATATAAAATTATATATAAATAAATCGATATAAAATTATATATATATATATACGTATATATATATATATAAATAGTAAAACAAAAAAAAAATATATAAAAAATGAAAAGCAAAACTTAAAACCAATATAAGGGCGGGCAAATTAAGCAAATTAAAAGTAGAGCAAAAAAAACACACAACAAATAAATAAATAAAATAATAAATAAATATATACAACACACCACACTCACACACACACACACACACACACACACACACATACACACCAACTAAATAGATGTAAACCCCAAAAGTTATAGAAAAAAATCATAAAAATTAAATTGATTATTATTATTATTCTGATTATTATTAAAATTATTATTATATATGTTAGCGGAATACACGGAAAACAGAACAGAAATATAATAATAATATAAAATATAAATATAATAAAATATATATAAAATAATAATAATAATAATAATCAAAAAAACAAACAGAAAATCATATAAATGTTAATTTCAAAACTAAATAAAAAAATGGAAGAGAAAAAACAAAAAACAAAAATAAAGCAAAAAATGAATAATTCTGTGTGGCACATCTTAAAATAAATAAAAAAAATGAAATTGAAATTAAAACAATATAAAAAATGTTTTTAAGTTTATATATTATATTATATATAAATAAGCCTAACTATGTAATTATTAGTGTAATTCCTAAACAAAAATAACAAAAAAAAAAAACAAAAAAAACAAAAGAAAACAAAACAAAAACAAAAAACAGCAAAAAAAAAATTATGAAATGAAAAACACAAATTTTCCTGACTAAAAAAAAAACTGAACAAAAAAAAGAAAAGAAAACCACACAAAAAATTTCTACTATTTTCTACAACAACAAAAAGAATTTTTAAAAAATATGTAAACATTTATACACACACACACACACACACACACACACACACATACATACACACACACAAAAGTCAAATGTGGTTTGAATAATTTTATATAAAAATTTTATTTTAATTTTTTTAATGCAATTTATACTTTATTTTTACTATAAACAAAAACACATTTTTATCGGCAGGTACAGAAAAGAAATTGTATAATTAATTAATGAAAATTTATAAAAAAAAAAAATTAATTAAATTAGCTTCTTCTTCCACTATTGCTTAGAATCAAAATCAAAATCAAAACACAAAAACAAAAACAAAACAACAACACAAACAAAGCAAAAATTAAAACAAACGCATGAAAATATTGTGCATTTATTTAGCTTTACATAAAAAATTTGCAAATTGTTTTTTTTTGCTTTTTACCTTTTTTTACTTAAAAAACAAATATAAAAAAATTTAAATTAAATATTTTATACACTGATGCAATAGAAAATGTTTATTCATTGTTAAGTTTACACCCACATACAGACACACAACACAGACACATTCTCATATACTGTTACCTTTTTCATTTCCTTTTATTTTATTAATTCTCTCCCTTTTCCTTGTTAACACAAAAAATAACTGTAAAACTTTTACTTCATGCCATATTTTTATTATGAAATATTTTTATTAAATTTATTATTATTATTTTTATTATTAATATAATTATTACAATAATAATAATAAAAAAAATAGCAATAAAATTAAGCAAATTGTGTGTATAATATATATATATATATATATATATATATATATACATAAATACTACTACAAACAGACAACAACTGCATAGAATTGTTTATAAAAAAAAATCATTACTACATATACATATATATATATATATATATATATAAATATATATATACACACACACAAGCCACACAATCTGTCTGCATTCTGTTTACGAATATACAAATTTTTCTACACTGTAAAAAAAAATTAATACTTAAAATGAGAAAAATTGCAAAAAAAAAAAACAAAACAAAAACAAAAAATGAACAAAGAACGAAGTCACTTTTTTATATGGTATACTGCGTACTACATTTATCTACTGATCGATGATCTATCTATCTATCTATCTACTGATGTATCTATCTTTATCTTAATGATTAGCTCATATCTCTTTCGTATCGTATAATTTTTCACTGGCAATCGTTAAGTACGTTTTTATATAATTATTATTATTTTTATTAATATTAATAATTTCTTCTCAAATAACAAAAACAACAACAAAACAAAAACAACAACAAAAAAAGTTTACAAAATGTGGTTTTACTTTATTTTATTGCTATTTTGTAAGCGTTTAGTTTGTTAGTTTTTTAAATGCGCTGAATGTACTGAGAAATTGGTTTTGATTTGCTAAATAAAAACAATATAAAACTAATTTCAATTCAATTGTTTAATTTATTTTATTTTAATAATAATTAAGGGTTGCTTAAGGGAGTCTTTAAATGGGCAACTTTAATTGTTTGTAATTGATAAAAGGCAAAACAAATGAATCCTTTTATATAATAAATTATAGATAGAAGCTTATGAATTACCATAGTACTAAATACAATAGTACTAAATAAGCAAATATACTATAGTAGGGAGTACCCAAGTATGAGAAGCGTTTGACACCTGTTTATACATACAATGGTAGCACACTTAAGCAAAGGTCTGACCTCTTATCTATTTCTTCTTTGCAGGGACGCATAGCATGGAGACAGCGCCAGATCACCTCAGTTAGTGATATTGATCAATAATATATATACTATATATACTTTTTAGACTCAGAGATGCTTCCCTCTACCTGTTATAAATAGTAACACCAATCCATTCATCCCTTTTATCCCCCAATACCAATAAGCAACGCTTATATATGGAAACTTTGTTTGGGCTACTTTAAACATACAACAAAAGGCACAAAACTAATGCAAATTATAAAGAATAACTGAACAATCAATAAATTTAAGTTCCCCTCAATCTAAAGAAGTCTATTTTATGCAAAAATAACTATAAAGTATACATTAATTCCCTAGATATATATATCTTAATCTGATGAAATTATTTAAAAGAATCACATAAAGATCAAGGCTATCAATTGAATCAATTAAATAGCATACAAAGTAATATCAAAGGGGGTATTTCCCCTCTTCTATATAACAGTTAAAAGTTTTAAAAAAATATAAACAAAGGTGTAACATTTAAATTTTTCCCACTTTCCCAAATAAATTCAAATTTTCCACTTGATTTTTAAGCGCATGTTTTGCATGCAGTTGCAATTGTTGCTACAAGGACTAACTTTAGCTTTAATTATTGCATAGAATCAACATATATATATAGCTATATATAGGCAAGATGCATTTCGTTATTCGTTTTTGGATGACTTCTTGAAACGTCTATTGTATTGGTTATAGCCAAATGGATCAACCAGTTGATTTGGTCTGCCTCTCAATTGCTGTGTTAATAATGCCTGTTGCTGCTGTTCATTTCGTTGATCCTTTTGCTGCTGCTGTTGCTGCTGTTGTTGCTGCTGTTGTTGCTGTTGCTGTGCAGTCAAATTCTGCTGCAATTGTTGCTGTTGTTGTTGCTGCTGCTGCTGCTGCTGTTGTTGCGGCGTTAAGTTGTTACCCAGCTGCTGACCAAATTGACCAGCATATTGGCCCGAATTGAGCGTATTGAATGGCTGCTCTGGCTGATATTGTCCGGAGTTTTGGAAATTACGCTGTGCCTGCAATTGTTGCTGCTGCTGTTGTTGTTGTTGCAGCGGTGTTAATTGTTGCCCCGGCAATGGTCCAAACGCAGAACCTGTCTGCGGCAACTGTCTGTAGGGTGTCTGATAGGGATTCAAATTAGGATTCAATACGCCCTGCTGATACGGCTGGGCGCCCACAAAGTATTGTGGTGTGCTTGGTATGCCAGTGCCTTCGGCACGGAATCCATTCTCATCCGCTATATAGCGCACTGTAATGGGTGTGCCCTCCGGTGAGGTATACGAATATGAACCCTGTATAACCTGCCACAATGAAATAACAGCTTAGCCCCAAAAGTAGACCGTACAACTGTTAAAACTGCAGCAGAAGTTGCTGCAATAATATCATTTACCTGCGCCTCCACACCCTCGCCATAGCCCAGATTCTTAACATAGCCCTGTGCCTGGGCAGTGGTGCCATCAGCAGTTGCATAGCCATAGGAGAAGCTACCATCCAGATTCAAATCATTCTGATAGGCTGTAATGGGCACATAGTTCTGTTGCTGGTATTGATTGTAGCGATAGGGATTCTGTACGGCGGCACCAAGTGGCGTTATGGGTGGTGCCAGTGGGTTAAGCGGATTGAGTGGATTCAATGAATTTAGTGAATTTAATGGATTCCCCTGTGCCGGAAATAAACCTTGTCCAGGTGTTGGCTGACGTTGACGCTGAAAAGGTGGCTGCTGTTGCAGTTGTGGCACTTGTTGCCGCTGCTGGAATGGTGTTTGCTGAAATGCTGCATTTGGCAATTGCCCATGGCCAACGTCGAATAACGCCAGCCACAATATGGCTAACACTATGCACTATAGAGATGAAATGCATTGAATTGAGAGAAACATATATAGAGAACTGAATTCAATTGTATCATATGAATGTATAACAGCTAGAGAAGTTCATGTTTACCCGCATCTGCCGCACTCTGCACTTGGAAGTCATTTAAGCTGTCGACGTTGTCATAAATCTAATAAAACGTTTAACAAATTACACGCTCGATAAATCTGACGTTTCACTTTCGCGCTGAATTGTGTTGGGAATTGAAGGAATTAAAACTGTTATTTGCTGTTTGGTGTTGGTGTTGATGTTTAGTGTTAAGTGTTTAGTGTTGCTACTGCTGCAACTTGAACTTGCCGAAAGCCGTGCAACGACTGCAACTGCATTAACATTGCCAACTTGTATTTATACGGATTACCGCACAATGCAGCCAAGCTCAACCTAGGCCGGCCCTAAAGCGCAGCTAGATCATAAGAATTTGTGGCGCCCAGCGGCAACGCTTCCTGTGCACTTGGCTATGTCTATGGCTATGGTATGGGCCATGGTATAGTCATATCTATGGTATCTGAGCATCTGTTGGCGATCTTGATTTTGATCTTGTTGTTACTGTAGCTGTTATTGTCGATGTTGTTGTTGTTATATGCTGTTGTTCGATGTTGTCCGCTTTGGACGACAGGTTGTAATTTATCTACGGCTCGCGAATGAGAATCGTGTTAACAGCAAACCTAGCTTCTGTTGAGTGGCAGCTTTATTGGCTTTTTATTGGCCATTGACAGAAGGACAAACAAATTTGTTAGAGATCTTCATTGCCGGCATTGCTTAAGTTTTTCCATCATTTTTCCCGAACTACACACGACTTGATGTATATTTATGATCTTGAGTCCATCAGATAGATACAGTCAGTTGCCACTGGGTAATACATTGCCTTATGCAAATGCTTTAGTTCTTCATTATATCTTTTCTTTTTTTGCTCTAGCTCTTGTCTTTTGTTCTTAAGGTGTTTATGTGAGTTATGTGCTGATGTTTGTGCTTTTTTTTTATTTGCTTTTTGTGCTCAATTCATAAGATTTTTGGGTTGTGAGGCTACGCTGGCGTATACGCAACATTTTCCCAATGGTCAAGGCTAAAATTGACGCTTGCATGTTAAGCTATCATTTATTTTCAACGCTTATCTATCAAGGAGGCAGTATTTAGATAACCAATGAGTAAAACATATAGATGAGCTATTGTTAATATACATTCTCAGTCATCATTGCTACCATTTATCACTATATATTCGTCATGCTTTGGGGTTTGCTCATGTTGAGGCGTTGGCCTGGTCTCTTATGATTGCCATAAGTCATTTAAACTACTACTGCCCTGCCTTAACTGTTCGACGTTAATGCGTTTTTCATATTTGTCATCCGTTCTCAGTTGCAATTATAATTTTGAACATATCTCGTTCCATGTTCTGTTCGCTGCCTAATTGAATATGTTAATTTTTATGAGCGCTTTTCATTTTGCACGCTTCATCAAGGTCAAAGCTACTTGTTGCTCATATTACTTAAGCAGCTTAAGTTGCTCTGCAAAATGTCATATATGTACCACACAGATTTAACTAAAGTATTGCCTGATATTGCAGATATACGTATATATGTGTATATATAGTTAGATATATCCTTATATATATAGAAATCGGCTATATATTCAGGTAAAGTTAGAGCTTGTTTCTTTTGTGGCTGCATGCAATTGCATTCCGCATAAAAGTCTGCTGCAGCAGCGCGAGTTTTACGCGGTTCCTGAAAGTATGCTACACTTTTTTAACGCGTAATACAATCGTATGCCAGCGTGCCCAAAAAGGTGGTTAGCGTATGAGATGGTAGATTGTAGTTGAATTTATGTTATTTTTATACGCTTGTTTTACTTTTACTTGGCTTGTGAGAAGTTAATACAATTTGAAATTAGAAATATCAGCTACAATACCGTTATTCTTTAAAAGAAGACCACAAATTAAGCCTTAAATTAAAGTTTGAATTAAAACTAAAAAGGGAGCAGCTGTAGTAGGCTCTGATTTTTGACAGAACATATTTATGTAACTCAATTTAAAGCTATATATTTAAACTAAAAGATAAATATTTATATATTTTCTATATATAAATGAGAAAACCTGATATATATTACATGCACAAAATGAAAATATAAGCAAAATGCAGATTAATATAATGAGTCATAGCTCTGGTGCAGATGAATGCCAAAAGTGTTCAAATAAATTAATGCAAGAAACGAGCACAACAATGAGAAATGGTTGATTTGGTTAGGAAACAATTTACATTGGATTCACTGGTGGACACACCTCCTCATAGCCTCCCCACAATGGTGTACAACAAGCAGGCTGTGAGCAATATTAATAGTTTTGAATTAGAAAACTGAAATGAAGGCATTTGACATTTGAATTTGTAATTGCATTAGATGGCTTGAAATTATTTCTATAAAATGTGGCTAATTGAATCAGTTTCAATCTATGTAACTGATCTGTGCGTATCCCACCACAGTGTGTTCCGGTTCCAATCAAATCTAGTCTTCAACTATGTAAAGGTTAATGTGTCGCATCAAAGTTATGCACTCGTTGGCATTGCAGTTAAATTTTTAATGAGTTTCTATATAGTAAATTGCTGTTGCTACTTCGATTTTGTAACAACTTTTGCTACTGCTCGATGAGATGGGATTTACGATGGTGTTTCTGCTATTGCTAGACAAGTTTATAAGACATCTCTCTGCTGGAACCACTTGATCTTCAGAATCAATTTATTAATACGTTTCAAAGTTGGAGCCAGACTTGGGTTGCTCTTTTTTTTTCTATTTTTCTTTTTGTTTTGTTTGGCTTGAATCTGGGCGTGAACTCCACAACGCCCAGAGTGCGCCAAGGCAAATGCCAGCAACAAGATGTACCGACTCCAAGTTACCCTAATTCTCTGCCAACCAGTAAGACCTGCATACTCCTAACTGTTGTTGCCTTGGCAGACTCGCTTGCCACCTTTGTGAACAGGGTATTTGGTTGAAGTTGTTGCAGTTATAAGTTGCCACTGCTGCAGTTGGAGAGTCATAAGGTTGTGAAATAGCTAAAATTATTATTAAATTCTTTTGGCATAAATGTTAGTCGCTTCTCAGTGCCCACCCACTGTAACAGCTAGTATGATACAACATGAGGCAGGGCATATCGGTGGCAAATTCAAATGTGGCCAAAAGATTACAGAGCAAACGGAAAGTGAGACACACACACATAGAAACACACACACTTAGAATGGCAATGGATTGGAATTTGTTTGTAGTTGGAAGTCAAGTGGAAACATTTACAACTTGTATGGCAACATAACGTGGCAAGTTGTTTTCTCAGCCACTCAGCCGTTACCTTTTCTGCACCTTTCAGGCTTTCGCTCTGGGGCATGTCCCGCCCACAATGCGACATGTTTTTACAAGTAATTTGACAAATTTTATTAACTGCTGCCGCTGCTGCTGCTGCTGCTGCTGCTGCACCTCTGTGATACACCTACAATATTAGCACACACACACACACACACACATAGAAAGAGAGAGACACACGCATAATAGCTGCTGTTGTTGTTGCTTTGTTTATAGTCAGACAATGGCCAATTAGTTACATAACTCTTTCAAACAGATAACCAAAGATTCTGGCTATTTAAATTGCAAATCTGTTAACAAACAAACAGTTCAACAAACTGCCTTTGGCCAATACACAACTTGTCTCACAACTTTCTACTGGGCCAAGGAGAAATGGTTAAAGAGGGAGCGCAGGTATAAAAGGCTAAGAACTTTATTGACTGGTTCCAGTATTAGCATAATTTCAGTAGAGCCGCAACAAAATAAACCAAAAAGAAATAATGTACACATTGGTAGGTAAACAGCAAAACTTTTAGCCATAAATGTCCAAAACTATTGATGCTCTATGTGTTACTTTTTGTTGTCTTAAGTGTTTATTGTTGCTGGCGCTTTGCTTGAACGACAGCAGCTTAGCGAGAAGCGTGGAGCGGGGGCAGCTGCAACAACACCGGCAACAGCTACGAACAGTGGTGCCTATCATTAAGTCAATGGCAGAGCAAAAGAACGATGGTTCCTATTTCTTTGCATATGAAACTGGTGATGGCAGTTATAGGGAAGAGGTGGGCATAGTAAAACAAACGAAGAACAAACAAGATAATGATGCACATAATGATCATGATGTTAATGATGACGATTTGGAGTTGGAAGTCTCTGGCGTTTATCGTTATGTTGATAGCAATGGGCAACATGTGGAGGTCAGTTATATTGCAGACAAGAATGGATTTGTGCCATTGGGCACAAAATTTACAAGGAAATCATCAAAGCAGCTGACTCAATGATGAAGTGAGAGTTGTTTGTTAACTTTATCTGTTGTTGGCTTAGTTTTTTTTATTGTATTTTTGTAAATGTTATATAAACAGTTATCGAAATAAACGATACATAAAGAATGCCGCTGTACTCAGTCAATAGGGCCAATAAATTCAAATCAAACTTGCGCCAAAGCTATGCTGGCTATAAGGAGCGCCATGTGGCCAAAATGGCCAACAGCTTCCAAACACCTCTATATCTTATATATTGCAACTGCAACTGCAACTGCAACAGCTCATCGTGTACATATATTTAATTTGCTGCAACGCGAGTTATTTTTTGTTGCTCGTCTTGTAAATTCGTTTGCCACGTCAAAAATATAAATTGTTGCAATTTTTATTGCCACTCGTCCGGCCACAACAACAACATGGTAATTTTTGTTGTTTTTTTTTCTTTTTGGGGCAACAACTGGGGCCCAGTGGCCTAAAGCAAAATAGCTGCAACTTTACCTTAGTGTTTGCCCTTTTACCAAATGTCGTCAGAAATTTGTATAAAAAATTAAGTTGAAAATCTCAAAAAAAAAAAAAAAAATTAATAATAATGAATTAAAATTAATATTTTAAGCACTTTAAAATATCTTAAAATAAATTAATAAATATTTAATTGCCACTAATAATTAATACTAATTTCATTTATAAATTCATTTCATTGGAAAATATTTATGCAACTCATTAGAATTTTTATAGGAAACATTTGTCAAATGTAAATAAAAAAATTGCATCAGAAATGTGCTGAATATATAGTGAATAAAAACGTGTTGAATGTATTATTAAGGTGTGTTTAAATATACTCTATTAAATTGATTATGTATATAAAATATATATAAAATAGTATATATACATATACATGTATAATTGTATATATTTAATCAGTTATAAATTGCCACCAACTCAACGAAAAAGTTTATTATTATGAGAGCAATTAAATTGGTCGAAGATGCTTTACATAATATAAAACAAAAGCTTTATATACTCTATAGATCGGTTATTTATATAATTTAAATAAAGTTGTATATATATTATATATATATATATCTAAATTTTAACTTGTTTTGAGCGGTTGGTAAGCTTAAAATTGTTTGTAGATCATAAAAGAAATGGAATTGGTTGAAGCTGCTGCATATAATATGAAACTACATGATATAGGAATCAAGTCTATATAGTTATATATATTTCATCTCTAAGCTAGCTATACTATGCTATACTTTCATTCATATAAACACCTTTAAGCTACTTTTCCATATAATTTTTTCTATATTTTATACCTTTACCCTTGACCTAGAGGAAAAAGCACTTCAAATTTATCTACTCAACTTTTATCGATGCAAATTTCCAACTTAAAATCGTCCAATTCAACTCTCATTTACACAATTCTTTAACTTATCTATCTATCAATTATTTATAACTATATATACTATATAAATCTGTTGTATATATATATATATATATATATATATATATATGTATACCACACACCTTTAGAAAATTGACTGCTATGGAAAATGCTTTGGGCATTGTACAAAAATCCAACCAATTTTAATGCATATTTTTTTGCAGTATTTTGCTGTTAACTTGGTCTACACTGCTCTAACCATAGTTGGCATTGGCTTGCTTTATGATTACTACCATACTATATTGCATATAGCTGCATATAGATAGTTAGTAATAAATAACAACAAAGAATTATACACAAAGCGCTGACATTTTACATGCTAAATGAAAAGATTTTGTGGGCTTGGTGTATGCCACACAGTCGCATTCAGAGTTGCATCTCTGGTTGCATCTATTGATATATAGATATATATAGATAGATAGTTATATAGATAGTTGTAAGATATAGCTATAGTTATACATAGTCAAGTGGCAATTAATCGCAACACCTTGATGTGGGTGAAGCAGCATTGTAGCAGTTAATGCAAACTGGGAGCCTGTTAATGGTTACACTGATGGCTGCCATCAATATGGCTTAAATATATAGAATATTTTACCAATGAGTCAAGTCAACCAAGTTATGAAAATGTGCGGAAGTGTTAATTAAGAGAGTAGCTACTAGAAAAGATTCTTGACATATTTCACTCTCTATCCTAACCTGGCTCTGACTCTATTTTTAAGTTATACATTATATTGTATTGACCCTGACATTTAGCATTTAAGGTTTTAGCCCGTAATGCGATTTATTTTTTTTTTGGCCAATAAAACGGGATACAAACATGTTTAGCATGTTTAAGCGAATTGTAGCATTGGTTGTACATATCATCGCATTGCGTGTGGCATATAAAAGCCGTACACAAAATGCCATAGAGCCAATACTCTCGCTTTCAGTCATTGCTCCAGTTCGCAACGGTTTAGTTCGCAGCAAGAAAAATAAAAAAAAAAAAAACAATGTTTAAGTTCGTAAGTGTCAAAAAAGAAGTGAAAGTGAAAATTCATTAAATATATATGTATATATAAAAAAAAAAAACATTGGATTATTTTTACAGCTACCCTTGTTAGTCCTGGCTGTCCTTGCCTGTGTCCAGGCATTGCCCGTTGATGACACAAAACCAGTTGCAGAAATTCTTCAATCGGAAACCACAAAGGAACTCAATGGCAACTATAATCACATTGATAAATCTTCTGATGGTACAGTACGCGAGGAGAAAGCTGTCATAGTCAACGAGGGCACCGATAAGGAGAGCCTAGAGGTGAATGGATCCTATACCTATATCAATGATTTGGGTGAAACTGTTGAAGTTTTCTATACGGCTGGTGTCAATGGTTTTGTGCCCAGAGGATCCATCATTAATCCTGATATAACAAAGGTTGCCGAAGAAGCCAAAGATTTGCCCAACTTAGCTGATGCAGTTGAACCATAAAAAAACTCTAAATATTTATAAAAAAAAACAAACCTGTATATATAGATAGTATATCTATATACTATATATTAAACTGATATGCCATAAGCGAGTGAGAAATCTATTAATAAATCAACAACAACAAAAAAACAAACAACAAAATTTGTTTAACATAAAGCTGCATAATAATATATAGCTCAACATATATTTTTTTGCACAAGTTTGCAATATATATATATATATATATGTATGTATATATAACAAATATTAAGCTTTAATCTGTCTGATTTGCCCAGTTCGATAAGTAAATGAATTCAGTATAGAGATATTAGAAATTCCCAACCCGAAAGACCTTGAAAATCAACTTTAAAGACACACGAAATACACACAGCATTTAGTCGATATTTTAGTATACAGTAAAGCTTGTTTATAATTGAATAATTCTTATATCAATATTTATAAGAAACACACACAAACTAGACATCTATATATATACAGATATCTATTACTTAATACAACAATCTGTCATTTTTTATCGGAAGGAATCTTTAACATTTCTATAATAATGAAGCTGAGTTCAAGTGGGCTATAAACGACTTGGAGTTGCCCTTTGCCACAATATTGTATGCAAATATATATGTGTGTATTGGATGGACATATAACTATTATCAATCTGTATATATTATATACTATTAACAATCTATTTTGAACTAACTTTTCAACAGTTTTTTCTCATTCTTTAAGCCATTTCTTAAACCTTTCTATTGCCTTCATTTTGTTAGAGTATTAGTTCTATATAAATTCTATTCTATAATTTTGCATAACTAATCAGATATTTAAGAATTTAAATTGAATGATAAATAGTAATAATTTTATATATAAAATGAATGTCAGTCTGCCAAAATTTTAAGCTTCTTTTTATAGTGTGGAATCGCTGCATTCTTAGTGTATTTCGTATTTGGTTAAAACCTGTAAAATTAGTTAACTAAAGCTTAGTAATTGTCTATGTAATAATACTATTTTTAATATACCCATAACCAATATTAAGTTAAGCTCTTAGTTTGTGACGTTTCAACACCAAAACAGCTGCTGACATCATTTTTTTTTCATTTTTTTTTTGGGTGTTTACCAAACAGTTTAGAGCCAATTTTGTTGGCAATAAATCTGTAGTTAATAGCTCTGATTAAAGACATATTTCCATAATTTATATTATTATTGATTTATTTTATCATAATACTATTCTTAATCAGTTACTTAGTTATTGTATTTAACTTAGTTGCTTTTGGTAGCCGCCACACTGTCACTCTTCTCCAGCTTCTCTACTTTTGTCAATTTAGAAATTTCAGCATCATTCAGCACCTTAACATTCACAATCTGGGATTCAGCAACCTCAGGTTGAGCTTGTTTTTGCTCCACCTTTTGCTCTGCCTTTGGCTGGGAGCGTGCATGACGTTTGGTCTGCAGCTCTCGCTCCAGACGTTCCTCATCCTCAACGGGATTGGGCAGATCAGCAGCAGCCTTGGCCAAAGCTGAAATCTCACTGGGTATATTGGTGCCAATGGGCACAAATCCATTCTTGCCCGCTGTATAGGTAACAACTATTTGCTGTCCATTGGCATCGATATAACTATATGAGCCAGTTATTTCAAGGGCTTCTTCTTCGGTGCCAGCATTTATAACCTCTCCCTGTTCGGAGCGTTTGCTTTGATCATCACCTTCGAATGAGAAATGAAAGGAACCATCAGGGTTCTTAACGGTCTCAAAACTCAAAAGTTCTACAATTTTTGGCTTCTCAGTGGACACCTCTTCGGTGCGTCCAATGCTAGCACCACTAGCAATGCTGGCCAAGACCGTAAGACAGATGAAAACTTTGAACATTTTGCGACAATGGTTGGCTCTTAACTTGTCTAGAAGCTACACACTTCAGAGCTTTTATAAGCCGTGATATGTGCGCAACCGCCACAAATTAGCATCCATTACGTTATACCAAAAAAAAATCAAATAACGAAAAAAACTACCAACAAAAAAATCACATACACACACACACACACACACACATACACAGAAACAATAAAGAAATTCTTTAGAAACGAACCGCGAAATGTATTTTAATAAAACACTCACAGATCCATTTGCATAAGCATTTATGATTCAGTAAAGCATTAGGAAACATCCAGAGAGAGTGAAAGAGAGAGAGAGAGAGAGAGAGAGATGCCATAGTAAAATGTTACCAAAAATATTACCAAATATAGAAAAAAAAGTTTAGCTAATTAATAAGCCAATAAACTAAAACTAGTGGCAAATAAATAAGAAGTCTACCAATTTCTGACATTACATTTTGACCAAATTCTCAAATGAGTTATGAGCTGCTTGTTAGCTGTTTGCTGTTTGCTGATGTTAATAAACTGGTTTCACACTGCCAAAAAGATGCTCACTTTTTGGCTGTTAACTTTTAATTAATCTACGTCATAAACATGTTTGCTAAGCGGCTGAGACATCAGTCAAAAGCCACCAAAAACCCAAAAAATCAAACAACAATTTGTCATTTTAATCAGCCAAAAGCAATAAAACTTGACAGCTAATGTTGCACAGACAGTTGCAGTAGATGTTGCAGAGGGAGTTGCAGTAGATATTGCAGATGGAGTTGCAGAGGGAATTGCACTGGGAGTTACTGCAGCAGCAACGTTGCATGAAAATATGTTAAGGAAACTGCTTTATAATTAGCATATAGACTTGCATTGTCTTGAAGCAACTAACTAACTAACTTGGCTAAATGTAAATACATATTAGCCACACTTAAGATGCGCCGATTGAATCAAAGAAATGAATTACAATTACATTTACATTAACATAATGCGACTCATTCATTCATTCATTCATCATTGTGAATGAAACTCTGAGTCTAAATTTTCTAACTGAGCACACGGGAAACTAACTTCTGCTGTTGCTGTTGCTTTTTCTGCTGTTGTTGTTGCTGTTGCTTCTTCTGCTGCTGCTTCTTCTTCTTCTGCTGCTGCTGCTTCTTCTGCTGAGAGTGTGAAACATTAAGCAGACCCAAAGATTGTATGTCAAATGTAAAAAATGCACTTAATGCAGCTCAACTCACAGAGACGAAGGCCAGTTAAACACGGGCAAACCCCAGCGATTTTGGCCAAGTAATAAACAGCGCGTGGGTGGGTGAAGGGAGGGGGGAAAAGTATACACATAGCAAGCAATCAGCTGCAGAAGGGTGGCATGGCAAGAGCTGGACGCTGGCAAGAGCCAACTGTAACTGAAGCCGTTGCTGCAGCTGGAACTGGAGCTAAAGTTGCAGGTGGGGCAGGAGTTGGAATAGGCGTCATCGTTGCTGTTGCTATGGCTGTGACTGTTGTTGTTGTTGCTGTGATAGTTGCTGTTGTTGTTGCTGTTGGTGGCGCGTTAATCTCGCGCGATGTTCATCATGGCATGTTCGTGATCAGCTCGCACTCGTTGTTGTTGCTGTTGCTGTTGTTGCTGTAGATGATGCTCAAGTTGTCGCTGTTTTTGTTGTTGCTGCTTTGGCTACAAGTATTGCTGCAATTTTTATGAATTGCAACTGACATTTCCTACACGCTGCCTGCCGCTCCAATGTAGATGAAGTCTATAAAGTCTATAAAGCCTATGAAGCCTATGACGACCGCAGAAGAGCGCAAAAGTTTAAAGTTTAAGCCGAAAATTGCAATTTTTATGCGCCGGCCGGCAAAAAAAAAAAGCCAAAAAAAAACTTAAACCCAAACACAAACTAAAGCAAATGCTGCCCCACCAACAACCCTTGGCATGCATCATTTAGTTCACCTTTAGTGGGAACTGGTGCAAGGGAGTGGCCAATCTGGTCAGCCAAATTGGCCAACAAATGTTGCACCAAAGAGCATTGTCTAAAATGTTTAAATTTTAATTTGCACAGCAGCTGAAAGAGCTGTTGCTGCTGCTGCTGCTGCTGCTGCTGCTGATGATGCATCAGCAAATGATTGCAAACATTTGGTAAACATTTGGCAAACATTTGTCTAAACAATGCCAAATAAAAGGTACACACAATGAACTATTTTGTTGTCCACAACAAGTGGGCAATCCCCCGCCTTGAGGCGCCTTACCACATTGCCATATTGCACATTGCACACTGCACATTGCACATTTCAAATGTCAATAAACAAAAAGTAAAAACAAAAACAAAAACAAAAGTAAAAAACAAAAATGAAAATGAAACCAAAAATCTGCTTCAAATGCTACAAGCCAAATGGCCAATTCATCAAGCGATCTATTCAACTGTCGAGTATTAATCTTTTAATTAATATTTGAATTAACAAATTATTGCACATTGAGGCGCATCACAAATTGAATCGTACTAAGATTCACACACACACACACATACACAGAGATACACAGGTTTTCCTAGATGAGTTGCTAACGCCAGCGTGGGCTAATCAAATGAACTTCGTATTGCTAATTCACATAAATTAATGCCTAGACAACTTGGCGTGCCTCACACACACACACACATACAGACACACACACACACCCACAATACACATATAATAAATATGAGTGTATTCATAGCAATACATGCGGCGTATGCGCAACGCCCATTTGCATTTGAAATGAAACAAAAACACGTTGCGCATACGCCGCATGAAACAACAACAAAAGTGCCGCTGAAATTCTATTCTGCTGCTGGTGCTGCTGCTGTCGACGTCTCTGCTGCTGTCAAATAGTAGTAAAAACTGATTTTGTTACCAACTCTTCTACAGCTTCCTCTGTTTCATGTTTTTTAGGCCTCCTCCTCCTTCTTCTTCTTCTTGTTGTTTTTCTTCTTCTACTGCATTTCAATCTGATTGTCGCTGCGCTGCTCTCGTTGCGGATGCTGTCGTTGTCGATGCTGCTGCTGCTGCTGCTATTACAGCTGCAACAGTTGCTGCAGTGAATGCAATTTTGGTATAAAAACGTTTGCGCTGACTGCATTCAAGTCAAAACAGTTTTGACGAGCCTTCCCAGCGCAGACGAACGCTCCGCCAACACAAACCAAAACCCCAAAAAAAAAGGTTTATATAAAACGAAAACAAATCGCGAAATATAAAGTGAGTTCTTTATTGTGTTTAAAGGATTATAAAAGGATTATATTATATATATATATTCCAATACAAAACTCCATTAAAGGATAACGAAAAGTTAAGCCTAAAATTAAAGCAAATAAAATGGATTGCAGCTGCAATTTGTGAACTATTATCCTTATCCTTATCTATAACTATTTAATGACTAAGGATCAGTGCTGTATATAGACTAATTTGTTGGGTAGTAAAGTTCTCTATAAGTTCTCTATATTCTGCTAAGAAGTTAACCTGATTCATTAACTAATTGCAGTTGATATTTAACGGATCTATCGCTTGACCTTATAAATCATATGCTAATATATATATATATATACGTTATTTCCCATAGTTAAAATCCAACTTGTTGCCATTCAATGATTTATACTTTCAAAAAACTGCCAAGAGATTATTACCAGTTAATAATAACTACCATAAAAGACTAACTAATTACACAAATCGTTGCCTAAGTTGGCCATAAAGGTTAACAAATTGTTGCTGCCTCAGCAGTTTAGATCAAATATAACATCTCAATTTACTATAGCATCTGGTTTGTTTTCTCACTCCTCCCTATACACTATACACTATACAATATACACTATACACTATACAATATACAATATTAAAAGGTCATGCAGATGTTCAACTCTTTCTATGCTGTTGCCGCCCTTGCGCTGCTCTGTCTGAGCGCAGTTACAGCGCAGCCACAGCGCGGTCTGCCCCAACCGCGTTCCAATTCCTTCGATGCAAATGCTGTGATATTGAAGCAAAACTTTGATTTAAACCCTGATGGATCCTATCAATACAAGTAAGTATAATGACTATATTTAGGATATATACTTATTAAACTTAAGTAAGAGTTATTGAAGAAGGATAAGAAGGATTATCTAAGGATTCGGTATGTGCTGGAAGTTGGAACAAAAACGCAATAAAACTGCTTTAAAAGCTGTCTCCAATTTGGAGTATAAACTGAATTATATGTTAAAGCCTAATCCCCGAGCTGCTTGGCAGACTATTATATGGTTTAAGGCCAAGTTTATACAACCCAAAACTTTACTTCAGTTTCTATACTCAAAAAAGCATTGAACAACTTTCCAGATTTTCCTTCAATTCAAATGATTTTTGGCATATTTTCTACTGATTCTCCTAGAAGTTTATATATATATATATATATATATAATTCTATTCAAATATCTGTTTACTTTGTTAGCTATGAAACGAGCAATGGCATTCGCGCCGATGAGGCGGGTTACCTGAAGAATCCCGGCTCCCAGCTGGAGGCACAGGTGAGTGTTGCTGCTTAAAGCTTGCCTTAATTTGGGAGTAGCTTTAAATCTTTTACCAATACATGTGGCATAACTTAAGGCGTTTATTAATAAACCCTAATATGTGGTTGCTTAGGTAATGCAAGGCTCATATTCATATACTGGACCCGATGGCATTATCTATACCATCACTTATATTGCTGATGAGAATGGATTCCGTGCTGAAGGTGCTCATATACCAACCCCACCACCCGTTGCACCAGCTGCCAGCCCTGCTGGTAGATTCTTCAAATAAACGATACGACCATGAATATATATATATAATGAATAATAATTTTGTATATGAATTGGAATTGGATATTAATTTTTTTTTTGTTGACTTCATAAGAATAATTAACATCCAAGACAGAGTTCAGGGCAACAACTCAGAAGTTGAGTTGGTCAACAACAACAACAACAACAACAACACACAATCATAGACCACATATTGTAACCTCTATACACACACATACACACATAAATACACACATATATTTTCATACTTAAAGCCATTTTCAAAGTGTATTTCTTTCCCATATATTTCCCCTATATTTTCCTTATATATTCCTTTTATTTCTCCTATATTTTCCCTATATTTTCCCACAATTTTCACATCTTTCTAGTGCCTAACGAATTATGTAATATATTCGTATGTTTTGTACATAAGTTTGATTGTTAAATGTCGTACGACAAGAGCAAGCAATATGCAATAAAACAAATATTGCGCCAATAATTCAACAGACTTTTAATAATAATAATTTCGATTCTAGGATAATGAACGCAATAGTGTAAAATAGGACATGGCTCTCCTTACAATCTATAAAGTAAGAGCAAAAATAATAAATTTAATTGATTCAATCGAAACACTTACCGTTAGAAAAGCCTTCATATTGGCCTCAAAGAAATAGCCATCAATATGACTGCCACGTTGTGCACGTCTTATAGAGATCTGCAAGGATTGACCTATAGTAGCATCAACTGCAATAAGATCATACCACGAACTCTCATATATAGCTGAAGCAAAACCTTTACTGGCTGTCTTCAGATATTGACCACAATGACAATAGATATATAATTGCCAGAGTACGGCCAAAGTGAAGACAGCATAGAAGGGCATTCCCGGTTGATTATAGTTCTCAGAGAGCGTATAGCTGAGTAGACAGAGCTGTAGTGAAGCCACCAGCAGCTGCATACAGATAAGTGGACGAAAGTAATGATTCAATATATTACTTAGATCCAGACTACGTTTATACAGAGAAAAGATATTGCCTAGACGAGATCGAAGCTCAGTTGGAGTAGTAAGTTCAAGCAGTCTCATTCTATGCTGAGCTATTTTGAATAGAGCTACCAAATTATGGCTTAAAGCGACAAATAAAGTATCCAAACAGATTGTGGCCAAAACAGCACCAAAGCTGGCAGCCACTAGCAAAAAATAGGCAAAGAGAGCTTTGTGCAGCTGCTGATTATTCCAAGGATAACTGCAAGTATGTGGTATATAGTATATATACATACTTATATATATCCAAACTTACACACAAGGAAATGTCAATTGCAACTGCAATTGTCCTGTTTGCGCATAGTAGACTCCTGTGCTCAGTATGGGCACTAGACAGGACAATGTGCCAGTGAGTAGAAAACTTTTTATATGCCAACGGCTAATACGTTCTTCCCGTTTAATTTCCTCATCTATAATGCTGGCAGCCAACTCATCCTGACACTCTAAGTATACAGTTCTTATAGTAGCTTTAACTATTGAATATTTAGAGCTGCTTACCTGCTGTCAGCATGATACGAAATATGTTAATGATTTCTTGAAAATCCTTATGCATCCTTATCATTAGATAAAACTTAAACAATGCCAACAGATTCACCAGCAATGAACCCACACCATCTGTCATCTTATCCACATTATGCAAATTCTGTATGCTAAATGCCACAATCATTGGCTGCACAGCGCCCAAGGCTATGAAGCACCATAGTGTTTTCCAAGGATGCTGCCAGCCCCGCTTACCTTCAACTATATCGAATCCTAATATACGCAAATAAACATCCTGCAAGTGTAGGAAATCTGCTGCCAAAGCCGGCATTATTCAGCTGCTATACTCGAGTCAACTGGCAATTTCCTAAACAAACTCAGCTTTTATATATACCAAAAGGATTAGTTGAGTGTCCTGGCACAACAAATAAACATTCTGTGTGTGTGTGTGAGAACTCTAACGACATGTTAACAGCTTAATTGCAACAACAATACAACCTGTAGTACACGACTTGCCCCAAATTGAATTACTTTTACTACAGTCTACATTTGCCCTTACGCAGTACTCACTGTAAAAGCAGTAAAAAAGTGATTAACGTACAAACAATTAGGCCAAAATCGATGCAGTTGCCTGCTATATAATTTCAATAATCGACTTGCTGCAATTACTTGCATCAATAAGCCTTTTAAAGTAGCGTATTGCAGCTGTAAATAAAGTGGATTAGCCCAGAGGTTGCAGCAAATAGCTACCAGTTAATCTTGGAGTAAAATTTAAGTTAACATATAAACAATTTATAACAAGCATAACGGTTAAGTTTCAAGCATTGTTTAGTCTTTATTCAAGGACATGGAACTTAGTAAGGTAAGATTAGAATACGTCTTGAGGCAGTGGATCGCTTGCAGTAGTTTATAGGATTGGTATATAGCTTCATAGTTTATTTTCCATATCCCCAGCCACGACGGCCCCAACCACCATGATGATGATGATGGTGACCATAACCACCATATCCACCATAACCACCATATCCACCATAGCCACCATATCCGCCATAGCCACCATAACCTCCATAGCCACCATATCCGCCATATCCTCCGCCATATCCTCCGCCAAATCCTCCTCCAAATCCTCCTCCAAAGCCTCCACCATATCCACCATAGCCGCCATATCCACCATATCCACGCACCTTGCGTTCACCCTCATTGGCATGGGCTACGCCCTGATCAGCCAGCTCCAATAGCTTAACCTCAGCACAGCTGTAGGCAATGCACAGCACACCGATGAGCGCCAGCAGCAATAGACGCATCTTTATACTTATACTTGAATACACTTGGAATATACGAACAAATCTCAGAATTGGTTTAAGCTCGAGACTTACTTTTTAACTGTTGTCTTAAACCCAGATTCAACTGCCTTTTATATGCCCAGACGAAACTGTCTAAATAACCGGACCAGCAGATGATGCGGATTCCTGTTCTCTCATACGCATCAACTACATTTAAATGTTTGTTAATGTAGATTAAAAGTGAATTGTTATTATATAGTATATTATATTAATGGCATTTATTGTTATATTTGTTAATTTATTATTCACAAGATTTCTACACTCTTTTAACACATAAGCACACACACACACACACACACACATTGAGGTTCACATGTTAAATATTTGACGACAAATGACAAATTCTGTTTTGTAGTCATTAAATCTGGGTACTTCCCAAAACAAGTCTATATATAATATATACCTTTCTGTATATATACTATGTGAGAGGTAAACATGAAAGTAAATTCGATGCTTAACATCATCATGGCCATCATTATTATGTCTAACGTACCAGCAGTGCCAATCTCTCTTGTGACAATTATGAAACTGCAAAGTCATTGTTTTTTTAACGATTTTGCATAGAACTCAAGCTACTTAAAGGTATTTAATAACAACGTTTTTCCCCCCAGAAGACATCTGATATCATTGAACTTCAATCTGTTAAAGTGTTAACCTTAGATTTATATTCACATATATATACCAATATCTTTGTTTTGGAGTAGAACTAAAACAGCTTAAAGATGATGCAAAGAAGGTTTTCCCCCAACATTTCGAACAACATTGAACTTTAATCTGTTATCAAGTAAAGCTAAGCTATAGATATCTTTATATATATATATATGCATATACATAATATATACAAAACAGCAGTAGATGCTTTGCTTTAAAGTAAACCTAAAAGTCATTTAAAGCTGAGGTTTTTCCCAACAAGAAATCGAACAAAGTCCATTAATAAATAATTGAGGTAAATAAGTTGAGGAGGCTTTAAGATTGTTCAAGAAAAAAGGTTTTCTTCGAGAATATATACAACATAATCTAACCATTGTAATCTGATATGGAATATGCTGATATATCTGCAACTTTATATATAAATATATTATTCAGTACTATTGTCTTTGCCTTGAGGAAGAAGTAAAGACACTTAAAGTACATTTAAAAATTGAGGTTTTCCCCGACCAATATGACCATTATTGTAGAACTATAATCAGTTATGGAATATGCTAATATATATATCAATATATGTATAATAATCAGCAATCGATGCTTGGTTAAATTTAAAATATTCTATATATAAAACTATGCAATTTCAATCGATAAATAATACCAGCAAAGTCTTTCTTTTCCTTCCTGCTATCGATAAGTTTTCCCTTTAAACTTTCCGTTACCAAGGCTCCTTGGCTGCCAGGCAATTCCAGCTAATCCTGGCCAATATAAACACCAGTACAAAACATAAGTACAAAACAAAAACACCAAGGAAAAACTTAACAAAATGCATTTGAATGAATTTCTAAATCGAACAAATCGTCGAAATTTAAATTGCCAAATAGATTTTAAGGTGCAGCAGAAGCTTAAGGATTGTGCACAGGATTTGGAGCAACGTCGTCAACAATTGGACGAACAGTTGCGTATGGAAACATTTATGTTAAATTTGGAGTTGGAGGACCTAAAGGAAGCACGTACTGCAGCTACACAAAATGAGCGTATAGAATGGATTCAAATGTCTCTAATGAAAAGTGAACAGGAGGAGCAGCAGCTGCTGAAGCTTAAGAAAGAGCAGCGTGAAATGTAATTGAAAACTGTATCCACTTTTCCCACTATTATTATTAATATTTTTATTCTTATTTCACTTGGCAGTGAAAACTCTGAGGAACATCGTCATATGGAGACGAAGAAAATACTTTTGGAAACCAAACGGGCGCAACTGCATCAAATTGAGGAGCGTAAAAGGATGCGTCATCAGTCCAAGCACTTGGAGCAGCTCTGGCAACAACCGAACATTAAATCAAAGTTTAAGCTATAAACAGGTTTAAAACGCTAATGATGGCCTAAAGCGTCTAACCAATTTCATAGCATACTTTTAATCTTTTTTACTTTTTTAATAAACAAACGAAGTTTTGTGGCCATAACTGGCAGTGGTCATCCAGAGATTCCTCCTTATATTAATATATATATATAGCTTCAAGGATAACACTTAAGTTTTGCTTGATTTTTTACTGAATGCTCTTTATTTACACACATACAACTTAATACCATGAGAAGGTGTCCTGAGACAGACAAGAGTTGGCAGAGAAGGATCATTGCTTTGTATAGCTTGCAATAGCTTAACGTCCCCAGCCCCAGCCACCATGATGATGGTGATGATGACCATAGCCACCATTTCCTCTATATCCGCCATACCCACCATATCCTCCATAACCACCATATCCACCATATCCACCATATCCACCATATCCTCCATAACCACGAGCTGTGCGTTCACCCTCATTGGCATGAGCTGCACCCTGATCGGCTAACTCCTCCAGATCAAGCTGTGCGTAGGTGTAGGCAATGCATAGCACGCCGATAAACGCCAAAAGCAATAGACGCATCTTGATTGTTATTACTCGATTGACAAATTTGGTTAATATAAGCTCAAAGCTTGCTGCTTAACTGATGTCTTTAACGGGCTAACAACAGCCTTTTATATACCCAAAAATCCCTAAAAAAAAAAAAATCATAACCGGATAGGTTTACGTTCCTGTTCCCGAAACAAACGCCTTTAATCATTGGCTTGTTTAATACTTCAAACCACATTTATAAATTAGAAAGGGTATTTTTATATGTTGTTGTTGTTGTTGTTAATAGACAGGTATTGTTATATTTGCTTAAAGCCAGATTATTACACCTGTTATAGAGATATGAACCCACTCAATGATGCCTAATACTTGGCTACAATGTGGATCACATATTAATTAAGTAATGACAAATGAGAAATCCTGATTTGAATCCAATTAAATGTGAGCAATTCCCGAGGTGGCATGGTAGGAGGTAAACATGTATTGTGGAACGGATTAGTATATAGAAGATTCACATTCTCTGGCTACTGAATACTTAATGACCAAAAAAAAAAATTACTAAAAATAAATAGCAAAAAAACAGCAAAACAAATAATCAATTTAGAGAGTCATTGTGACGAGTTAATACGTTCTGATATTTTGACGTACTTAGATTGAAAAAAAAAAAATGGGACTTTTCTGTCATATAACAACATATTAAGTTAAGTATTGTTGACACAAAAGCAAAAATCACATTAACAAAAGACAACAAAATATCAAAACAAAATATGCAAATTATGTTTGGGGGTGGTAAACATTGTATACAATTAAAGATGCTTGATTCTATTGAATATAATTTATATACTATATATAGTTGGGTTAATGTCTTTATAGTACAACTTGTTTTTATTTTTCTACTTTTACCGTTTGTTGTTTATATAAAAACTTATCTCTTTTTTTGGCTATTTTCATACAATTCGATTTAATGGCATTAAGCTCATAAATTGCGAATTTAAACAGTTAATTTACTATTCAATAATAAACTTTTTTGATTGAGCTTGCGTAGGTGCATAAGTAAACAAAGAAAAATACTTAAAAAAAAAAATTAAATTTAGCTGAGAGAGTATAATCTTTGTAGTCAATAAATTTCTTCAAAGTGAAATAAAAACATCAGTTTCTAATAAATATTATATAAACAAAATTAGAATTAAAAATAAATAATTATTTTTATTTATAATATAGAATTATTTATTTTAATTTTATTTATAAGATAGAATTATTTATATTTCAATATAAAATATATAATTATAACGTATAACATATAACAACTCATACAAAAGCTCAAAGAGTCAACAAATAATATTCTAATTCCCGAATCACTCAAAATTGCTCAGTACTAAAAAAGTCACTCAATTGGAATGCAATCACTCATAAGTTCCCATAACTGAGACGATTTCTACTACCTTACCCCTGCACCGCTAAGCAAAGCAAGCAAGTGAAACGGACAACGCCATAAGAATTTACTTGTGTGTGTAGTAAAATAACGGATTTAAGTAATAGCGAAAATGCCCTAAGTCCATTGCGCACAAATGCATAGAAAACGAAAACATAGGACAAACCGAAGTATTGAAAGATAGAAATGTAACAAGAGATACATAAAAATAAAAGGAACTTCTCTAGTAGCTAGCGTATCAACTTAATGTAAAACGAACGAACAAATTGCGAACACAAAGCAAAGGACAGAAACGATATTTACCGTTATTTACGGGGCGCGCATAAATTGAACAGCGCTTGCTTCACTATTTTGTTGCACAGTGGGTAGCATGCTTTGAAAACTTAGAACAATTTCATTAACTAATCTAAGCTTAAGATTATAATTTATCTTAGTGGGAAATAGAAATTCAAATATATTATATTTAAAAATAGTATATGAAGCAATATTATTATATATATATATTATATATAAAAGGTAAATATTTAAATAAAAAAATAGTTTCACTTACATGAGCTTTCTCTTTTATGTAATTTCTAATTGGAAAAATATTTGAATTATTTAAACATTATTTAAACACTAAAAAAAAACACATTTAACTTTTTTTTGCCCATTTAACTTGCATTATGTTACACTGCACACACTAACACTTACACAATTTCCTCTTAATCTTCTTACACAGCATGAAAAAAAAATGCTATGCAAAAAATGTTAACGTACAAATTTGTACTTTTTCTTAATGAGTTATTATATAAATAAATATATTTCTTTATATAATTATATTTAACACTAAGGACTTGCACTAGCAATTAAAAAAAATTCAATTTAACCGATCCACTAAGGCCTACTAAACTAACGCAGCTTCGACGCACACTAATACTTATACAACTTTGCCTTCATCTTTTTTTCATTGCACGAAAAAAAAAATTTACACTTAAATTTGCAGATTTTGCTGCTTTCCTTCATGAAATAAACGCATTTATAACTATATTTCTTTATATAATTATAATATGCACTAAATACTTGTATTAGCACTAAAAAAAAACATTAAATTCGGACTAAATTAAGCCGATCAACTAAGCCCTATTTGGGGCTTCGACGCACACTAACACTTATACAACTTTTTCTTCAAAAAAAAATATGACACATAAATTTGCCGTTTTTTAAGCTTTCCTTCATGAATTAAAGGCATTTATAACTATATCTCTTTAAACAATTATATTTAGCACTAAATACTTGTACTAGCACTATTAAAAGTCACTAAATTCAAACTAAATTAAAACGATCCACTAAGCCGTATTAAAGTAACGCAGATTCAGTGCACCGAACATTGCTTGACCTTCCATGGCAGACTGAAATCTGGATAAAATAGTTCAATGCTCTCTCTTCCTTTTTGATCTTGCTGGTAGCTAGTTACCCAAAATGGCAACTCTCACTCAAATATTGAGTGCTTTTTACGTATTCAAATTAAGCTCTGAATTAAAGCTGGGAGTTATTGTATTAAATAAAACATTGTCAGTTAAGACAAAATATAATAAATATTTATATTTATTTATTTATATAATTTATTTATTTATATAATTTGCCATATAACATGCACTAAAATGTACTCTTACTCCACTATCTCTAGCACGTAGATAGCGCTCTATTGTTAAGCTTTGTGTATAATTGTATTATTTACCGACCAAAGATGGCGCCACCAGTTCCATATTGAGAAAATGTTGTATAGATAAAGATTAAAAAATGAATAAATATATAAATGAAAATATTAAAATTATGTTATTTTTAAACTCAATCCAATTTATTCACTCCATTTTGTAAGTTTAAATAATGCTGGTAAAAATTTTTAAATTGTTATTTAAAGTTTACAGTGTTTTTATTAAAAAAAAATTGTGAGTTAAGTTAAAAAATAATGATCAACTTTGTATTTGAACTCTAAGGTCATATACAACCCATATTTAATTATTTTACAAATTTGTCATGGATGTACTCATTATATTACAATGGCTATAGTACTTAAAACCCAAAGATGGCGCCACCAGTTCCATATTGAGAAAATTCTTCATATATAATATATAAAAAATGAATTAAAATATTTAAAAAAATATTGAAGACATGCTATTTGTTAAGTCAATCCAACTTATTTAATACAATTTCTTATAAAAAATAGTGATATTAAAGGTTTTTAAGTAATAAACTGAAGCTGAGAGTATGGATGCACTCTCTATGTTACTATGTTACTATAGCTATAGTACTTAACAACCAAAGATGGCGCCACCAGTTCTATTTTGAGAAAATGTTTTATATTCAAAGTGTAAATAATAAATTAATATATAAAAAAAATTAGAATAATGCTTTTTGTTAACTCATTTCAATTTATTTAATACAATTTGTTTTAAAAAAAATGGCTAAAACGGTTTTTAAATTTTGAATTGAAACTGAGATTATATTTTTACTAACCAAGTAATGTAAGTTTAGGTAAAAAATAATTATCAACATCGTATTTGAACTCTATGGGCATTTACAATTCATATTTTAATAGTTTAAATAGAAGATACACTGGATGTACTCCCTTTATTACTATATTACTATGGCTATAGTACTTAAAACCCAAAGATGGCGCCACCAGTTCCATTTTGAGAAAATTTTATGTATATAAAGAGTTAACTTAAACTGAATCCAATTTATTTATTCCAATTTGTTTATAAAAACAATACCTTTATGGATTGCTTAACGTCCATACCACCGCCGGCCACATCCACCACGTCCACAGCCACAGCCGCCACCTCCACAGCCACCATAGTATCTTCTACGGCCACAACCACCTCGACCACAGCCACCACAGCAAGTAGAACCATAGAATGCACGTGTCAATCGTCCTCCTTCCTCATTGTCATGTGCAGCTCCTTGATCAGCCAGGCTCAACAAATCTGTCTCCACCATATTCTCAACGATATTATCCACTGCCGAGCCATAGCTTAAGCTAAGGTAGGCTACACCTATTAGTAGGATTATAGTAAGGCGCATTTTCGTTGCGATTATGTCTATGATTAGAGCTCCAAGTTATTTGTTCAACTGAATAAATTTATAGTAAATTTGCAACTTTTATTTAAATGTCAGGAAAAATTAATCGATTTTCTGACTACACAGAAAACTATTCATTTGCATACATCACATGCGAGTAATTAGTTTCGAGAGTATCTCACGATACACTAAATAAGTATTTCTACTCATCTTCACTATAGATGAATCATTCATGAATAAACTGCAATTCATTTTAAAATAAAAAACTCATTTTTTTCCAATAGCTTTGACATTTTTTTTTGTTTTATTAAATCAAAAAAGTTGAAATTGTGCCAAATTATCAAACGAAATTCTGCACTTATTTGATAAATAGCTTAAAAATGTCCGCCAAAACCACCATGTCCGCCATGACCACCTCCAAAACCACCATGTCCGCCATATCCACCGCCATGACCACCGTCGTGTCCACCGCCAAAACCACCATGTCCGCCATGTCCACCGCCATGACCACCGTCATGTCCACCGCCAAAACCACCATGACCACCACCAAAACCACCATGTCCTCCATGACCACCGTCGTGTCCACCGCCAAAGCCACCGCCATGGCCACCACCAAATCCACCGCCATGTCCACCGCCAAAGCCACCATCTCCGCCATGACCACCTCCAAAGCCACCGCCATGGCCACCATCAAATCCACCGCCATGTCCACCACCAAATCCACCGCCATGTCCACCGCCATGGTTATCACCATAGCCAGCAGAGGCATAGCTCAGACACATTGTGCCAATGAATGCCAGTAGTAGTAGAAGACGCATCTTTATATCAATTCTTCTATTGAATTCCTATTTGAAAGCTTTTAAAAGTTCTTTAAGACTGATACTTCCAATATCAAACGAATCTCCTTTTATATACAAAATTTGTTCAATATTTTTGGTTTACCTTTTATTTTCCTTCTGGTTATGTAAATCTATAGTTGATGGGATTTAGATAAGTTATCACAAAATAGATGCGAGGGTTGACACAAGAGTAGCAACAAGTTTTTTATATTATATATTTTTAGAAATTCTATAAAACTTCTGGCAACTCTCGCCATATTTTCGGGGATTTTATTTTATTGACAATTTGTTTATCTTAGCTGAAAAAATATAAAAGAGACTCGTTCTATTTGGCTTAACTGGTTTGTTATCAAAAACCAAACTGTTATACTAAAAAAAAAAATATATATATATTAATTATAGCCAGTTTATTAAGAAATAATCATAATTTAAGTGTAATATAGTTGAAGTTAAAACAAGGCAAAAAAAATGAGACAAATCTTCAGCTATAATTACAGGGTGGCCCATCTAGCGTTTGCTTTTTGAACTATCAATAATTTTGACTTTGACAGTTCGAATGTCATTGTCAATGTGTCAGATATTTAGTAGAAGGTTTCCGGCTTACGAAATGTTGTTTTTTTTTAGCGATTTTAAAACGCAAATCTTTCGTGGACCACCCTATAGAATCTAATAAAATTCTCAGCTGATCTTTTTGGGGGAATAAATTTATGCAGCTTGAAATATTTTGTGGGGAATCCCATTGGCACTATAAAGTTGCAAAAATTAACATCAATTCTTGCTAAAGATGAGGAATAGTTGCTGAAAAATACACACACACACACACAGGCACACAGATACACACACTAATTGCAGGCTGATGCTGCAATTTTGTAAGTGCAAATTGTTTATTACACAATGTGATGCAAAATGTTGTTGTTGTTTATTATATTTATGGCCAGAATTTACCACCAATAACTATGGTAATACCAGGGTCTATAGTATCTATAATAATATACAGGATGTCCCCAATAGCCACTCCATAGCCAGCGTGTACTCCTACTTCCTGCTGCTGCATGCTCACCGCCCACATCTGCCACCTCCTGTAAAGTGTTTACTGAGTCCTTATTGGTAATGATATCTTCTGGCTTTGTTTGTGCTGCTGCCAAGGCTAAGCCCAGAACTATTAAGACCAATAATATGCACAGCTTCATCTTGACAACTGTCTGCCTTTTGGCCAATTACCTGCCAATTTATAGGCCCAAACCATCTTGCACTTTGTCTTTGCCTTCAATTAGAATACAATTTTAGCACCTTACAAATTTCGCCATATACAAACATATATATATCTGATTAGTCAGTTATTGGACTATGCAAAATGCCACTTTACTTTATACTTAACTGATTTGTCAGTTATTGTTTTAGCCAGATTGCTATGCAAACATGATTTCTTTACAGCACAAACTATGCAATTTTGTGTCTATAAAAGTTACGCTTTATTACCCTATAAAAGGTATATAAATATATATATATATATATATATATATATGCTCATGGCCTTATAACACTTCTTAGCCAGAAAAGAGATACAGTAGCTAACTGCTAAATGTAGTTATACTTTTAGGCTGTCAACTTATACCTATAAATATGGCCAATAGATTTACCTTTTGTCTATGGAAAAAAATGTAAAGTTTGAATTGGTCTATAAGCCATAATTAGCTGGCTTTTATGACAGAGTTTTTGGCCAAATCAGAGAGTAAAGCCAACAGATTTGATTATTTGTGTTTTTATTCTCTTTCTTTCTTCCATTCTCCTTAAGCAGAGAGTGGATGAGGTGCTTGAGAAAGGAAGCAGAGGCCAATGCCAAACTGTAAGAAAAATCTTATAAGCCTTTAGAAAACTGGCAGAATTGTACCGTTAACTTAAGTAATACTACCAAATTGACCTACTTTTAAGCCAAATTTGATTATCTTAAGCTTTGTCTATAATTTGTGTTAACAAAGGTTTGTTAGTTAGTGGGCAATTTACCGTTAAAGACTACACTTAACGCACAGCGGAGCTGAGAATAACTTCAGCTTAGTCAGAGCAAATAATCGATAAAATTGATTAATTTTTAACAATCGGCAATAACAGTTATTAGTTAATCGATATGTGGGTCAATCAACTTGCCAGTGGCATAAAATACTGGTATTGGCTTTTAATAACTTTAAATTGAATGCAGCTAAGAGCTTCAGTTAAGACCCAAACAATCGCTTATTGTTTGCTTATGTTTTGGCCATAAAATATTTTGTTTTCTATTTTTCTTTTATTGTTAACAAACTTTTTTATAGTAAAGTTTTGCCATAAAATTAGTTTAACAAAGCTTAAAATAAAAATACTTTTTTTTATTTTTGTTGCAAGTGCAACAATATAAGGCTTAAACTAGGTTAGTCTTATTACCACATATTGTATAGCTTAACCAAGTAAGCCTAATATGCCACCCAATGCCTGAGGATTGCCGCCAGCTGCCCCACCCGCACCACCATTGGCCAGCAGTGGACGCAAGCTACTTCCCAGTGCTTGGCCAAGCAAGCCGGCAATCTGCGCCGCTTGCGCTGTGCTGAGCTCTGTGCCAGGTGCGCCGCCCAGACCAGCGCCGCCCAAGCCAGCGCCAGGTGAGAGGCCTGCATTAGGTGTGGAACTAAGTGAACCACTGCCATAGTTATTATAGGATGGGTAGCCGCCATTGTTGCCATATGAATTATAGTTGCCATAGATGCCATAATTTGGACGCGTGCCGTAGTAGTTGCCTGGATATGGAACTGGTCGCTGATAGATGGGTCTGGGCCTATAATAGCCATAGCTTGGATATCCATAAAAGTTATATAGAGGATATCCATATCCATAATTGGGTCTATAGCCATAGCCGTATCCATAGCCGTTACCATTGGGATAACCAACGCCATAACCACCGCCGCCGCCGCCGCCACCGCCACCGCCATAATATGGATCAGATTGAGCGGCAGCTGCAGCGCTACTCGCAGCGCCACTCGCAGCACCACCTAAGCCAACTCCTATGGCTGGTACTGGCGCATCATACAATGACCATCTATTGGCATTAAGTAACGATGGAAATAGACCAAAAGTGCGTCCTTGTGGTCGTTCATCCTTAGTCTTCTCCTTCTGCGAAGCAGCCACAGCAAAGAGCACACTCAATAGGACAAAACACAACGGCACATACATATTTTGTTAGCCAAACGAATAAAGCCAATTTAACACACGCCACGACTGCTGTTAGCCAACAACTAAACTTATTGCAAAGAGTAAAATTTAGTTTTATAAGCAAAGTATAAAGTCATGCTATGACCAACCCAGAGATTGTTCTTCACCAAATCTCCAAATAAGTTTTGTTTTAAAATAGCAAAAAAAACTTGCAGACCTTCGTCTTGGTAGACGCATCACATGTGGCTAAAACAAACGGAAACAACAAAACGTAAAACGTTTTTTTTTATTATCGCATAGAAACCGCACAGAAAACGCTACAAAAACGCGTCGCGTCATCGACTGGTTCTGGTTCCATGCTTTCACGCAGACGCCTCCGTCAAACCGGCAACGCCTGACATTGACCTTGCTCGATGTTTTAGCAAATATTGAACATTATGGCTTCAAATCGGTTTCACACCGTTAACGCTATTGTTTACTTCCGCGGGTTTTTTTTTATTCTTTTCTTAACATATATATATATAGAAATATATATTTATATATTTACTATCATTAAATTCCTATCAATGTTTTGTTCATTTTAGTGACAATTTAAGTTTTAGTACTTCTAGCCATATATTATTTCTTTGTTAACAAAAGCTCAATAACAAACTTAAATATAAATTTATGTCAATATATGGTATTATTATGGGTAATTAAAGATTCAATCAATTTACAAACAATATATGAATATAGTTTTAGCCTAGATAATTAATTGTGCTTAGAAATCTCATTGAGCGCTGTGTATATATCTTATATAATCTCATTGATCTTTTATTAGCTTGTGTACGCCCACTTTAGGCCATGTCTTACCACACCCACCACAAGTGTATAAGCTTATACAAATTATATGGCTTATACTAATTGAAGAGGTTTCACTTTTTAACACAAGTTCATAACCGACTTCGGATATATATATATATATAAATATATATTTGGTTATATAATCTGAAACTGTGGGAACAGTTCTTAGCATATGTATAGATATATATATAAAGCATATTTTTAATATCATGTGATTCTTCAATTATTTCTTTTAATTAATTATCTTAATGCGTCATTTCATTCAACCGGTTTTATCTAATTAATTTAAATTGCGATTTGTTTACAATTAAATTTCGGTTACGTCAAATAAACGTCACATATACCCTTAATTCAATGAAAATACTTAAGCAGGTGGACCGTAGTTTATGTTAGAGTATATATATGTATGTATATATAGTATAAAAGTTGCCTAACAACAAAGTTTACACAGCTGTAGTATTACTTATGAGTAGTAATTAAAATAGTGGCAATAGTTCAATTATTAACTGCTACTGTATAATACTTTGTTTTTAGTTATTGAACATGTCAGCGCATGTCGATCGTCCACCTGCAGCAACTGCGCAGCTCAATGCCCATTACTCAACGGCTCATGCAAAATACAAGAACAACTTTAGGGGACTTTGTTTCTTATCTCTGTTCTTTGCAGCTGCATGGTGAGCTTGTCACCAAGTTTTGCCTATGCTTTGTTATTGCGCTGCGTAAGCTCAATAAGATGTTGTTGTTGCGCTCTTTACAACTTTACATTGGTACAAATTGAGCGTAAAATGCATAAGCTGCTGTTGTCCTAATAGATTTTTGACAATGATAAAGCGAAACGTAGGCATTGGTTCAGTGTGCAAATTGAAATAGTAAGAAATTTGTTCCCTTTTCATATATGTTTGCGTATATGTATTAGTATATGCATTGATTTGTGCGCTGCTGTATGCTGTCTTTAAATATGGCTTATCGTTTTATATTCTGTACGCGCCTATGCAATGTGATAAATTGATCGCCTATTACACACTCTTTCTTTAGTTACTTAACCAAATAGCATTATCGAAGCATTATTACATTACAATTGCATTCAGCTTTCGACTTAGGGTAGTTTAAAGTCGTGTTAAAATTCAATTGTAAGATTTGTCTTTGTTATATTTCATTGTTAGTATGTTAATTTTTGCTACATGTATTTATAATTGTATGCAGTGCACACAAAATTTACACAGAGGGCAAAGTGCTACATGGAATGAACAATTCGGGAGCCTTATTTCAGCTCATAATACCCTAGAGTTAAGATTGCTTATTGTTGTAACAATTGCCACAAAAATCCCCTTAAATTTCTGGAAGATTTTTTAATTTTTGATTTGTTTGTATAAAACAGTTTATATATATATATATATATTTAATTGTTTTTATTAAGTTTATCTTTACGTATAAGCCCACTTTTAAATAAACCTTATATATTTTTTATGAAGATTGTCAGAACTCGTTGACTTAATTGACTTTTTAAAGAAAAACATTATAGATGATCTTTAAATGCGCAGTTCTTGTGAGGTCAGTGATCAGAGCTCTTAGCAAGTTTCAACACACATTTCGAACATATTGCAAAAAAGAATACAAAAGCAAAGCAAAAGTAAACAATATAAAAACAAAGTATATGCGCAATGATAGGATTAATAATACCCTTTAATAAGTAAAAGTTAAAATTTTAGCTAAAGAGTAATTCTTAGTATATTGCATGCAAGAAATGCTGCAAGTTTGTTATTATAGTTAGAATCTTAAGGATAATTATTTGATATATTGGTATATGCATGGATATATACACTAAATGTTATTTATAGGGTATTAGGCAGTCGATAACCTGCTGAAACACAAAACTTGACGTAAAAATATGTGAGAAACTTATAAATTGCAGCGTTTATTTGCCAAGTAGAATATAGGTCTTTGATGCAGCTTGATAAATGTATGTAACACAATGAGCATAGTGTTAAAATTAAGGGAGATAGAGCGAGAGAGAGAGAGAGAGAGAGATAGATAGATAGGGAGCTAAATGATCTCACCTGAGAGCCTTGGAATTTCCGTTTACATTAAAATGCAGTTACATGATCTAATGAATTCTAGAAATAGTTAATAATAATGATAATGATCGATTACAAAACTAATGATAGATTGTTAAAAGGATGAGCGAATCAATGGGCTGGGGGCATCCCCAACTAAACGGGCAACCACTATAAAAGGTAGCACAATTCATTCAACTAAACTTAGATACAATTCACTAGTTAAAGATGAAACTACTATTAACAATTTTGGTGCTTTTCTGCTGTTTGGCAATGATATTTGCCAATACACAGGAGCAGAAGGAGTTGGAAGCCCACAAGCTGACACTGGACGATGTTCCTGCAGAGCCAGTGAATGATAAGGCAGCTGATCGTGTGAGACGTTATGTGAAGCGTAGAGGAGGCGGTGGTGGTGGTGGCTGCTGCAATGGTTGTGGTGGTTGTGGCGGTGGCGGTGGCGGTGGCGGCGGTGGTTATCCAGGTGGTGGCGGTGGCAGCAGCTCCTCAGCACACGCCTCAGCCTCTGCCTCAGCCAGCTCCAATTCCCGTTCTTATCGTGGTTAAGAAATAAAGATTATAAATTAAATAATACAATTGAAAAAAAGAAAACAAAAAAAAAGAAATCAAAACAAAAACATATCAAAATAAAAAGTTAAAAAAAAAATCCGTTGTATTTTTTTTGGGGGCTGGTACAACCCGGTTTTAACGCTTTCAATTTGGCTAAGTGACAGCTCGATTGGCACCTTCACCAGCCGGTTTTTAGCTTAATAATATAAACAATTTATTTATTGTTTATGTTATTAAAAATAAAAACACAGTTAACAAACAGAAAACAAATTAATTTTTGGTCTAGACCACAAAAAGAAAAAAAAGAACTATCCTAACTTAATAATAATTAATATAAATTAATTAATGTTTATCATTTTGAAGGTTCTTACACAAAAATAATAAAACAAAAAATAACTGTCAGTTTTTTAGCCTTGTTAACAAGTGACACATACTAAAATTTATTATATAAATAATACATAAATTAATTTAATTTAATTTATAGCTTTATTATTTAAAAAAAAACAAGCCAAAAAATATTAAAAGAAAAAATAAAGAAAAAAATTTTAATTAATGGCTTAAGTTTAATTCATGAGTTTTTTTTGTTCAAGCAAATTGATAAATGAAACTGGCTTATTGCGAAATTCACTTGGAAATTGTGCAAGCTTTGATAATACCAACAATTATAACAGCTTAGAGCGTCATAGTGGGGTGTACCTAACAGGAAAAAGACCTTTACCCAGCAGCATGTTTAAACAGATGATATATATATATAGGTATAAGCATATATACATTCGTATTCACACGCTTATACATACTAATATATACACTCTTATATCAGATTTGTACATATATGTTCAGACACTCACACTTCTACACACTCTTATACACACACTGTAAGCTGACTGTAAAAGCAGCCTGTTTCTCTCTTGTGCTAAAGTAGTGTTCAGTATAGCTGATATAAGTTCTGTGTTTATTAACCGATTCTTATGATTTTTGGTACATACATCAAGCATAGTCTATTCTAAAGCTAAGTTATTTAATAAGTGAGGGTATTGAATATTAATATCATTTTATAGAGTCCCAAAGATACAACAAAAACTAACCTTACTTACGGCAAACCAGAAATAACAAGAGAAATCGTATAAAAAAACCTCTATTACCTTTTAAGATCTATCTAAAACTTGTCTTAATCGATTTATTTATTTATGCTGATTACAAATATATATATTTTATGGTGTCTGGAATGCTTCCTTCAGCCAATTATCATTATTCCAAAAGGGCCTACATCAATGAGCTCATTTGTAAGCAACTTGCAAAAAGCAACAAAAAACTTCTTATACATTTTGGGAGCCCTCACAAAAACAACTTAATTGATGCGTCTATTTATGCTGATTAAAAATATATATACTTTATGGTGTCTGGCATGCTTCCTTCTGCCTATTACTTCAAAAGTACCTTATCCGTTGAGTTCAGCTGTTAACGCGGCTTCAAAACAAAAACAAATATTTATCACATTGTGAGTTACAACAAAAAAAAAGTTTACACGGAAGCATCTGGACAAAAACAAATTAGATATATTAAGAATGTGATTCACTAATATATATATATATATATATATATATATATATATATATATGTATTTATTCATCAATTAACGTCTAGGCGATTAGTTGAGAAATTTTTATGTGTAAAATGGTTCAGTGCAGCTGAACTGATATATATCTAAGTATAGTTTGGCTATTACAAATTCAGATTTCCAATGAATTTAAGTTAAAAATTTGGCTAATTAAAGTTTGTGTTTTTTATAGACAGGTTAAGGCTAAAATAAGACCTGTTCTTGAGTCATTGATCTAAAGCAATGGAAAGTGACAAATTTTGATTTAATGATCATTAAATCTGTTCCAGTATTGACGTCAATCCAAAGGGTTTTAATTGCCTAAGCCAGCTGGATTTGGCTTAGACTAAATAAATTAATTAAGTCTATTAAAAGGATTATGAAAGATATATGTATATATATATATATATCTATAGTGATTCATAGACTTAAATATAGTTGCGCCCGACACCTACCACAACTTGAGAAACTATAAAAATTATGATTTATATATTGAAATTGACGTCACAAGTTTAGTCATAAGTCCCCAGACCCCACTCTCAACCCGTTGGATGGATCGTAAAGTGACGAATTATATTGACGGAAATGTTGTGCACCCGGCCTGGTGCTAAAAAGTTGGCTTAAATTAGTGTCCCAATACATAAACGTGTATGGGCTGGATCAGTGTCTGCTGTAAAAATTAGCAAATAGTGTGAAATTTTTCAGTGTATAAAAGTCTCGAGTCGTTGGGGTTGAGGCACAGAACTAAAAGGAATTCCATAAGTAAAACAACACCCCAAACAGTGTTCAACATTCAAAAAAAAATCAAAACTTAATAAACAACAACATGAACTGCTACAACATCATCATCTTGGCCGTAATCCTGTCTGCTTTGAGCCTTTGCCAAGCAGCTCCAGCTGCCAGCAGCTATGCAGAAGGCGTTATCAATTCACCTGTGGATATCAGTGGACAACCAGTGAGGGCAAAACGTGCCAATTATCAGAATGATTACTACATTTGCTATCCTAGCAATGTGGTCTATGGATATCATGGTAATCCCAATGCCTTGGACTCACATCGTCGTTCTGCTGAGTTGGAGCAACGCTTTGCCGATTACAATTCCTTTGATGCACGCAAGGATCGTGCGGATAGAGAACGTGCTGCCTACACAGATAGCTTTGGCAAATAGATGTGTACTGAGGAAGGATTAGGAGAGCATATTTATGTATATAGTTAATAGGGAGTCTACACAGGTTTAGCTCTATAAGATGTACAAACTAATTTAACTATTTATTTATAAACAATTTTTTACAAATTAAAAAAAAAATACAATTAAAAAATAAAATGAATTTTATTTGCTATACGAAGTTTATTAATAGTTACTGAGTTTATTAACAGTTACCTAAGTTATTGAAGAGTGTAATTTACATAACTCTATGCTGATATGTGCCACACCCATTGGGAGTGGCCTGTTGTGGCCTAAACTTGAAGTTTGTATATGAATTTGAACATCGCATAGAAATTTTGTATAAACTTAATGAAAATTAGCTCTTTGAATACTTAACTTTTCCAGGTGAACTCTATCAATAATATTTTACCATTATATACTGTTATATTAAAAAATAACGGTTATATGTTTAATTTTAAGTTTATACTTAAATTAGAACACTTTTAAAACCCTCTCTGTGAGCAGCTTCTTCTTTGCTATAGCAACTTCTTCTAATTTGCTTTCAATAAAATAATTCACTATATAAAGAGGTATATGTGATCTACTAACTTTACTATATATACGCTTAGCTATTCATTTATATGAATAAAATATATTCACATTATAAATAGCTATACAACCAGCTCTTAGGCATACTTTTAGGCGGTGGTACTTTAGGCAAGTTCGTTGCCTAAGTCTTTCGTTTGCAAAGCAAACAAAAAGCAAAACTCAAACAAAATTTATCAACCGAATACAACACACATTTCACTTGGCCAACAAAAATAGTTGCAAAGTAACAACAAAAACCGTAACAGAAATTTTCTGGCTAACAGATTTTGGACATATGAGTCGTCTTTTGGTCGAGACATTTAGCACCTTATTTGCGCTTGGCATTAGGTAAAATGTGCAAATTGTTTATAAAGAGATTACAAAACGCAGACGAAATGCTCTGTTCGGGTTTGTTGTATATTGTTATTGTTTTTTATATCTCTTCTTACTATATACACCATAAAAAAAGCTTAAAAAAATCACTTAAGCCAAATATATATATAGATATATATATTTATATATATATACAATGAAAACCTATAGCGAAATATGAGTAGTAATTGCAATAGAAAGTTGCGTGGAGCCTCACATAAAAGGCGCCTCCAACAAGGCGGAAGCAAACAGTTCATTGAAGACATTCAAGTTTAATAGCAAAGAAAATGAAGTTGTTGTGTGTTGCAAAGGAAACAATGTTGGTATTAACGTTGGTGTTGTTGATTGCCTGTTGCCAGGCGCAACCATTGCAGGATCAACAGACACGTGCAGAGCGACAATTGAAGAATACGCCAGGAGCAACAACGGAGGCAGATGTTAAGATGTTGGCAGCCAGCACAGCAAATATGACACCAGCAACAGGTCCCTTACAACTGCAACAGTTGCAACCAGGCATGCCCATGAATCAGTTGGCTTTGAATGTGGCCAATATGCAGCTGCTACGTTATCCTAACTATCCGGGTTTGATATTCGGAGCTGGTGCCACACCTACAACACCCTTTCTAGGCGTGCCGGGCGTACAAACCAATATTGCCAACAATTATCCCAGCTATACGGATCCCAATCTAGGCTTGGGTCTCGGCGGTGGCAACTTTGGCTTTGGCGCTTATCCTGGCAATGCGGCACAAGGCGCTGGCTTCATGTATAGCAATCCCATGTATCCCAACCAACAGCTGGGCAATGGCTTTGCTGCACAGCCAACTGTGGATAACTTTGCTGCCTTGAACAACATCATTAACATGGCCAATGCACAGGGCTTGGGCGGCACCATACCACAAGCTGGACTATATCCACAGCAAGCTGGCGGCATCTCCATGCCCATGGGTGGTTTCTATGGAGGCAATGCCTTGGCTGGCATCAATGGGTTGAGTGGCATCAATGGCTTGAGTGGCATCAATGCTGTCAGCGCTGATGGCAGCAATGCGCTCATGGAACGCATCAACATGCACAGCTATGCTCCTGCCTATTGAAGCAACTGGTGGACAGCTGCTGCTCACTTAATTTATTCCAAACGAATCTTAATTTATTCTTTATTTATTTAGCTAAATATACATATATATATATATGTTTGATCTGCATTCAATGTTCAGTTGTATCTCTTGCCACCCATTGTTGCCCATTGGAAAAGTTGTCGGCGTTGCTGTTGCTGCAGCTGCTTCTGTTGCTGCTGTGCTGGTGACAATTGTTGCTGCTGTTGCCATTGATTTGTTGCCGTTGTGGTTGTGGGTCGCTTGGCAGCCAGTGTATAAGCTCCTTTACCAACAAATCGTTTGGGCAACGTACCCAGACGCATATTATATCCTTGCGGCAAGCGTAGACGCATCTGTTGTGCCTCTGTTGTATGTTGTAATAGAAAGAGGAAGAGTAATATATGCAACAGCAATAGCTGATGTAGAAATTTGTTACACATCTTGGCTAGAACTTTGGTAACGTACTGTGGCAATTGTCAGTGGCAACTGCAGCTTTTATGCAATTATCTGTGCCACTTTTTATGCAGCATACACAAGTTGCAACAGGCTAACCAACTACTACAACAACCAACCAACACGCAACAGACATTTGCATCTTTTCATATGTGTCAATTGCAGTTAGTTGCAACCAAGTTGAAAGTGGCACAACTGGGACTTTCAGCTAACATTGCCCTCTACTTGCCTCTAAATATGAATGTGTGTATCTCTCTATGTGTGTGTAGTGAAACTTGTTTTCACATCTTGCAGCACAAAAATATATTTCACAGTTGTCCATAGCCCATTTAACACCGGAATCAACTTTTTCATGCTAATTGTTCAGTTTTAGCCAGTGTCCAGTGTCAAGTGCAAGGCTAAGAGTAAAACTTCTATTGCTCTAGAGCTGTTGACCACTCACACTTAATGGCCATTAACCGTTATCTGTATGTATGTGTGTGTGTGTGTATTACCTGCCATATACCAATTTGTTACTCACTTACCAATTAGCTCTTTCACTTCATAAAGTTTTCACTTGCAAAGCAAAACCCAAATTGGAAAGTAAAATTTATCTTAGGGTTTTCCCCTGTTTTTGTCGTCTATTTTTTACCCCCTACATAGAGCATGTTGTTGTTTTATTTAAAACCCTAAACACACGCTGAGCTTAGTATATTACCAGGAAAATTTGTTTAAAATTAACTCTTCAACCCAGTCGCGACACAAGGATAAGGCCAAAAGGGCAGAGTTTATGAATGAAATTGGCAATTGGCCAGGCAAAAGTGTTCCTGGGGAGAGTCATAAAACTAGGGTAATAAAGTGAAACGAACTGGATTTGTTGCTGAATATATATAGATATATATGTGTAGATATATGTGTATATATATTATATATATATATTTGTAACTGAACTTTAACTTATATATAAACAAAGCTCTGCCAGTTCTCTGCAATTTGCAGGCAACTTTTTTGCTTATGTAGAGGCTGCCGTAAGGTGTCAAATGTTGCCACAAATTACGTTGTTGCAGTGGCAACCCCACACTCGTATATATATATTAAACAAGATCTGAGTATCAACTTTAGTTATGGCAAAGCTTGAGCTGCTATAACTGCTCCAAGTCTACATTAAGCCAGAGCTACAGCTTGCGCGCAACTTGCTGCCTTTCCATGAACTTTGACCAGCTGCCAACTGCTGAAACTAAGCTTAAACTGCAACTGAACACATCTTATAGTTATTATAGTATTATATATGTATATATATAAATATTATTTACTTTTCTCTTATATTTTAGCTAGTTTTTAAGCGCTAAAAAACCTATTTAAACTTTGATTTTCATATGCAAAGCATTTTGTCCATATATATATGTATAGCTTAGGTATATAGCTAATCCTCTGTATATATACACATATATATATATATATATATATACAACTGCCTCAATTTGCCCTACTTATATGATTTATAGCACCCATATTGTTATTTCAGGTTGAGTGTAAACCGAAACCCATAAATACCAGCTACAAACAATGACTGCGATTTGTTGACCTGCGCAAGAAAATTTTTACCTTTTTAACCGTAGAAAGGTCATTGATAAGCTATAGGCATGTGTGTGTGTGAGTGTGTTTATCTCATAAGTCGCAGGTATAGCATAGATAATCCCAAAATGTTTTTTGAAACATGTTTCACAACTATTTGTATAACATTTCTACTACCAACATTCTCTTGCTAGAATCCATTGTCAATATAAGACACAGTGCAGCGATCTAGACTTGCAACAGTTTCTATTCAAGCCACAAACAAGTAGGACATAATGCGCTCTACACTATACAACACATGCAACTGCCTCAAATTGTTGCTGCTGCTTATGTTCCTAATGGAGCTACAACAGTTGGAGGCAATGCCAATGCCCTGGTGGGGACACAATGAGGCTAACTATGATGCAAGTCTGGATCCCATAGCCTGGTCACGTTCCTTTGTACAGAATACAGTGCGTAGGCCACGCATAAGTCCTAGCCATCAATACAACAATTACCAACATTATTATCAGCCAAGTCAACAGCATTATAACCCATACACCATGCACCACAGACGGCATCAAAGGGTTAACAACAACTATAGAGGCTACAGGCGCAGGCAGCTGTTTTATTAACTGTTAATAATTAAATGTAATTAGCTTAATTAAGTATTAAATTATACTAAATTTTATTAAATAATAAACTAAGTCTTAAATAGATATTTTATTTAATTAACAAACTCTCTTTGTTAGCAATTGGAGACGCTTTTCTTGCCTCTCTGCCTGTTCATTAGCAACTTTTGCTTTTAGCCAGCTAATTTGCAACTTAGACAAGTTCTTTTTAGCCACTATATAGCCAATTTCATTTGGCCTAAAATTAGTGTTAAGTTAGCCACATTCTTAGCTGCTTATCAATGGTTGCCAAGTAACTTTTGTCCAACTAAAGTTGGTTAAACAAACATCAATTGCTGTTAAGGTCAATTAGATTACCTTTCAAGATCAACATTGAAGCGGTAAACACAATGGCAAACATGATGTAACCTACGACTAACGACTAACAACTAGGAATCCACTAAAGACCTAAGCAAACGAAGACAGAAGACAGAAGTAGCCCAACCCAATCCAATGAATGAAAGTACAATTGCTTTGGAGCAGAGGCAAAATAGACATGGCAAGTCGCAATGTGGACACATGCAATTAACAGCTATACGCACGAGCCGTGCCCCAGCTAAGGGCTAGCCAGAAGTTGGCCAGAAGTTATGGGCTGTATATAAACGCATGAATCTCTACCATTTGGGATTAAGTACAAAAACGCATAGCAACAGAGCAGCAGCAACCTCAGCAGCAGCAACATCAGCAGCAACTCCAGAAGATTTGATACAATATGAAATTCCTTAGTGTGTGTGTCCTTTTGATTCTCCTGTGCAGCAGCAGCAGCAGCTGGGCAGCGCCATTGGAAGTGGTGGAAACGGAGCCACTGACACTGCTTGATGTGGATATGGAGCTGACGCCACAGGCAGCAGAGGCAGAAAGTGAACGTGTTGCACGTGGCTTGGGCTTGCTGGGACTTGGCGGACTTGGTGGCAAATTTGGTGGTGGCTTTGGCGGCTTTGGAGGACTTGGTGGTCTGGGCCATGGCTTCGGTGGCGGTTTCGGTGGACATGGCTTTGGCGGTGGCCTCGGCGGCTTCAAGGGACTCTTCAACAAACATTTCCGTTGAGTTCAAAATGTACAAATTAATTTCTAAGTTTAAATTGTTTTAATAAAACAAATTTTAATTAAGTAAAAAAAGAAAGAATCAGAAGTTTTGCATTTGATATATGGGATTCAGTGCACCATAGTACTCCAGCTGGGCTTCGGTAGAGGTGCGCAGGCGTACACTGGGACGTTGTGTGCTGCTGGCTTTGGTGGGCTGCCAACGACGCAAACCCTGACGCACTTGACCCAAAAAGCTCTGCCATAAACTAAGCATTGGATGAGGAGCTGTGGCATATGGTAACCAGTTAATCACTCTATACTACTACAAGTATCTTACCTGGTGGTGCCACCTCTACATCATATTCCCGCTCATCCATAGCAGAGTTTGGCAAGCAATTGCTGCACAGCATTAACACCACAAAAATAACGCGCAACATTTTGTGGCCAAATCCAAGAGTAAACTGAAACACTTATAAACAGTTCTCATTGATCACTCGCTGCCACTTTCTCATCATAAAAAGGGCAGAGTGCCTCATCTTTAAGCCATAAACCAATCGACTCGCTCAGTTAAAGAAGACACAAACAACATTCGCAAAACAAACATAAACATATTTATTGTGTCAGAGCACAAAGGAGATATCACAAGATTTCTATGGAGAGTGTGTCATAAATTCCATAAAGCACTACGCTTTAACCGTAGTAACCACCGCCAAAGCCACCGCCATAGCCGCCACCAAAGCCACCGCCATAGCCGCCGCCAAAGCCACCGAAACCACCACGATAGCGTGTGCGTGTCACGACGCGTGTGCGTTGAAATCCACCGCCAAAGCCATAACCGCCACCATAACCGCCGCCAAAGCCACCGCCATAGCCACCGCCGAAGCCACCGCCATAGCCACCGCCATAGCCACCGCCATAGGGTGAGGGTCCAAAGAATTGACGTACTTTACGTGCACCATCTGTAGCGCCTTCTGCCGGTGAGTTATTCTCTGCTTCCACAACTTCTATGGTAACTGGAACTTCTGGTTGCTCCTCCACCTGAACTGCAGCTGAGCTTTGCTGCTCCTCCTGGGCACTAACAGCACCGTACAGCGCCAGGCAGACACATAGTGTCACAAAGAACTTTCTGTAGACCATTCTACACGCAGTCAGAATCAAATTTGGTTAACCACTAAACTTAATCTTGAAATGGCTGCCTCATTTATACCCAAATCTGGATCTGGCTCTTTGGTAGCGGGTTCAATAACATTTTTTGATTGTCATTGAAAAAAATTTAAAACTCATAATAATTTACTTAAGAGCCACAAGCGGCTATTGTTTGGAGTTGAAGTTGTTGTTTACTTGAAATTGACCCAATCTTTGTTGATAGACGCGGAAGTGTATGCTAACAGACGATTCATACAGTGGAGCAAGTAGTTAGACAACTTTGTTAAACTAAAAGAAATAAAAACTCATAAACAAAAGGGTGTGCCTCAGGCATATGTTTAAATAAGTATGTTTAAATAAGTAAAATTAAAGTTTTTATTAACAAATTAATTATATTAAAATTGTATTTCAATATATCTATTGTAAATTTTGCTCTACATAAAAACTACAAAGCCCAATGTAAGTTTATTATTAGGCAAAATGCAAGCAACTATCATCTACCTGTCTCAACTGTACAGCTTAATACCCAAAGCCCCATGCAAAATACAAAAACAACTTTTGCATATTTCGTTTCTTATCTGTATTCTAGGCAGCTGCTCGTTGAGCTTAGCAATAAAACTTTAATATGATTTATTGTTGCGCTCAGTCGGGCTCAATGTGATGTTGTTGTTGTTCTCTGTACAACTTCACATTGGTGCAACTTAAGTGTGTAATGGATAAGCTGCTCTTGGAGTAGTAGATATTTGACAATTGTAAAGCGTAACGTAAGCATTGGGTCAGTGTGCAGATTGAAATAGTAAAGAATTTCTTTCATTTTATGCTTGCTTTATACTTGCTTATATGTAATTGTGTATGAATGTGTATGTAGCTTGCACTATGTTGAGTTTTGGGCATCGTTGAGATGTATGTATATGTGTATTTATAAATGATTTGCTTCAACCTGCAGGCAAAGTATGTAATGAGCTTTGTTTCTATACTCTATACTCAATACAAGGAAGTTTAGAGTTTGTATATATGTTACGCATGTAAGTCTAGGAGTTTGAGTAGAGGCAAAGCTTATAGAGTATACAATCATCTACTTGATTTGTAAAGCTTAGTAGAGTTGATGAGTTGTACTTCTTCTGTGCCTATGTAAAGGCAGTGTTTTGCTATCAACTAGTGTGTTGCTATATAAATGTGTTTGTACAAATAAATATCACACAGCTGCCTCCTTTACATAGCAAATTCCTGAACCAAACTGATATAGTAGACATTATATATAGCAAACTGTATATATCCATGTATATATCTAGCATGCTCATATTTCTATATAAAGTGAAATTGAATGCAAGCATCCACTGTACATAACTTGAAGCTCCCATAAGACCAGCTACTGATCTTATTATACACTTTTATGGAATTCACTCGTTAAGTGTTCACTTTGCCGTCAACTTTACTTAAGTTTATTATTTTTTTTTATTATTTTATTTGTTTCTACTTAACTCATAAACAAATAGAGTTGAAAACAGAAAACGAAATTTGAGTCAATTAGAAGAGAGAAAAAAAGCAAAAGTCTTAATGATGGAATTGCTATATCATCAAATGCACACTGTTGCTAGACAAGGACAGCAGATGGGAATCACAGAAAACTATTCAGCACTTTTGTTTATTATTTGTTTACAGTTGAATTCGAGTTTAACCTAAGAAGCCGCCGCCGATGCCAAATCCTTTGAATTTGGCAACACCAATGCCACCGCCAACAAAGCCGCCTCCACCGCCGATGCCACCAAACCCACTTCCTAAACCACTGCCATAGCCATAACCATTTCCATAGCCATAGCTAGGCACAGCTTGTATTGTGGACACAACGGGCACTGTGGTAATAACTGGCACAGTTGTTATAACTGGAACTGGTTGTATAATCGGTGGGCTAACATATCCACCACCACCACCACCACCGCCGAAGCCACCACCGCCAATTACTCCACCACCTGCTACAGCGCCGCCAAATAAACCCAAATGTCGCGTCTTTCGCACCAGTTCGTTGCCACCGTCAACAATGGGCGTTGCTTCCATCAGACTGAGGATAAGTGCCAAGATCAGCAGATAAACCGTTTGCCGCAACATGTTGGATGCTACTACTGAGATTACCCCCAACCCAAGCCCGTTATTTATGCAAATTAATTAATGCTTCACGTCTGTTCATAGCCACAGCGTCTTGGCCTATTTACGTTACCAATTCACAGTTGGTAGGCCAAAACTAAAATTCCCCAATAGCTGCTTAGTGTCATTGCCAGTGGATTCTGACGATGTTAATGCCACTGAGAGAAAACTATTGACACTTTTGTAGGAAAATAGAAAATTCCTAAACTCAACCTCAAACTAAACCCAATCCAAACTCAATGTCATCCAACTAAAGCAATTCCTTTCATCAAATCATTTCTATTGATGACTTCATCAACTTATCAGCTAATGTTCATCGATTTTCTCTCAGTGTAGTTCACACCTTATGAACCAATTGAAGGTCAGTAGTAATGCCACCAAACCACGTGTAAAAAGATGCGTAGCTTCAAGCTCATTAGTTGGTTAATGTGTGTGCAAACATGGCTATAATTTTTGGGTTATTTTTTTGGTTAACTTATGACGCACCACGGAGTTGGGCATATAAACGCTGGAAAGGCTGCGCAGGCGTCACATAACGTGGACAACTATTGGATCAAGATGAAGTGGTATATACAATTGTTGATGGTTTTGGGCGCCGCCTTGGCAATTGAGGCGAATGGATTGGGATATGGAGGCATAAACACAATACAACCAGTGCCGGTGGTGCAGCAGGTGCCGGTGGTGCAACAGGTGCCCATCATACAGCAACAGCCGCAGAGTCTAGGAGCTGGTGGACTTGGTGGACTTGGTGGACTTGGCGGACTTGGCGGACTTGGCGGACTTGGCGGACTTGGTGGACTTGGTGCAGTTGGTGGTCTGGGCGCTGGTGGCTTTGCGGGCGGCGCTGCAGGTGGCGGTTTTGGCACCTACCGCGAAAGCTATCGCATCAGAGGTCGCGCCTTTGGCGGTGGTGGCTTCAAAGGTGGCTTCGGTCATGGCCTAGGCGGTGGCGGTTTCGGTGCTGGTGGCTTTGGCGGCGGTGGCTTTCGTGCACGCTACGACAAGAAGGTAACCGGTGGCTTTGCCGGCATAGGCGGCGGTGCAGGTGTGCTGGGCGGTGCAGGCGCTGGTATATTAGGTTAACTTAACAAGCCATAATTATAGAACAGTTTAAGTGTGTACACACACAAATTATTAAGTAAAAATAAAGCCAAAGCAATGCAAACCTCTGCACAGAGACACCCTGTATCGTAGCACAAAGTTTTTTATATATGTTTTTATGCTCAACCAATTTGCTGACATGCGCAATTTCAACCCCTCAATGCTCAGCTGTCGATGGTGGTGGTGGTGGTGCGGCGGTGCTTTAGTGTTTCTGAATGGGGCAGCTAGCCAGACAGACAGCGGGACTGTGGGAGAGACGGAGAGGCAGGGAGGAAGTGTCAAGTCAAGGCAGGAGGCTATCAGCAAAAGTCTTTGCGTATTTTCGACTCAGTTCGAGTTGGTCGCTCGCTGCAGTCGCTCGTTGACTGTTTGCTCGCTTGCTATCCTTCTCTCTATCTCTCTCTATCTCACATAGATACATATATATATATAGAGTCTGTCTCATTTTGTTATACGCGTTTTGTGTGTGTGTGTTTTCTGGTCACATTTTGATTGACCTGCACACCCGCACACACACACCTGCAATTGTTGTTGTCGTTCAGTAAGGGTCAAAAGAAAAAAAATAATACAGTTAAAAAAAAAGTTAAGAAAATGTAAGCATTGAAAATTTGTTAGCAGCGCGTATTAAAGCCAACTAAAAATAGCGTCAAATGTGAGCTATATATTAAATCTTTACGTGTGTGTGTGTGTGTGTTTGTGCTTTTAGCCAACAAATGCGCTGTGGCAGCGCCAAGTGGAAAACTGTTTAAAAATAAAACAAAAATTTTCATTTAGTTTTTTGTGTTTTTCTCTTGACAATTTTCATTAGTTTTGCGTTTATACAACAAAATAGTAAACAACTCTAACAACAACAGCAACAACAACAAGTGCTCTAGTATCAGGTAAGCTAAAATGCAGCCTCCCCTGTACTGCCCCCTTCCCCTCACGAACCACTGCTGCTGCTCAGTCTCAACATTTACAGCTGGCAAAATTTTGGTTTTTAATTAAAAACCAAATGAAAATTTTATCAAATGTCGCTACGCTCTTTATGTTTCCCTCTACACTCCTCTCCCCCTTGCACTATGCATGCTCAATTACTCTCTCTCACTCTCTTTCGCTTTTGTTGCTCTTCTGTTTACGCTCTTTGTCGCAGTGTGCCCAGTTTTGGTTGCATTAATTAAACCCAAAAAGGTTTCCCCTTGTGACTTCTGACTGCTTTATGCCGCACACTGATTAAACCTCAGTCATTGTTAGTAACCACCCTACTAGACCCTACCACAAACTCTCTTACACTCCCTTCTCTCTCTCTCTCTCTCAGTCTCTTCTTCCTTTACTCTTACCGCCCCACCCCTTTACATTATGCCTGCATATTGTTTCTTACCTTTTGCTTATCTTTTGGGCCAAAGTAACTGCCTTTGTCTGCCCATTGACACGTAGCCTTTGCAGTTAGTGTCCTTAGTTGACACTTGGCAACTGGCAACTGGCATTTTGTCTGGAGTTTTGTGCAATATGCAACTTGCAATTAACATAATTGCATGCCATAAAACTTGCATACAGAAGACGCAACTTTGGCCCTGAAAAGATGAAAGAAATATGCTTAGTGCTGTATTTAAATTGGGAAAAGTCTGGAAAAAGTAAAGAAAAATTAGGAAAATTAAGTAAAAATTATGGAAAAATAAGGAAAATTAATGAAATTTCAAGTTAAAGCTTAGTTATATATATATAAAGTAGCTGGGAAAATTGACATTTTCCATAACAAAGTAGCAGGAAATTTCAATCAGCTTTTGCGACTCAAAAAAGTACAGCAAAATAGAACAACAAAGGAAAAATTGTAGCAACAGACAGCTGACAGTTAGTACATATCCTTGATAGGTTCGATTTCAATAAGAGTTGTACACCATACACACGCACACACACATACATACACCCACAAACACCCACAAACACCCACGAACACCCACAGAAGCACCCACATTGCTGACGTCGTTGCAATTTCACCCTGAGAAAGTTGCTGGCGGGTTGCGTTGGTTGCGTTGCTTGTTTTAAGGCAACCATTTGCAGCACACACACACACACACATACACACGTATACATAAGTACAGCATGTATATATATATATATATAGTTCAAGGTCATAGAAACTATGTTGTGCCTGCTGTGAAATTAGATCAAGGGAGTGTAGCATTATGCATAGCCTGAGCTTTAGTCCTTTTTTCTTCGCTCAACATTGCCCATTGTCAAGGACAAAGCTTTGCAGCTGGTTTTCCATTTTCATTTCCCATGCAAAGTTGTGCATATCATGTTTGAGACTTATCAATCATTTGACAGCTTGTCTATAAACTACACCAAATGTCCTGCATTACATATGAAATGAGTCCTTTGCGCCAGCAACTAAGAATATAAACAGGACAAAGGTTGGTGGCTAATGCTTTGACCTGAACTGCATGTAAGTGAACTTTTTGCTTATGGTCTTGGCAGCCATCCAGTGGCAGGGCATTTGCTTGTTTTCCACCTCGTTGCACATAAAGGACACAACAGCAACAGGACATTTCCTGCAGCCAATGCACATTTAATGTATGCAAACGTTAGCTCTACTTTATATATATATCTCTTCTATCCATAGTAATGAGTGTAAAATCAGTGTCCATTCAATAGACACAATGGGTGTCTCTTTCTAATCAAATGGATGGCCCTTGCACTTCCCCCCACTTTACCCCTCCTTACCCTTTGTCTGGCCAGTTGCCAGTGGCATTCGCACATAAATCAACAGCAAGTGGAGCAACGAGTCTGCTCGAGTTGGCTCGACTTTAAGGCAACTAATTGCATTTACCACACACACATACTCACACACACATTCACACATACACACACTCACACATATACACGTTAAAAGCGTCCCAGAAACTGTCGCCAAAACGTCGCCAAGCTAAGCCCAATGAAGCGAGAACTGTCTTTGTGCGGATAACAAATGTTACACATACGACGCGTTGGCAACTTTCTTTGCCATTTTCCTTCGCTTTCCCTTTCCCTTTTTCTTTCCCTCTTTCTTGGCCAAAAACACTCAGCATTAGTAGCTGGCTCCCCCTTGCTTTCATTTTGAAGCTGTTTGCACAGAAATTGACTTTCAGCACGCATCAAATTTTCATTTTGTATATTTCGTTGTGCCTTCACAGGATGTTATTGTCCTGTTTATGGGCATATTTATAAAAAAAAAGAAGAAAAGTATTCACCAACACAAATGTTGGCCAAAATTTTCTTATCGATTTTTGTTGCCAACAAATGAAGTGCCGTATCAGCACTTAAAGCGGCGAGAGGGAAGGGAGAAGCTTAGGTGCGTAAGAAAGACTTTTGGTATAAATTGACTTATCTAACAGATATCCATGACGTATATATAGATAATAGGAATTTAAGGATCTAACATAATCTTTAAATATCAATAGTGTTCCTACTCAATGTCCTTCCTTATACTCCTCAAGAGAACTTTGCTTATTAACAACTTTATCTTGCAGTTAACGGACTCGGGAGGACTTACAGCTAGCCAGCTCTTACACTGTGTGTGTGCGTGTGCGTGTGTGTGTGTGTGTAGCTAGAGCAGGAGCATGATAGCTGCAGTTATGGCATCAGATATTAACTGGGATCCGGGTAAGTTTTAATACAACTTCAAGCTTATCTAAGAGGTTAAAGTTCATGAGATTTCCTTTGACTTTGCAGCGTTGTCAAGATTGATAACAACCTTGAAGGAATCGGACAATTTGTCCAATGATCAGGAAATTGATTTTCTGCGTACATTGCTAGAGTCCAAGGAGCTTAATGCCTTGGTCAATGTACACACCAAAGTGGGCAAAGTAGGTCGGGATGATCGTGTTGCCCCTGTACTCTCGACATCCGCGCAAGTTCTCTATGAAGTGTTGGAAGTGTTATCCCAACGTTGCCATCTCAATGAGGATTGCAAGGAAGCATTTCATTTGCTACAAAACTCTCACATACAGGTGAGATTAGTTGAAGATACTCTGAGATACTGGTTATAATACTTAAGTTATGCATTTAGCATTTGCTGTTTGCACATGATGCAATTGCCCAAAAGGATTTCTATCCACATCTGCCCGAAGTGCCGGTGGAAATGGATGAGGATGAGGAGACCATAAAGATAGTGCAACTCGTTAAGAGCAATGAACCATTGGTAAGTCTTCAATTTATCTCTTGCTTTCTCTCTCTCTCTCTTTCTATCTCTGTCGCTCTCTCTCTCGCTCTCTCTGTCTCATCTCCATTGTGCGCCATCATCCTATATAATCCATACAATCGCTATACATAATGCTCTTTGTCTGTTTACTGTTCATATTGTCCTTTATGCTCATTTTGTCCTTATTGCTCTAATGCTTAACGCTTATGTCTATTAACTGTTAATTGTTAACTGCCAACTGCTCCTTTCTGCGCCATTTTTTCATGCCATTTCCCCAAACCTCATTTGTTCTTAACAATTATTTTCACGCTAACAAATTTTTTTGCTTTATGTAACCAAAAAAAATAAAAAAAATGAATATATATAAAAAATCGAATATAATCGATAACTAAAATTGATTAATCGTCCATAAAAATATTAAACTAAAAAAAAAAAAAATTTGTTTAAAAAAAAATGAAAAAAAAACACAGACAGGAGCACAAAGTGCGGAACCGATTGTTGTAAGTAAACGAATGTCCTTTAATGTATAGTTACCAAGCATATTATATAAGACTGATGTATAACTAAGCACCAACAGCAACAACAGCAACAACAACAGCAACAACAACAACAAGAACAACCAACAACAGTCCAACAACAACAACAATCCAACCACAAGAACAACAATCCCAAAAAAACTTGTAAAAAATAAACAAATTTTTTTTGTTACATTTTTTTGTTATTCATTGAGAAAACACGCACAAGCTCACCCACACTTCAACACACACTCACATACACATAGCAAGCACACACACACATATATACTTATAGAATTATAACTGTTAACTGTTGGCTATAACCCTGGCTTCATACTTTTAGGGTGCCACCATTAAAACGGATGAGGAAACTGGCAAAATAATTATAGCGCGAATTATGCACGGAGGAGCTGCAGATCGTTCGGGCCTGATACATGTTGGTGACGAGGTCATCGAGGTAAATAGCATTAATGTGGAGGGTAAGACGCCAGGCGATGTGCTCACCATACTGGTAATTAACTATACTATATACACTCTATATATACTCTATATCCTTTATATCCTTACTTTATCCTTAGCAAAATTCCGAGGGCACAATAACCTTTAAGCTGGTACCAGCTGATAATAAGGGTGCACAGCGTGAGTCCAAGGTGCGTGTGCGTGCACATTTTGACTATAATCCGGAAGTGGATCCCTATATACCCTGTAAGGAAGCTGGTTTGGCTTTTCAGCGTGGCGATGTGCTGCATATTGTGGCACAGGACGATGCATATTGGTGGCAGGCACGCAAGGATCATGAACGTTCTGCACGCGCTGGTCTTATACCAAGTCGTGCACTGCAGGAGCGTCGCATTCTGCATGAGCGTACGCAAAAAGAGAGCAATGATTTGGACTCAAAGCGTAAGTACTCCCAGCAGATATACTCTAGCTAGATCTATCATATATCCATTGGCATTTCATGCTTAACCTTATGCACATAACTGACATCCTTAATCATCAATTGTATCCAAATTAAATTCATCAAATGGGGTCACAGCGGGTTCATGCGCCTCCATTTGCACCACCCCGCCTGGTTCACCGCGTCTGCAGACGAGCAACAGCAGCTCGTCCTGTCGTCAGCCAAAGACTAAAAAGATTATGTACGATTTGACAGAGAATGATGACTTTGATCGTGAACTGATTGCCACATATGAGGAGGTGGCTAAGCTATATCCTCGTCCTGGCATTTATCGTCCTGTTGTGCTCATTGGTGCACCCGGTGTTGGACGCAATGAGCTTAGACGTCGCCTTATAGCACGTGATCCTGAAAAGTTTCGCAGTCCAGTGCCATGTAAGTAACTCTTTCCATATACATATATATACAATTGAGAACAGTTTTATTAAACTCTTCCCACTATCTTGTAGATACTACACGACCAATGCGCACAGGTGAAGTTCCTGGCAGGGAATACATTTTTGTGCCACGCGACAAAATGGATGCCGACATTGAGGCAGGTAAATTTGTGGAACATGGCGAATACAAAGGACATCTTTATGGCACCTCGGCAGAGAGTGTAAAATCGATAGTTAATGCCGGCTGTGTCTGTGTGCTGAGTCCACATTATCAGGCCATAAAGACACTGCGCACAGCACAGCTGAAACCATTCCTAATACACATAAAGCCACCAGAGTTGCAACAACTAAAGACGACACGCACCGAGGCACGTGCCAAATCCACATTCGATGAGGCAAATGCACGCAGCTTTACGGATGATGAATTCGAGGATATGTTAAAATCGGCGGAACGTATCGATTATCTTTATGGACACTATTTTGATGTGGAGATCACCAACGGTGAACTGTTGAATGCCTTTGAACAGTTGGTGCAACATGTGCAACGTCTGGAGAATGAACCACTTTGGGCGCCATCCATGTGGGTGCAATAAAACTGTACACACAAAGTAGTGTACCCAATTGCCCAAAACTGATCCCTAAAGTATTTGCCATACGAATTTAGTCCATGGTTTTTTTCTTGTTCTAGTTCAAAAAGGAAAAAGGATAACAGCAAAAGGTCCTAAGCTAAATGTATAATAAAAACAATTGCCAAATGCTGGACGGCATTTAGAAAGAGACACTAAAAGAAACTATAAGAAAGAAGAAACAGCTAAACAAATAGAGGAGAGAGATTAATAATAAATATATATATGCTAATTAACCCTTAGGCAGATCCTGTCCAGCGTTAGTCCTTTTCACGTCATGTACCTTTTTTGCGTAAAAGTGAAAACAATGAAAAGAATACAATAAACAAAAACAACAACAAATTAAACAAAAATTAAATATATATATATATATATGTAAACAAATTAAACTAAAAACAAAAATCAAACAAAAAAAATTTAATTAAAATTCGATCAAAATTATTCAAAAATAATACCAAAACAAAAATACGTTGTAAAACAATTATTTTTAACATATATATAAATATATAAAACAGATTAATATGTCCAAAAAAAAACAGCAAGTGTCATTATATAACAGATTAAAGATTATAGAATAAAGTGTTTAAATTTTATAGAGAAAAACAAAAAATAATTGAAAAATTATAAATGTGTTACGCATACCATTAAAAAATTTGACTCTTTGTGATCAAAAACTAAAAAAAATTAAATACAAATTTGTTTTTTAATAACTATTATTAATTATTTAATTATGAAAAGGTTTGAATATGAGTGGAAAATGAATTTAAGTTACAAAATTGTGGAGTTTCATAAAATTTGGAAACAGTTTTTAAAGCCTTTTGTGAATTTGGATAAAGGGTGTTGGATGTAGAGCAAAATGTGTGACAAGAAGTATGGCAAAGTGTGTAGCAATTTGTGTGTAATTATATATATAACTGTGTGTGTTTATATATAAAAATTCCTATAAAAAAAACTCTAGTAAAACAGTGTACAAAAATAACTAAATTAATTTGCACTTTGGTTGAGAGACAAGAATAGAACTTTGAGTACATAAGATGTGACAGTTGAATATATGTCTATATTTATGTGAATTAACAAAAATAAGTCTGATAGTACAGAGAGTTGAAATGATAAGCAAAAATATATGTGAAGGCTTTGGGTTTATGATGTACAAAGAAAAACAGCCAAAAATATCAGAAGCAAAGCAAATAGAAAAGGCACAAAAACTGCAAGTGAACAGAGAGAAAAAAGGTAAAATTTTCATATGCTAGACACAAAATGATTTAAAATTAATAATTTTAAATTAAACAATTGATTTATAGATTCAAAAAGCAGTTGTAAGCAGTTGTCGTAGGCGCCGATGTACACACACAAGGGTTAAATCGTGTAAAACTGTTCCCATTAGCATAGAGCATAGAGCATTCTGTTCTCTTCTTACTATCAGCTGCGTCATTGCTGATAGAGATAAGGTCGTTCAATGTGAGCAGCACCCCACTGAAAAATGTGAATAGCAACAATACCTAGACCTGGGGGCAGAGCGAGAAAGAGATAGACAGAGAGAGCGAGAGAGAAAGGGAGAGAAACGATCAGATGACGACGAAAAAAAAAGTATCATTCGGAATTGTGCATCAAACGCGAGTGGTTGTGCCTTGGCTATACGCATTGTCTCCAGCTTGAGCATAAAATTACAATCAAAGTCGGCTAATTTTATTTAATTAAACAATTACATATATATACATACACATATATATATACATATAAAATTACACTGTAAAAAAAAAAAACGAACGACAATGGCGGAGTTTGAATTAGAAAATGTAAGCGAATGCTTGGAAAAGTATTTGCCCAAGGCCGAACTAAAAGAAGTTAATCGTGTATTATTTGGCATAGAAGAAGAGTAAGTATATATATATATACATATATACAGTATATAGTATATACAAGTTTATGTGTTTGCTCTTATCAGAGATTAGCACTCTAATAATTGATAAGGCAAATAAAGTTAAGACCCAAAAAGAAACAAAAACTAAATTTTAAACAGAAGCTGCAGAAGTAAAAAAACTTTTGATGTTTGTAGAGAAATTGCCAGAAATTTAATCAAAACTTTTGAAATGTTGCCTATACCAATATATATATATATATATATATATAGAGCTGAAATATATGCAATTTATAATTAGAATGAATTAAGTATACGCTCTGTTACACAGGCGTTTGTGACGAGCAAAACAAAAACAGATATCTTAAAGTTGTTTACGAAAGAAATGTAAAGCATAGCAAAGAAAAAGAGAGATACTCACACCTGTTATCCATCTCCCCCCTCTCTCCCTCTCTCGACCTTCCCCAGAAAAGTCCTGCAGGTGCCTGTACAAGCAACTGCCACGTCCGAAGCAAATGACTTCGAGTTAAAGGCCTATAAATTTGAAGCACGCCCCGAGGAGACGCGTAAGCCGCGTCTGGTGCGTGTTGGTGCCATACAGAACTCCATTGTGCTGGCCACTACGGAACCCATAGAGCAGCAACGTAATGCCATTTGGCAGAAGATCAAGGTGATAATTAGAGCTGCTGCCGAGGCGGGATGTAACATAGTTTGCACGCAGGAAGCTTGGAGTAAGTTCAATTCTAATGTTGATAGCTAATGTTGATACCTCACCCCTACCCTCTTAGCTATGCCCTTTGCCTTCTGTACACGTGAAAAGTTTCCGTGGTGTGAGTTTGCCGAAGAGGCTGAAACTGGACCAACTACCACAATGTTAGCCAAATTGGCCAAAATGTATAATATGGTTATAGTACATTCGATATTGGAACGAGATGGTGCACATGGTGATACCATATGGAATACAGCTGTGGTTATATCCAATCATGGTCGCTATATGGGTAAACATCGCAAGAATCATATACCACGTGTGGGTGACTTCAATGAATCCACCTACTATATGGAGGGTGATACTGGACATCCGGTGTTCGAGACAGATTTTGGTAAAATTGCCATTAATATATGTTATGGACGACATCATCCACAGAATTGGATGATGTTTGGTGCTAACGGGGCCGAAATAGTATTCAATCCATCGGCAACAATTGGACGTCTCTCTGAACCCCTGTGGGGCATTGAGGCACGCAATGCTGCCATAGCCAATAGCTACTTTACGGTGGCCATCAATCGTGTGGGCACCGAAGAGTTTCCCTATGAGTATACATCGGGAGATGGTAAGCCTGCACACAAAGAGTTTGGACCCTTCTATGGTTCCTCATATGTAGCAGCACCAGATGGCTCTAGGACGCCCGTATGTTATAGCTATATCTTAATCCTATAATTTGATTATCTCTATCCTAATCCTTTACAGAGTTTATCACGTAGCAGAGATGGTTTACTGGTAGCCGAATTGGATTTGAATTTATGCCGTCAAATAAAGGACTTTTGGGGTTTCCGTATGACACAGAGGTTGCCACTCTATGCTGAAGCTATTAAACGTGCCACAGACCCAAACTTTAAGCCACAAATAATCAAGGAACAGTCATAAAACAGAAGGATATAAGAAGATGCATATTTATTATTGTGCCAAAATGATTGAAATTTTATAAATTTTAAAATATATTTTATAAAATTTTCTTTTTAATAACAAATAAGCAATCTTCCGCACTATAACTGCTTTTGATAGTATCCTGCCAGGCGACGTGCCTCACGTAAACCGGTCTCCACAGCTCCATGTACCGTTGAATAATGAGTGGCACTGGTTGCCTCACCTGCAAATAGTAATAATGGACGTACAGTCATGGGTCTAATGCGTGAATAGGAAACCTGAGGATCAATTGGTTCACATGCCAGCACATTGACGGGTTGTCCCAATAGATCTGGACCCGTATTATAACTTTTTGTTAATAAAGATGGATATGAATAGGCACCAAGATGCGCTGGATCAGTGCTCCATTTGCTGCAGAGCAATTTTTTTGGATGTTGGATCTTATATTCGGGTAGAAAGTGACGCAACATGGAGGTAATACCATTTGATAGAGTCTTCATATCCATTGTTTCAATGATCTCCGTATAAGTACCTGTTGCCCAGGCCAAAAGTATAAATGGTTGATAGGGATAACGATGAAAACAATAGATATCGGCAAGCCAACTCCATTGTAATTCATTTAAATCCGATTTACGCCACATGGCATTAAAACCTGGCCAATGCTCTGGCCAAAATGGTTCTTCGAATTCCAAAATAATTTTACAAGCGCTGGTAAAGCCATGAAAATTAATTGCCTTTCGTTTTGCCAATGGTAATGGTGGTACAAATAGACTGTTATTCTTCTTTAAAACACCCAAGGAGACACTGATGACCACATGATCGGCCACATATTTCTTGCGATTGGAACAGGATACCTGTATGGTGCCATCGATGCGATCCCATTCAATTTGAACGACTCTGGTATTGAAATCGATGCATCCTTTAAGGATGCCTTGTTCATTCATTTCATCGCCTTCAAGTAGCACCTGAAGGAATTGCTTAAAGCTGTCCAAAAGAGAAGAAAATAGAGCATAAATGTTAAAGGATAACGAGGCACATATATAGTTATGCTTATGGTGCCTACCCCTACCCCTTGTCACGCCAATTCTGCCAGCTATCACCGCGACATGGATGAAATGTATCATAGCTATTAGCACACATATCCGTATCCACAGCAGCTCCTTCCATTTTCTTGAATGTACGCAGGAATTCAGCTGCCAAGCCACGATCCACATACTTTAGATAATTTTTATTTAGTTCATCGGCAAATTTCTCTACCAGAAATTCACCAAATGTACCATGACGACTATTGAGTTGTTCATGTTTCGTTTTATATATATGACTCATGGCTTTAACTAAATCAGTTACTAATGCATGTGGTATTCTTTCACCATTCGAACGTATCCATTCAACATGCATAAACATATCGTTTGATATATCTAACATATTATAATCTTTAACCATTTGATATATAATATTATCAGATTGTCCATGCACCCATTGTGCACCCAAGTCCACATAACTTTCACCAATACGTTTTGTCCTTATTCTGCCACCAATACGATCCGACATCTCTAGCATGCGTACTGTCTGGAAACCATTCTTTTTCAGCTCTGCAAAGCATGCTAACCCTGCTGCACCTGCTCCAACTATTAATACATTTGGTTCAGTGCTTAGATTATATTTTAGATTCTTTGGATTTTTATCCTTGGCTTCATGGTAATTGCTATATAATTTATGATCTTGATTCTTTCTTCTTGAGCAACACTGTAGATTGTTTATGAATGAGTTTCTAATATGATTTTCTTCAAGGATAATTTCACTTACACCACCCATAGGACATAATTTCTAAGATCGAAAGATTAATAAATTTAATTTAAAAATATATATATAAGACTATAGCTTACTTAGTTTAATGTTAAAAAATGTTAAGTTTAAGTGTTTTAACTAAGTTTTTTTTAGTTGTTTTTTTAAAGCAAATTTTAATTGATTTTTTTCTTTCTTTAGGCAGCACAGCTGTTTATATAGAAAGTTTTAAGCACTTTCTTTTTCCTTTTTTTTTTGTATATATATATATATATATATATAGAGCATATAGTAGATGTACACTTAAAGATAAAATCTTATATAAAGTCAGTATCTATATATATATATTTATATATATATTTTTCAGTTATATTGATTGATTGTTTTGGTAGAACCTTTCACATTTATCCATTGCACAATGGCCAAAAAAGAGAGCAAAAAAAAGGAGAAAAAGGAAGGATAAAATCAGGGTTAAACCATGGCTGGATAGACCACAGATATACCACTAATGTTATAGTTGCGATTTAGCCAGGTTAGTAGTTGTTGTTGTAGACTCAGTCAGGCCATAGAAATCAGCTAAACGTTTGGCCTCACGCCAGCCCGCTTCCACAGCTCCATGCACCGTGGAATAGTAATGGTCACTGGTTGCCTCACCGGCAAATTGTACAATGGGTTTGTCACAGCGACTCTGTTGTAGCAGAGATTTTCTTCTGCCTGGAGATTGTGGTGTCATGGTGACCACAGTCAGGGGTTGTGCCAATTCACCGGCGCCAGTGCCTAGACGTTCAGTGTCCATGGAGCGAAATGAATAGGAGCCGCGGAAATGTGGATTTGTATACCAATTGGAGGTGCGGAAGCTTACAGGTTCAGGTATAGGCCAGTGTAGGAAACGTCGGAAGAGATACATAATGCCAGCAAGCACTTCATCATCGGGTAAAGTTTCCATTATTCGACCATTGGCATTGATAATCCAACCGGAGAGTACACGTGGCTGATAGCTAACACAATAGAAACCAAAGACATCCTCCAGCCAGGCTAAAGGTGTATTGCGTATATCATCAAGATCCTCTTCCCGCCAGAGTAACGTAAAGCCCGTCCAATCATCCGGCCAAAAGGCTTTGGGGAACTCCACAAACAACTTGTTGACTGTACCAAAAGCTAAACCATCAACTGCTCGTTGCTTAAAGACTGGAAGCTGTGGCTCAAAGAGCTGCATATGCTTATCCTTAAGCACACCCAAGGATACCGTTAGAATGACATGATCTGCCACACAACTTTCACCATTGGTCAGGTGCAGTTCGACACGTGAATCATTGCGATTCCATTTGATTTTCCGTACGGAACTATTAAATAATATACGTTCCTCCAGTATGCCCAGATCCGTATCATTTTTATGTTCATGGCAACGCATCAATAGACGTAATAGTTCCACATAACCTTTATCCTTCCAATTGAGCAGTATATCACCTTCACATTCCCAATAGTTCAAATAACCACGACCCGAAACTTCCTCCAGTGTATCAGATGCCTCGACAGAATTCTCAAATTTCTTATAGTTATCGAAGAATTCAGCGGCTATAGCCTCATCGATATCTGCATTCTCCGGTCTACGCAGCATCTCGAAGAATTTGTTGGACAGATAACTACCAAGGGAACCGCTACAATGCCTCAGCTCCAGTTGTCGTGTAATCAATGAATCTCCAACGATTGCCTTCAAACGATTCGCTACATTATCGGGTAGAACTTCACGATTGCTACGCACACATTGATAATTCTCATAGACAGGTCCAGTTGATTCCAATAGATCATGTTCACTAGCCAATTCATGTACAATATTATCCTGTTCACCATGACACCATTGTGCACCGAGATCAATCACATTATCACCAAATGGTATCGTATGTATGCGTCCACCTAAACGTTTCTCTGCCTCCACGACGAGTACATTATGGAAGCCATATTCCAATAGTTTTGTAGCACAGGCAATACCCGATGCTCCAGCACCAATTATCACAATCTTATGATCCTGATGAGATTTACTCATAGTTTTAACCATAAATGTTCAACAGCTGCAAAACAGATACAAATTATTAATGCAAAATTATATTAAAAAGAAACCTAATACTAAATGCAAGGGGAGCAGATTTAATCTATAAATATATATATATAATTGTACCTAGAATATAATATATATATATTTATACAACATTACGTAGTTGTTCTAGGAATTATTATAATATTTTTTATTTTTAATGCCTAAAATATTATATTTTTTTTATACAATCTTTTTTATTAATTACTTCAGCTCTTAAACAAATTATTTAAATTATAAAAATTAATTTTAAACTTTACCTTCCTCTTGCTTAATTTAATTTTATAATTTTTTAAATTTTTTTATCATTTTTTATATCTTTTTTTTTATTCTTTTGTTATCAATATGAATTTTTATTGATTTTTATATCGAAAGCCAAAACTAAATTTAAAAAAAAAAACGTAATCTAAATTAAAAATGTTTTAATTAAAACAAATTTAATTTAGATCTTAAAACTGTTAAGCTATTGGAAAAAATAAAATTGGAAAAAAATTAAGTATATAGATTAAATCAAATTGAAAAAGCACACTAAGTTGTTGCTAAAAGCTAAAGCATGAGTAGTATAGGTTCTAGCTTCTATATATATCCAAATATATATATATATATATATATCTTTATGATGTACAGTTATTTTAATTTTTATTAGTTTAAGAGTATTAAAATATATGGAGTTAACCCTGAATCTATATTTAGAGCTGGATAATAAATAATTATAGGTAAATAAAGTTTTTACTGCCAGCAAAAAATAATTAAAAATAAATAAATAGAAAAAATAAATAAATAAAATAAATAAGAATAATATAAACTAATAAAAATAATTTAAAAAAAAATAAATATTTAATATAATATACAGCTAAATATATAATATATATATATATATATATATTTATTTATTTATATATTGTAAAGAAAGCAAAGAAAAACTGGCAAAGCTTTGTTTATTGTTATTGTATTTGAATGTAATTTGGTGGCTGCCTGTTGTGACTGCAGTTGGTGGCATGGCATGTGGCAAACACACACAAACATTGTGTATACACGTGCACCGGCAAGCGTCTATGCAGCTGTTTATTTGCTTAATGGAATTTGGTGCTGATGCAATTACCGGTAATTTAACAAGGTAACAGCTGAGAGTATAACAAATGGATTCATATCTTTATATATACATATGTATATATTTAAATAAATACATACATATATATATATATATATTTTAATATAATTCATTCAATTGAAATTCTGTCACAGCACTTGGTCAAATGATAAGAAAAGCGCGCGAGTAGGGTTATTGATAACAAAGCGCTTCAAGTGAGAGTAAGTGAGAGTGAGAGAACAGCTATAGAAACACACATACACACACACACACACACACACACGCACGGGGAGAGAGAGAGAACTCTTTTATTTATTAATAGCAGTTTGAGCAGTTTGTTGAATGGCTGCAAAGGCAAAAGAAAAGCAAGAAAAGAAATTGCCTGGACCAGTCCACCCAGCTTTGCGGTAAGCAACCCCAGCAGCAACATCAATATACAACAAATACTTATACAATATATATACACACGCATACACACTTAGAAACACCTACATAACTCCTGGCTGCTAGAAAGAGAGCGTGAACATTGATTTTATATATACGCCAAAAAACCAAATGACCAAAATGCTTTCAAGGTTTGCAAACAAAAATTCACAAAAATAATTGAAAAAAAAAATTAAATAAATAAATTGAATATGAAAACATGTAAAAGAAGAACACAAAAACTTGCATATGTATATACATATATATATAGTTATATATATATTGGTATAATTCTTTGAACTCCCTATGACTGTGTTCAAATAGCGTGGCACTCACCGAAATTAATATTTTTGCCTTTTGTTTTAAGTTTTTTATATTTTTATTTATTTATATATATATATATTTATTTATTATATTATATTAAAATTTACAGAATATTGTTTGCATTTATTATGTATTAATGCAAAACAACATAAAAAATAAATATTGAAAAAAAATCTACTACGGCTGTTGCTTTGCTGTTTCTATTGCTGTTGCTGTTGCTGCTTCTACTATCGCCGCTGCTGCTGCTGCTGCTGTTGTTAGAGACACAAACAAAACTGAAAAAATCATATGGAAGCGTGCTCTGCGAGAAGGCTTATGCTGTGTGTACAGTGGCGTAGCTTTTGCCCCATCCACTGTAGATAACAAGCTGTTATAGATAACGCTACGCCACTGTGTGTAAGAGCTCTTTAATAAGGCAAAGCTTTCTGCTGCATGAAAGCTTTCTGGCGCGAATTATGCGACAGCTGAGCGAGAGTACGAAAGGAATGGCAATTGAAATTGAGCTCAGCTATGCGGTATTTCTTCGGTGTATTACAACTAAATGTATATGTATTAGTGTATATATCTATATATGCACATATATGTGTGTGTGTTTGTATATTAATAATACGTTGTCTACCACAATTTATCATTAAAAACAATCTCTTTGAATATGCAATCCTGTTTGGCAATGCTAACCATTGACTTTTTAGATTTCATTGCATCTTGCACCTTTTCTCGCACCTCAGATGCTTTGACATCGTTACGTATATAGAATAAACGCACCAGATGATCCTCACTTAATGATGGATAACTGCCAAGCAGTGTATGTAAATCTAAGATTAATAATTCCAAGTCCGATATCAATAATGCTGATAAGGTTGCTATTAGATCTAATGGTGAATCACTTAATGAGATTTTTGGTGCAATTTTTTCAAAGAATAACTTAAAACGTTTTGCCTCTTGATTAATCTTGCGCGTTATTGCATCGCATTCAACACGTGGCTTAGAGAGACGCTTTGATAACAATGCACGTATATAACGCTTGGCTAGCAGCTTTTGTGCCGTATTGATGACCATCTCAAAGTTGGTGGGTCGCAGATGATTGTAATCCTGGAAGTAATCATCTAATGTCACACATATGGTATCCACAGCAATGCTGCTAGCTAACCATTTGGCTGTAAACAGATCATTAAAATGACATTCCATATCCAGAAATGCTTCCTCTAGCAAATAGTTGGCTGCATGGGCGCGTATACGTTGAAATGTGGCCAGCAGCTTTTCAAAGTCTTCGTAGTGTTCTGTGCGAGATTTGGGCCAATACAATTGTTTCATTTGTTGTGCCAGCTCCACCATCTGCTGGCTATTGTTCACAATGGTTATAATATAATGGGTGAAATACTTGATCTGATCTCGATTACGAAAATGATGATCCTTTAGCTCGATGACATTCTTTAGATATGTTTGACCAAAGATTTCAACCTGTTGTATGCTCATTACGAGCGCCTTAAACGTTAGCTCCTGGTGTATAGTATTGGTCACTTGTAGATGCTGATCAATCATTTGGAAGATTATGACTGGTGCAGATGTATGGTAATAGTGCTCATCCTGATCTGGTATACGCTCTGAAAACCATTCCTGTTTTTCTGTATCAGCAGCTTTGGTCATCCATTCCTGGTAATTACGTTGCATATTCTGTAGATATTCATCTTCCAGGGATTTCAGATGTTCAGCACGTAGCAATGGTCCAGTTAACTTATGTACATCCACATTGATATCCGCATGTGCCATAAGCTCAACACCTGGATAAGTATGTGTTACCCAGGCCAACATGGAAACATATTCATTACCCTCAAGTCCGGCGCGCACAATGTTATCCAACTGAAGGAGATAAATTAGTCATTATTACAAGATAGCTTTAATATACTTACATAGCTGGATAGACCTTCGTGATAGAATTTCACATACTCATTGAATATATCGTAGTGTGATGGAAAACAAGGTACGCACAAGGACTTGATCACGCGCAAATCCTCCAAAATAATTTGCCGTAATATTTCTAAATCTCGCACTAACCATAGCTTGTTATCCGCACGCTCCTCCAGCTTAGAGCCTTCGATGCGTGTGACAACAGCACTCTGCAGCACATCCATAATCATATTACGCCAAGCCTTGGGTCGTCCAGGTGGCAAAAATCCTGTTATCTTTTGCTGTTGCACGGCAAACTGATCGTTCTTCTCCTCCCGCTCCACAATTCGTAGTGCAGTCACAATGACCGTTGGTTGCTTACGCACAGTGTTCAGTGTACGGCTCATGATGAGACGTATCTTCTTTTCCAGCGCCTGTGACACTGTGTCCACCTTCTCGAAGTGACGCTTTAGTGTTATCTTATCGGAGGCATGCTGCTTGGGCTGTTTGTGCAGTTCATAGAGCAAATCATCACGAGAATTCTCCAAATCTGCTAGACACTGATGTGCATTTAAGAGCTTATCTTCATCAATGAGTGCCATGGTCTTCTGTACGCTGGAGTCAACATTGAAGATATGTTTTAGATTCTCCATAGCCGTTGCATACTGTGAATGTTTAGTATTCTCTTCGCGCACCACTTCCAGCGCATCATAAACAGCCGGAACACCAGACAGTAGACGTTCCACCTCATCCATGCGACGTCGCACCTCACGCACATCCTGCATGCAAGTTACCAATTGCTTCAAGCCAACACGTACGCCCTCCAGCTGATTCTGCATACCTGTCTTCAATAGAGCCTCCACTGAAGCTTTTTTCCTAGCTATACGATGACGATACTGCTCCACCTTCTCCAGTTGTCCAGGACGTTGTAGCATATTTTGTATATCCTTAAGCGCCGCTTGGCGCGCCTCATCTTCTAATTGTTGCAAATCCATTGTTGCTTTGCTTTCTGCCTATGACTACCACAAACTTTTTCTATTGTTTTGATAAATAAATAAATATCGATGGCATATCGATATCATTAGAGAACACGCCTGACACGTTTACCAGCACTGTAGTTAAAAGTTGCCGGCTTAGTACGCCATTTGTGAAAATGTTTCGATTAGCTGAAGTATTCTTGGAACAAAGTGGATTAGGTTGCTTTAATGGCACCTATCAAAACGAAGTGGAAACTATTAAAAGGTTCCAAGCATTGTCCGTAACTAAGCGTCAACGTTTTGATGCACTGACTCAAGAATTTCTGCACAACTTGGCCGAAACAGTGGACAGGCCAAGCTGTGCCGCAAACGCACGTTCACTGAGGGAGAAGGGTAATCTTTTATACAAATGCAAAACACTGGGAAGTGCAACTGACCAGGCAGAATGCTTACTCGATGCTTGTCGTCTCTATACTGCTTCCATACTGGAGGCAGAGAATGCTTTAGATGAACTGTGTTTGAGTTATGCGAATCGTGCCATGGCGCTCTATGATTTTGGCTACTATAGGCAAGCTTATGATGATTGTTGCTGTGCCTTGGAGTTTGGTTATTCCAAGGAACTGTCGCACAAATTGATAATGATACAGGCTCATTGCGCCTCTAAATTGGGAAATATCAAACTACTGGAAAAGCATACAGTAGAGTTAGAACAGTTGCAGTTAAATGATGAATACACCCAGCAACTAGAGGAGCTGCAGGAGCAACTGAAAGGGCTGCTGGATCATACAGACACACAAAAGGAGCAAGCCACAGAAGCTCAATTGGACTTCACTACAAACCATAAAGTGTAAGATGTAATCCACCTTTTTCGGGTATATATTAAAACTATTTCATCTTATGTGACAGTTTAACAGATGATGGTAGCAGAGGACGTTATGTGGTCGCTACAAAAATTATAAAACAGGATGAACTTATATTTGAGGAAGATGCCGCATGCTTTGTGGCCATTGAACAACGTCCAATTTGCAACCATTGCGCCGCCACCCTTATGTGTGCACCCATTCCGTGTCCAAATTGCCGTCAGCGTGTGGTTTACTGCTCGCGACACTGTCGCCAATTGGATGAACATATCCATAGCTATGAATGTGTTGGCTATCGTATGAATCTGTTCAAGATGCTTGGTATTTCCCATCTGGCCGTACATATGGTGGTAACCTATCTACCTCAGTGGCTGCAGCCACTGAGTAACTGCTCCAACGCTGAGGAGCTTTGGGAACAACTAATGTCTATGGTAGTATCAAAGCAGAACTCTCAAGATATGCCACAATATATGCGAAGTCTCTGCATGATTACTCATCTGGACAAACTGTGTGCAGATGAGTTAACATATCATGCGCTATGCGCCAATGTACTCCAGACATATTTGAATAAGTATACAAACTTTTATGATCAGTTGCTCTCAAGGACAAAAGCAGCTCGCAAGGATTGGCATTTAATAATTGCTGCACTAATACTACGCTGTGATGGACAGCTGCTGGTTAATGGTCATGTGGGTTATGGAATTGTGATGCATACCACAGCTTGCAATCAGTTTTCTTTGCTGCAGCCAACGCTGTGGTTAAAGCCATATCATCTAAGACTGGGCTACCTACACAAATTTGGACAATCTGCATTGCTAACAGTCATTAATTTGCCCTATTTGAGTCTCTTGAATCACGATTGTTCACCTTCCATAAACACCATGTTCAACGGCAGCACAGTGAGAAATTATGCTGCAGAGGATATAGAAGCCGGCGAGGAGATCTTCAATTGTTACACTGTGGATTACAAGAACTCTTTGTCTTGGCCACGTAAACAACAACTGCAGAAAACTTATATGTTTTCTTGTTGTTGCTCAAAGTGTGAGCGTGTACATCCAGATAAGGATTATGTGAGTAACCCCCATTGGCTCCCATTGAGTACTCTATTACCAACTTTTCTTTTGTAGTTTAAGTTTAATCGTTATCGCTGCGAGAGAAAAGAATGTGCAAAGACTTTTGTGCCTGAAGAAATCAATCTCAATTGGTGGGAAGAGAACTTATTGAATGGCTGCACAGTCTGTCAAGTACCACAACAATCCACATGGTATACTGAGTTTCTTAAACTGTTGGATCATTGCGAGGATAGCTATAAACGTCGTGAGTTATACAAAGCCTTTGATCGTCTAAAGACTTGGCTACTGGACTATCATAGCCTGAAATTAATTCTGGCCAAAGAACTCATCATGACATGCTTTGAAGCTAAAGCAGGTATGTAAGGTGAATTGTTTCCTCAATTTTTCAGTTAGTAGAGTATATATACATATAGATGGCGCAACATTCTTTGAGGAGGACTATGCACAATTGTCCAACATAATCCAGTTCCAATTAGCAGGCATTGCACTGCAGTCTGGCAAGAATTCCATAGCCTATATATCCAAATTGACATATCTGTGGGATCTTATAGCCTGGAAAAAACATGAATCAAGCCCAGAAGATTTGCTAACAATGCGTGCTTCCATTGAGTATCTGTCGGATGAATTAAAAGTCATCTTTATAAATTATTACAACGATTTTATTGAGCCGCAATTAGGCACTGCAATAACTAATCACAGTAATATCTGACTACAAAAATTCACTAACTTCATGCTAAATATTTGATATATATATATATGAAATAAACATAACAAGAATAACAACAACAAGAACAACAACATTGGCACTTTCGACCTAAAGCTGTAAACAGTTAATAAAAGCCTCCAGAATTGATAACCAAATTGCTGTAGATAGAGAGAGAGATACAGTTGATATCCTTGATTCATTTCGAGTTGCCTAGATAAAATTTGAAGCATATTCATGTGGCATAACGCCACGCCTTGGATAAAATGTATGCGATGTCGAGAACTTGAGCAAATTCGTTATGTCACTTGTATATATATCCGCAAATCGGAACAGACGACGTGAGAAATACGTGGGATTATGATAAGTGCGAAAAACGCTACCAAATTGTTCATTGAAAACGTTCTTTGTAATGTTGCTGGAATATAAAATGTTTAAAGTAATTATAAATATATATTATATATTAAAATTTGATTAGCATACATACCGCAATTGATCACGTTCATCCATCCATTGATGAAGGCATATCTGTGCCGCCTCGCTATCATCATCCTGTGTATCCTCAATTAGCTGTGTAAGCATCTGCAGCCAATTGGCACTCGTCTTAAAATCCACACGATTCAATGTCTCAATCTCATGCTGCAGTATCATCAAATTTATATATATAAAGTTATGTGTTAAGGTTATACTTACCGCCAACTCACTGATTATAGCACCAGTGCGCCAGCTGTGCTTGAGTGTCACATCTGCCAGGTCACTATAGGGATGATCCCCGAAGTAGAGCACAGAGCCGCCACGCCAGCCTTTTAATTCCTGCAGCTGACGCACAGAGCCCTAAATTTAATCAAGATATTTATATATATATATAGAATTCAAAGAATATATTTTAACAGCTGTTCCTTAACATTCTGTTTGTTTATTATGTTTAACAGCTGTTCCATTTCCGAGTTATGTTATGGATCATTTCTATGGTTTCTGGCAACAGCTGTTAAAACATATAAAACAAAAAGAAAATTTTACCTCATAATAAATTTTGCCTTTTTCCAGCTTAAAGACGCGATCCCAGAGATGAGATCTAGTCTTTTCATCATATAAACGAATGGGTCGAGATTCATCAGTAAAAAATTTGGGTTTACGCGCCTGTACAATGACCACATCAAAGTAATCCCTCCAATTGGCACCCACTAGATAGGACATACCACAGTTACTGTGCTTGTAAAGAGTTTGGAATATTAGTATGGAATATGTTGGAGTTATTGTGTGTGCTGTTTGTGTACTTACACAAAGGAGAAGGGACTGTTGGTTACCAGAAAGAGATTCTTGCCCGCATTTTGTAGCTTCTTTATTAATTCCACCAATTTAAAATTACGTTCAATGTATTTTTCTGTATTCTTCATAACTGTAGAATGCATTATGGGATGACATGAACCCATTGCTGTTCTAGTATCATGAAATACAATCTCAGGATTGTAATCGATGCGATTTTGTTCAAAGTATTCAATTACATTGCACAACAGACACATTTCTGGTACCGAAAACAGATCCGCCAACTGCACCATCTTTGAGTTAATATTGTGCTGCAAGTGGGCAAATTAAAAGCTGTTTTTAATTTTATATAACATTAATCTACCTTATAGGAGTTATTGGGTCCTTCTACATAGGCTAACGGCAATAAACGATTATGGTAAAGGTTCAGTACTTCTTCCTCCGATAACTTGGATCGCCCACGATAAACAGAACCCACTTGCAGCTGCAGAAATGAATCGAGTTTGACTAGCAAACCCTTCTCCACATCGTAGTGCAGACCACGTACTGCAAAGTTTGGTTCATATTCGAGATCTAATATATCCTCCGGATATCTGAAACGCCTGACAAGCGTTTCACGTGCCAAATTGTATAACAAATCCTCCAATATGGGCTTGTAACAAGCCAACGTATAATCATAGTCGAAGCCATAGACCTGCACTTCACTCAAATCCAATTCGTTGCAAGCAAATACTGCATCCGGATGTACATCAGAAGGTAGCTTTTTCGCTAAAAAAAAAAAAAACACGAAGAGGAAGCAGTGAAGAAATGCATATATGTGTAGCACGTTTAGTTAAGGTGATCTAACCCTTTTATCATACTGTGCCTAATAATACTAAGGCTTACATTGGAATTTCTTTTTTGTTGTTTCGTAGAGCTCTTGGAAATCACTCACTGTTTTTGGGCTGATAAGAGCGTGTTTTCTCGTAACGGTTTCTCCAGTATTAACTTTGGTAGTTGAATTTGTACGAGTTGTGCTCAGGTAACGATATTTTATATGACTCAACCAGCAGACATTTGTACACCATTTGTTGCATCCAAGTAAAACATTTTGTTTTTTAATTAATGCACTCACAAGTGGGCTACGTACTGCACACATTTAACTTGATTGCTTGAATTAACTGATGGCTCAGCATATATAGTACTTGTTATGTACGCTTGCTGCGATGCAATGCATTGCGTGGGCGGGCAACGAACAGACTGCATGATGCCTGCCAAGCTGTGATCGCAATGCAATGTTTTAGATGCATACTGTTAAACATTGTATTATGTTTATTGCCTATTTAACATAAATTTATTGAAATGTTCTACATTAATAAAGCGATATTTTGTAATTTATTTTTTATATCAATTAAAAAAAGCTTGCACAGCTGTGTATCGGCATGCAATGTTAGACAACACTTCTATTATTGTGATTAAATGTCATATCGATAGCTAAATTACATCGATACTCCCTGTTACATCTCTAACTGCTAAGCAGACACGAATAAAATTAAAGCGATCGAATAGCGATTAATCAAAATTCAACATTAAAACAATATAATTTTCGACAATAATTAATAAACTCGTGCAGGGTCATTAAATTATCAGTGCTTTTTTGAACGTAAATATAAAAAATTAAAAAAAATATATATATATTTAAAAAAATCCGTGGGAAAAGCGTGCTGCGTTAACAAATCGCAAGGAATTTCATTGCGCTTAGTGCTTGTGTATACGTATTGCTGTCTGTGTGCGTACGTGCGATTCATTCATTTCCATTACGTGTGTGCTGGCAAAATTTTGGACGGGGTAAAAGTTAACCATATAGCAGCAACAGCTAGCAATCGATGACTTGTACAATTTTGTTATTGTTTAAATTGTCAAAATAGATGATTGCAATGTAGAGCTGCTGTTGGCCCCTAAGAAGGGGGGCCTCAGCCAAGTGCCATGAAATAGAAAGTACATTTTAAAATAAAAAAAAGGAAAATAATAAGAAAATAATATAAATAAAAAATAAACAATATCGACAATAAAAATAATTTTATATACTAAATAAAAAAATTTGCGCCGCAAATTAAACGACAAAATCGCAAGACAGTTTACGTTTTAAAGAAGAAGCAATAAATACGTGAAAACACCACTACCTATACTAATACTAAAGAAAGTGTAATTTCTTCGTATTGGTAGATACGTAAATACATATATATTTATTTATATATGTGTATGTAAAGGTATATATATATATATGAAAAGTATTTCCGACATATTTTGGCGTTATCAACACCACCACCCACCAGTACAATTAAACATTCAGTCGTCTGAAACGGTCAAACGCAAAAGAGCCCACACAAAGACAGCAACAGAAACAACGACAACAAAAATACAAGAAAAAGAAACCGAAAACGAAAAGCTCACCGAAGAGACAACCAACAATTTGATACGTAGAATTATGAATGTAGAGAACCAATTAAAGACACCGCTAACGCATATTCGTAATTTGGTCAAACACGTGAATAAACGAAATTTTAATGAGAACAACGAGCAAATAAAACAGGTACGTTTCACATTTAACCTTGTTTAAAAAAATACATAACCAAATAATAATAACAACAACAACAACAATAGTAATGACAGCAACAATCATTTAGTTTACAAGTGTTGGCAAATTTTGCGCATATCGGCTGGTTAACCCAGCGCTGCCAACTGATTTAAAAAGCGGCAACAATAGCGCCATTTCGCTCGCACATGCATTTTCGCCGACGCCATTACAGTTTGTGTAAAAAGCAGAAAAATTTCTCTGCGTTGTGCGAGTTTCTTGTAAAAAAGTTTTACTTATTTTTTGTTAACTTACGAATTATTTAGAATGTATACAACTAGCTTAATAATTAACTATAAACAATATTATAACGCTATTTCATGCGTTTTAGTGTAAAATCTAACAGTGATATAGTGCAAAAAAAAATACATATATACGAAAAAACGCGTACAAACTTTTCTGCCAGCTGCGCTGCCGCCAGCCCTTTCAAGCCAAGTGTACAAAGCAAACGTCTCTATTTGTTTGCTAAATTCAATATATAATTTATACATATAAGCTATAAACTAAAAGCAAAAACAAAAACTTGGTAAGAAACTAATTTAAATATTACTTAAAATCTGCTCTTTCTTAATTGTGTGCACTAGTTTCGCTGGTTTCGCAGCACCAGCAGCAGCCTTTTTCATATATCCCTCTTACATTTTAGCGTGCCCCTCACTTCCCTATGGGCCCTAAATTCCCTAAGTTGAACGAAAAGTACTTTGTATGTCAATTTTTTTTCTCTTCTTTTTTTTGTGTTTCTTCGTTTTGCACTTTTTTTTTTCTTCTTTTTGTTGTGGAGCAGCTGCGCGGCCACAGCTGTTGTTGTTGTCTCGCTTCTGCGTATACTTGTGTAAATTACTTTTATACCCTGTAATAAATAAGTATAATACAATATTGTGCAAATATTGTTTGTTGCGCACACAGAAAATAACATATAAATTTACATATTTATATGTTTCCTAACCCACACAAATTACTATAAGAATATATAAAGAACAGATATGATCTCTGCCATACTGGAAGTATCTGGAAATTTAATATGTATAAAGCAAACACTATTCCAGAATTTGTATACAAATTTTAATAATTTTCAACATTAAAGAGTGTTACCATATATATATATATATATTTAAATATATAAAAAGAAGTAGGCTTTCTTATATTTGTCAAATTTAAGCTAATATAGTTTTCTATATATATCGAAAATTTTTAATATAATGTAGTTGGCGTTGCTTAACATTTCCTCTTTGTGACTTGTCAAAATTTCAAAGTGTGCAATGAAAATCGTAGAAAAAGAAGATAACAAATAAATTGCATCAATTAATTTTATTTAATTGTGTGCCGCCCGATTGCTGAAAATTTGCTAATGTGTTATCGATCCTTAACTTCTGCTGCCCGGGCAAGGCAACATGTTCAGGTAATCTTTGGAAATGGTCATATAATGGTCATATCATCATTATAATTATCTCTTTCGTCGGCTGTTCTTGCTACTTCTTCGTTCTATTTGTGTGTCTTTTAATATAAAAACTCGCTGTTTTTGTTTTCTAATTCTAATTATCACATTACAGTATATCCAAGATTACGGCCTCGAAACGGATCGTAGCTGCCTGCGCTATCTGTTCACGTTACTTAACTTGAACGATCCTTCACCAAACGTCACCGCGCAGCTGCAGGCGAAGCTGCTTGGCGCCCATCTGCAGCGTCAATTGCAGAGCTCATCGTTTGTGACCAATATATGCATTGCCTTTGATCAACATTTTGCCAAATATAAAGTAAGTTTTATTACTAATATATATATATATATATATATATATATATTATTTATATATTTTGTATAGGTCCTAAAACCGATTGCTCTTACGGAACTTATTGGACAAGTGGCTAAAATAACAGGCATTAATAAATTGTGCGAGTGTATCTTTGCGCTAGCGGTAACTCATAGCTCTCATCCGGAATTGAGACAGTGTGCTAAGGATAGTCTGCGTAACTCATTGCCCGATCTTTTAAATTCATATTTAGGACAAAACGCTGCAGCTGCTTCAAGTGGTCTACACGAGATATCATTTGATTTATTGCAGTATTTACTGTGCTGTTTGGGACAGTACGTAACACCACAGCTGGAGGCACAGTTTTTAAGTAAACTTCGTGAGGAATTTCCTCGTGAGGCAGTGCCATTGGTTTTAGCACCACTTTTATATAGTAGCATTACAGTAACCACATCAATATCATCATCGTCATCATCATCAATAAAAACAACAACAGCAACAACAAACAATTATACAGGAACAGCAGCTGCAACATTAACGCCAACGGCGTCGATAACGCCGACAACGGCGTCGTTAACAACTTTTGATAAATCCAACGAAGCTGATGCAGAGGAAGAAACGCCGAACACGAATACCACGTGTACAACGAGCAGCAGCTGGAGCAGCTCATTCGATGCAGATAATTTGAATGAAGTTGGCATTGAGGATATCTATGACCATTTATGCGAGATAATATTTACAAATCAGGTAAGAATATAACTATATATATATATATATATATATATTATATATAGTTAGTAAATTGAATATTGTATGTATTATAATATTTTGTTTAGGGCAAAAATAATATTATGGACACATCTTGGATTAATTTAATCCTTGAAATCGGTTATGAATTTACATCGAGCATTGAAGAGTGTAAAAATCATTTATGCTGCGGCGGCGGATCAAGAGAAATCCAACCAAAAGATGTTGCCAAAATTGTTGGTCTTATGTGCCGACGACACTCATCGTTGCTCGATTGTAATGTAAATCTACCGACACCAGCCAATTTTTGGCCTGGACAAGGACAACAACAGCAGCAGGGTAACAATAGCAGTGCATCATCCACACAACAAGGAGGAGGTGCACCACAAAGCTCAAATAACAGTAACAATAATAATACCAACGATGGCAGCAATGAATCAAATAGTTCAGCCAGCGATAAAAAGGATAAAAAGGAGACAACAGATGCAACACAAACATGGAAACCGGATGTGTTTGTACAGGCTCTCAAGGAGCTGGTGCCTCAGCTCAATTGGAAGGATGTTTGTATGGGTAAGAAAATTGAAAAACAAAATAAAACAAAAAATCTTATAACCAAAACAGTTAACACAAAAAAAAAAGAAAAACAAGTCAACATAAATGTTAGGAGTTTTATGTCAAAAAGAAAAGTAAAAACAGAAAAAAAAAAATTTTTAGACTAGGAAAATTTTGCAGCTTCTCATTATTGTAAATTGTAGCTTTTGATAGTTTATATACTCGAATACATTAGATTATATATATATATAGATAATATTTCATATTCAAATCAAGTTTATGCTGCCAAACCACTGACGTCGCGTTTACCGTTATACATAAAGACAAAAAGAGAAGCAAAAACCATAAACGATAAATTGTAAGAAATTTAAATTATAATATATATTATATTATATATACTATATTATATATTATAGTATATAATTAATATATATATATATTTGAGAAAATCAAACATCAGATAACATTTGCCATATCTGTCAGACCCAGACTATATTTAGTTGGGGCAACTAGTTGGTATTGTGTGTTTGGTTTTTCGTTTGTAATCATTTGAAAAAATTTTATAAAGAGAATATTTGTGAACAATAGAAAACGGCTTATAAAAAATATTCTAAAAAAAAAAAATTTTACCCACACTAAATATATATATATATATATATATATACAGTTAATATATATATCTATATATATATATGTATATATATATATATATATATGCATATAAATATATATAATATATATATATATGTATAAAGTTTATTTTTTAATTTGAATTTGAAAAGTTATATATATATATATATATATAAAAAAAATTTATCGTTACAGAACTTGATCATCCCGAGTTTGTGCTTAAGGATCGCATCGGTTTAGATCTGTTGCTAACCATATTAAGGTTGGCAACACAATCGAACCTGTTTCCACAACCGGAATGCATTTACCGCCATTGGGCGAATACGGAGGGTCAGCTATCGCTGATAACGACAATGTTAAAGAATCCTGATTTATTTTCATTTGCCGATTATGTATTTAGTCAACCGGCGTTGGATGTATTAAAGACACCACCAGATGCTGATAATAAAGAGATAGCCGCATGGAAATCATTGCATCTAGTGGAGGTGTTATTATCAATGGCAGATAAGGGTTATTTTACTCAGGTTCATGAACTATTTAAATTTCCGGCACAAAACTGTCCAGATGTATTGTTTTTAGCATTATTACATATAAATCCGCCTTCAACGCCGCTGCGGCAGGATCTATTTAATCAATTGATACCAACATTTTTGGGTAATCATCCCAATTCGAATGTGATTCTGGCCAGTGCATGGAGTTCAACTAATTTTCAATTAAGACCAAGCATTATGAATGCCATGTCTGAATGGTATTTACGTGGTGGTGAATTTGATCAAGTTAAATTATCACGTATATTGGATTTGGCACAGGATTTAAAAGCATTATCATCCCTACTCAATGCCCGTTCATTTCTGTTTATTATTGATTTGGCCTGTTTGGCATCACGTCGTGAATACTTGAAATTGGAAAAATGGTTAAGTGATAAATTACGTGATCATGGTGAACCATTTATGCAGGCCATGATAAAGGTCTTGCAAAGACGCTGTCCACAAGTAACTAATGCCAAGCTACCCGAGGATCAACTGCCACCCAAACAAGCTCAGCTTTTACCAGAAACTGTTACCACAATGATTAACTGCCTACAGGCTTGCATTAATAATTGTATGCAACCGGAAATTGCTGATATGATTATGCAAATGTCAGCTAATGTTGCTATTATGGCTGCCAAGGCTCGTGCTGCACAACAACAGCAACAGCAACAACAACAACAGCAGCAGCAACAACAACAGCAGCAGCAGCAGCAACAACAAGTTGGTGGACCACAAGGTCTTGTCCCACCACCACCAAATATATTACGTGGTCATCGTGGTATGGATTTACCTGGTGGTGGCATTGTGCCTGGCGCTGTACCACCACCACCACAACCACAGCAGCCTTTCTCTGGTAATCTCAGTGCACAGCAAATGTTTGGACCAGGTGGCATGGATCCATTAACCAATATGTCCAATAATTTAGCGGGACTCAATCTGGGTGGTCCAAATGGAGCATTTAATTTTGGTAATATGCTTAGTAAGTGTATAAGTAGAGTATAGTATATAGTAGTAGTTATCTTCTATTCTTTTCACAGCATCTCCGTCACGTCTTATGAATCCTGGCGCAAATCCGTATCCGCCCATTCCAATACAAATTCCAGCACCACCGCCACCAAATGTTGGCAATCTTGGACGCATGCTGCCAGCGGGACCACAGCCGACACCAACGCCACCAAATCCCAATAATCCTGTTATGGCTGATCTACAAATGCCCGTCTCTAAGGAAGTAGAAGATGAGGCAAATTCATACTTTCAACGCATATACAATCATCAACCCAATCCAACGTTAACCATTGATGAGGTGCTTGATATATTACAACGCTTTAAGGAATCAACAAATCGTCGTGAACAAGAAGTTTTCCTTTGTATGCTGCGTAATCTCTTTGAGGAGTATCGTTTCTTTTCCCATTATCCCGAAAAGGAATTACAAATAACAGCACAACTCTTTGGTGGTATCATCGATCGTAATTTGGTTCCAACATTTGTTGCTTTAGGATTATCATTACGCTGTGTATTGGATGCTCTACGTAAGCCAGAAGGCTCTAAGCTCTATTATTTCGGTGTTACAGCATTGGATCGCTTTAAGACCCGTTTACATACGTACAACAAATACTGTGAGCATATACGTTCCATACCTCACTTCACAGACTTTCCTCAGCATCTTATACAATATGTTGAATATGGCATGCATGGCCAGGAGCCGCCAGCCCAAAAACTGATGGGTTTAACTAATAATATACCATCATCAGGAATAGCACAAGGTGCTGGTGCAGATCCATTATATCGTGCTAATTCAATGCCAGGTAAGTTTATTCTTTTATCCAACTCATACAGTTTCTTTTTATGTTGTTGAACTATGTTTTGTAGGCAACATGGGAGCTGCACCCAATGTACAGAAACCACCTGTTGTATCACATGCAACACGCATGAAATCCATTGCCAATGCAACCAATATTGATACACTATTGGTTGCCAATCAGGAGGAGAAGGTGACAGTACCACCAGAACCTGTACAGGATAAGACAGCATTCATATTCAACAATTTGAGCCAATTGAATATACCACAAAAATGTGATGAAATCAAAGAGATTATGACCAAAGAATATTGGCCTTGGTTGGCACAATATTTGGTATTGAAACGAGCCTCCATGGAATTCAATTTTCATACACTATACTATAACTTTTTGGATGCACTCAAGAATGGTGAAATCAATCGATATGTAACCAAGGAAACATTGCGTAATATAAAGGTGCTATTGCGCTCCGATAAGGGTGTTATCAATTTCTCGGATCGTAGTCTACTTAAGAACCTTGGACACTGGCTTGGTATGATGACATTGGGACGTAATCGTCCCATATTGCAGCTGGATTTGGATTTAAAATCATTGCTGGCCGAAGCCTATCATAAGGGCCAGCAGGAGCTTTTGTTTGTAGTACCGTTTGTGGCCAAGATCTTGGAATCATCGGCCAAATCGCGTATCTTTAAATCACCCAATCCATGGACAATGGGTATTATGTATGTATTGGGTGAGCTACATCAGGAGCCAGATCTTAAACTGAATCTTAAGTTCGAAATCGAAGTGCTGTGCAAGACCCTTAATCTGGAGTTGGACAAACTTAAACCTGTTATCTATCTGAAGGATCCAACTCGTGCATTGCTTATTGTGCAACAAATGTCACAACCGAAACCTAAAGTGATTGAAGCACCACAGCAGCAACAACAGCAGGGACAACCACAGCCACAGGGTCCGCCACCACAGCAGCAGCAGGTACCACCACCGCAGCAACAACAACAACAGCCACCACCTCCACAACAGCAGCAGCAGCAGCAGCAGCAGCAACAACAACAGCAGCAGCAGCAGCAACAGCCACCACCACCACCATCAGCTGATGTGGATCCTCAGGCTATGATGATGAATGCATCCAATGCATCCGGATCTGTATCCTCACCAAATCTACCAACAGATCCCAGTCAAGTTGTGTTGCCACCACCAGAGCCACGTTACTCCTATGTTGAGGTTAATGTTACAAATTTCCAATTGATTGCCCAACAGTTGGTGCTACCGGCCAACATACCGTTCCTACACACCAATCCTGGCATCAAGCATATCGTAGTGAATGCCATTGAGCGCACAATTACCGATTGGCTACAGCCCGTGGTGGATCGCAGTATACGCATTGCATGCGCCACAACCGAACAGATAATACGCAAGGACTTTGCACTCGATGCTGATGAGAATCGCATGCGCACAGCTGCTCATCAGATGGTACGTAATTTAGCTGCTGGCATGGCCATGATTACTGGCAAGGATGAAATTGCACGTGCCATCAGTCAGAATCTGCACAAAGCGTTCATGTCTGCTCTGACTGGTGTGCCCAGCATGTCGGACATACAAGCAGCTTCCGTACAATTGGCCAATGAGAATGTGGAGCTCGTTTGTGCCTTCATCCAGAAGACGTCAGCTGAGAAGTCAGCGCTTGAGATTGATCGTCGTCTATCGACAGACTTTGAGACAAGGAAAATTGCACGCGAGGAGGGCAGTCGCTTTGTAGATGCACAAATACTGAGCTATCAACAGGAACGTTTACCAGAACCAGTGCGTCTTAAGGTGGGTCCAGCACCACCCACGCTCTATGCTGTCTATTCGGAATTTGCACGTAGCATTCCCGGTTTCCAGCAGATGAGCGATCGCGATATAGCACTATTTGTACCCAAACCACAGGATATACAACCACCGAATGTGTTTGCCAATGATGAGAGCAGCATGGTCTATGCTGAAGTTGCCAATAAAATGGAAGCCTTCATGAACACAACCATCAATGTGCCCACATTACAATTACAGGCCAGTAAAATGCATATGCTACTTAATGCATTAATGGCCACACGTAGATTACGTGATCAGGAGTCGGCCTTTAATCTATTAACACGTGCCGTTGAAGGTCTCACCGAGGGCCTTATCAATTTACAAGATCATATGGAACAAATGAAGCTTTACCGTGATATACATTTGCGTATACTTAGCCTGCTCCATAACAGTTTTGGTGCACCCAATACAGAGCGTGCGGTTACCAAATGCTTCTTTGATATACGCGAGGAAGTACGTTATAATGTGGAAGCAGCACGTGCACTTATTACAGCGCATTTTGTTAATCTTAATCAATTTGATGGTATGCTGCGTGATTGCATGGATAATGGTAATAATTATATGGCCATATCGTTTGGCATTGCACTGCTCGAACGTCTCATTATGGAGGATCGGGCAATTAATGTTGTATCCGATAATGAATTTATGGCCACCGTTGAGCTGTTGGGACGATTAACTCAACATCGCAATCGTTATCCAGAATGCATTGTTAATGCCATTGAGACCTTATGGTCTGGTAATATTAATACCAATGATCTGTATGGACCATTCAATCCGGCTGAACGTTATTTGGCTGGAGCATCCCATTATATACACTCCGGCATGCATCACGTACGGGTAAGACTATCATTGATGAAATCTTTCATTGCTAATATAACATATATATATATATATATATATATTAATATTTGGTTTTTTAACAGTCATGCGATACGGATGATCCACCAGGCCTACAAGAGAAAACGGAGTTTCTACTTAAAGATTGGGTTGCACTCTATACACAGCACAATCAGCAGACAACACGAGATGCCCGCAACTTTGGCACCTTTGTCCAAAAGATGAATACCTATGGCATACTGAAGACAGATGATCTTATAACACGCTTCTTCCGTCAGGCTACACACATCTGTACAGATGTTGTATATAGAATGTATGCTGAGCCAAGCCTACCAATTAGCCAGGCCAAGAATAAGATATTCCAATGGATTGATGCATTTGTACATTTAATTGCCATGCTAGTTAGACATTCTGGTGAGGCTGGCAATCCAACGACCAAAATCAATCTGCTCAATAAGGTGCTAGGCATTGTGCTAGGCACGCTGCTTAAGGATCATGAGATGCGCAATGTTGGATTCCAACAGGTCGGCTACCATCGTTTCTTCATGATGCTATTCATGGAATTGTGCTCTGCCGATGTTATATTGGAATCATTGATGCATAGCATCGTGTCGGCATTTGCCTACACATATCATTTGCTCAATCCGAGCGTGGCACCAGGCTTCTGCTTTGCATGGTTGGAATTAATCTCACATCGCGTCTTTTTGGGACGTATATTGGTGCAAATACCCGGCCAAAAGGGCTGGCCCCTATATGCTCAGCTATTGCAGGATCTCTTTAAATATCTGGCACCATTCTTACGCAATACTGAACTGGGTAAACCTGTACAATTGCTCTATAAGGGTACATTGCGTGTCCTGCTTGTATTATTACATGATTTCCCTGAATTTCTATGCGATTATCATTTTGGTTTCTGCGATACAATACCGCCAAATTGTGTCCAAATGCGTAACATTATATTATCAGCGTTCCCACGCAATATGCGTTTACCTGATCCATTTACGCCCAATCTTAAGGTGGATATGTTATCGGATAGCAATAATGCACCAAAAGTCTGCAGTAGTTATATTATGAACATTCAGCCGCCCAATTTTAAAAAGGATTTAGACTCATACCTAAAGGCGCGTGCTCCAGTTACATTCCTATCCGAGCTGCGTGGACATCTACAGGTGACCAGTGAGCCAGGTACACGTTACAATATGACTCTAATGAATGCGCTTGTCATGTATGTGGGTACCCAGGCGATTGCTTTAATCAGGTAAGTCTCTAATTATTACAACTAGAAGATTATGATGATTTATGAATATACCTTTCCATAGGAACAAAAACTTTGTGCCCAATACATCAAATATAGCACACAGCGCTCATATGGATATCTTCCAGAATTTAGCTGTTGATCTAGATACTGAGGGACGCTATCTATTCCTGAATGCAATTGCTAATCAATTGCGTTATCCAAATAGCCATACGCACTATTTTAGCTGTGCCGTGTTGCATCTCTTCGCGGAAGCCAACTCAGAGGCTATACAGGAGCAGATAACACGTGTGCTACTGGAGCGTTTAATTGTGAATCGTCCACATCCATGGGGATTGTTAATAACATTCATTGAGTTGATCAAGAATCCCATCTATAAGTTCTGGGATCATGATTTTGTTCACTGTGCTCCTGAGATAACCAAGTGAGTACTTGAATTAATAATATATCATATCTTTATACTATATATCATCTATATATAAATATCTTTTGTAGATTGTTCGAATCTGTTGCACGCAGTTGCCTGCCAAAATCGTATGTAGCACAGCAATTAAATATGGCTGTTGATGGCGGTGAGAATCAGGATGTTAATATTAATTGAAAAGCATAAATGGATAATGATAACACAATTAATAATAATAACAACAAAAACAACAATAGATACAATAACAACAACAACAACAACTAAGCTACAGTGGGAAAGAGAGTCGCCTCTTCGAAATTAAAAAATAAAAAAGAATAAACTTACTTCTGTAAATGGCGCATAAAGAGTTGCAGTAGAAAATAACGAAAAGAAAAAGAACAAGAACTAAAACAGCAGCAACAAGCAAACATCAAACATCATCAACAACAACAACAACAGCAGCGAACAGCAGTAGCAGCAGCAGCAGCAGCAGTAAAAGGCAACCATAAAATCAATTATACATATATATATATATTATTATTATTATTATTAACAGAATGTGTTTAGTTTTTAGTAAATAATTTTAAGTAAACAATGAAACCGTGAAATTAAGCGCTCAGCAAACAACCACAACAACAACAACTAACCATAACAACAACAACAATAAGTGTGCCAGTTTATACTCCAAAATCCTTTAAGCCTCAAGGATAATAACTGGCCACAAAAAAAAACGAAATACTAATTCGAATTGTATTTAGTAGTAAAATTGTTTTTGGTTTGCAAAAACGAGAAAAAAAAATGGTTAAGGATATATATATAAAAAAAAAGAACGCTAAATTTAAATATGCAAAGAGAAGTGAAAAACATTTTAAACGCCTGCAAATGTTATAAAAAAAAAAAAAAATCTAAAAAAAAAGTGGAAGAAAAGTTATAGAAATTTTAAATTGAGTTGTATTATAATTATAAATGAAATTCCTGTATTTACCTGTGGTCTTATGCCTGGGCTCAGCTAGCAATTAGCTGTCCTTAAACCCCCGCCCCCTACCCCCCAAACTTTACTCCTACACTCTCTTTTTCTCTATGTTTCTACCTATCTGCTAGCAGTAAATGAAAAACTATGTAAGAAAAAATACAAAAAAAAAACGAAAAAAATTTCCAAAAAAAAAAATGCAAAATAAAAACAAAAAAAAAATTGCAAAAAGTGTAATCGAAAATACAAAAAACTAACAAATTGAGTTGTAAATATGTAGTTGTTGTTGCTATTTGATAACGAAACAAAAAACAAAAGAAAAACACACAAAAGACATAGCAGCAACAACAAGCACATATAAATTTATAAGATAAATATATATATATATATATATATATTTATATATATATATATATATATATGTATATGTAATTTTCATGTAACTATCATTATAATAATATTCTCAACAGATCTGTGTATTTATGCTATATACTAATTGATGATGAAATGTAAAGTCAAGTCATGATGGAAATGGAGTTCGATAAGCGTTTATTATTGAAGCTGATAACGTTATCAATATTATTATGTGTAAACTAAACTTTAAAACTCAACTCAAGTCAAGTCAAGAGAAACAAAAACTTCGAGCTATATATATATACCTGTTAAATTTTATATATAAATATATATATATATATATATATATATATATATATATTTAATAATTCTTTAAATTCAAGAAAAAAAAACCAATTTATATTTCGGCACTTTAGTTTTTTTTTTGTTTTAATTAGTTTTTTTTGTATTAAAATCTAATTTTTAAACTATTTACAATACGCTCGATGATCTTTTCATATATGCACACAATACCCATATATATATATGTATATTTATTTGTATTTGTATTTGTATATCTGTATAGCATGGATATGTATGTGTATATCTATATATATATATATCCTTTTAGTAGTTTACAAAAATTAATGCATTGAACAAAAACCATACCTTGTTATCTGCATATTCAAATGTTTAAAGATCAGAGTTAGTATAAATATATATATATATATATATATATATGTATACATATATAAAAGTCCTCATATATATATATATATATATATATATATGTATCCACTATATATGATATATTTAGCATAAATCGTTGGATTGAAATTTATTGTAAAACAAAATTGATGAGAATGGTGAGAAGAGTTTTTATTTTAAATCTTTAAACCTAATTTAATTTATAAGACAAATTTTAAACAGAGCAACAAAAAAAAAAAAAGAGAACCAGCAGAAGTTAACAATTAACTATTAAATTTAGTAGCAAAGATAAACAAAAGGCGCCACACTGCAGCGACAGCAACAGCAACAACAATATTAGTTTATACACACACACAAACACACTCCACACACACACACACACACATCAATTGTATGTAACATAAAAATGTATTGTAGCCGGAAAGCGCATATATATATATATATATATTGAATAGGCAAATGTTGTACAATAATAAGTAAATAGGCCAAGGCGGGGCACAATACATATTCACACACACACACACATGCATAAACACAAACAACTCATAGACTAATTGAATAATGCAGCCAACAATAATAACAACAACAATAAGAAGTTAAAAGTTAGAGAAGGGGTGTTCAAAATTTTATAGTCTCAATGAAAAATAATAATGATAATAACGATTTCCGATTTTTATGTACATGCGTTCAAATCACACACACACACAGCAAAACAGAGCAAACGAAATATAAATATGTATATATATATATATATATATATATATAGAACTATATATATGTGTATATGTATACATATTATATCTATGTATATGTATATGTATAATCCATTACAATCGATATAAGTAACATTATAAATTAAGTGAAATAATATTAAAAATATATATGTATAAATTGCAGAAATTTTAAATAATTTGCGTTATTTTTTCCTCTCTCTCTCTCTCTCTCTCTCTCTCTGTCTCTCTCTAATAAGTAAACCAACATTACACCCTTCACCCCCTCGCTAAATATATATGCCATGTAGCTAGCTATTTTATGTATGTGTATAATGTGTGTGTATGTGTGTTGGCACTTAAAAAAGCTCTAGTTATTGGAGCAAAGGGCCCGCTCTCTTTCTTTCGTGCTCTCCCTCTATCTTTCATTCTCTTTCTATATACATATGTTCATATGTAGCCCATTTCCGCACCCAGCCTTACATAAGCCCTAGGAGGAGGCGCGCAGTCAATAGTGGTGGGTGTCTTATACAGCAATGGTAGGGGCTGACATTTGGGTTAAGTAAATAGAGAGAAAACAAGAAAACAAAAAATGAGGAAATATCGATAAAAGAAAAAAAAAGAAGAGAGTTTTTTTCGTTCTTCTTCAAGTGACAATAAACGTGTCTGTATATAAGTTTATGATTGTACTTTTTCTATTGGCGCATCGTATACAAAATTTAATTGAAATGCTAACGTTGACCGTTAATTCATATGAATTTTATTTATTTTTTTGTGTTTGACATAAAGCAGAACATCCTATATATGTACATACTCGTATATATATATATATATTAATTTTTAGTTGTGTATGTAGGTATAGCTGTGAATGTATTTGTGTGTGCGCGCTTGGCAACCAAGCAAAGGCGTCAGCCGAAGCAGCAGCAACACATATAAAAAAAAAATATGTGGCACACTTAAATGCTGCGTCGACGTCGCTGTTAGCTGCGCAAAATACCCCTACACCCGACCCAAACATGCTCCCTACATACCAACTTTATATATATATATGTATATAATGTATATATCCCAACGATAAAAAAAAAGCGCGTCAAATTTGAATGTGCTTAGAAGTGCGCGCGCACACACAAGGTTTGATGGTGAGTGTAAGATAACGACACACACACACACGCAGAGTACGAGAGACAAAGCGTAAGTGCTAGAGAGCGAGCGAGCGCACAAAGTTTCGTTAAAAAGCTTCTACTGCGGCAGCGACAACGTTATAGGCGTACATATACATACGCTGTCACGTGTTCGTGTCCAAAGTGTATGTATCTGTAGTTGTATATATATGTGAGTATGTATATAGATATGTAACGCAGCTGTAGCTTGTGTCGCTGAGCAAAGCTTTTTTTTTTGTGGCGCACGTTAAGCTCGCGCTGGCAGTGGCAGCGGCTGCGACAGTGGCCGCGGCCGCGGCTGACTCAGCGCCATTAGTTTGAGCACATTTTCTGTATGCTGCCTTTGGGCTATCGTACATTGTTTTTTCTTCTTCCTTTTTCTTTTCTTTCATTCCCCCCTGTGTATAGTGTTATGTGTATGCGCATTGCGCATAATTATTGTTGTTGTTGTTGTATTTGAATATTTGCTTTTTCTAGCTCGATTTGTCGCCTTTCAAATGTTTATGCAGCGTTGCAAGTAGTTGACAGAAACAAATGCATCGCTAGCAATAGAAATGGACTTCAAGTGGCAGATCTGACGACTGTTTTGTTATGCGATTTCCTTACAGTTGAATCCCACGAAAATAGCACACAAAAACCACAACTGGATTTCTTTTTCTTTCAGTTTTTTGTTTTCTTGCTTCTTTCTCTTCTTTTTCTTTTGACACGCTCTCTAGCTCTCTACCTGCATAGTAACCTGCATGTATGTATGTATGTGTTTGTATTGCTATGTACATGACACATACATACTTATGTATGTATGTATACACATCTCTCACAAGCCACACTTTCGCGCTCTAGCTCGCTCTGCACTCATGTCTCTGCTGACCCAGTTTCCTAGGCTTGCACTGGCCAAGTGGTTTTGAGTTTGGGTATGGGTCTGGCTCTGGCTTTCACAGTTGGTAAAACGCATAACTTTCTTGTTGCTAGTAACTTACGCCCACCCACCCCTTTTGCACCTAACCGCACCCACTACTTCAAATTAACACTTGCCAGCCTCTAGAACTACAGTCCACTCTTCCTCTGTTTCTCTCTTTCTACAAAATTAAACTTCTCTTGCCAATGTAACATGCTCGATTCAGTTTACAAATTAAAGTATAATCTTATTAAATTGAAATTGTAGCGGAAATTATCAAAAGCTCCAAAGACACGTAAAATCGAAAATAAATTGCATGCTTCAAAATTGTCCTTTTTATTACAAACGTACAAATGCACATACATACATATAGACATACGCTCATATACGACTACATTGCGAACAGCAAGTATGGCGCCACGCTTCAGAAATACCTACGTACATACTCACACACAGACGTATACACATTCATACATACGCATGCATAAATCATAGTTTACGTCTTCACTTCCCACGTTTCGTTTACGCAAGGTTGCTAGATATACATGCATTTTTGGCTCTCTTGCACCAACTATGATTGATATCGATATGCAATTGCTTGATCTAAAATTGAATATATACATAACATAATTGGGTAATGTCAATAGGTAATAAAATTTCAATAAGATTTAAATTTCCAATTGCAATTCAAAAAGATTTATGTAAGCCGATGCATTGTAATTCATAAGAGCATCAAAATAAGAGCAGTACTGATATCGATGGCACGCGCTCAATATCGATGAGTAACAGCGCTGTTGTCGTTAACAGAGAGTGGGAGGTCAAAGTCACGCTTTAAATTAGTACGAAAAAATTTTTGCAAAGTGCGTGTGCGCGAGTGTTTAGTGTGAAGTGTTAATTAATTATAATTTATATAAATATAGCTGTGTAAGTGATTAATGATCATCAAGTGTTGTGTTAGATAGTGAACTTTATATAAATTATGTTTATAACAAGGTGAGTTGACAAATTTTGCCTTTTAATTAAATTCCAATGCACAAGCGCTCACAGCATGCGCCCATATACATACACACATACGTGCATACATGCATATATATGGATATGCAAATAATTGTGTGCTGTCAGCCATGACATAAACTAATCCAATCTGTGTGTGACAAAATGTGCGGTTAATGAAACCTGCTGTGTTCCTTCGTTACTGACAAGCAGCAAGCAGTTGATGGAAGAAGAAGAAGCTGAAGAAGAAGCAGTTCATTGAAATGACAAACATCGTTTAGGTGCAGGCAGCCCGCACACCTGTGCGGTCAACGGATTTGCACAATTACAAGAGTCAAACCTAGCTGGATGCGGTTGCCAACTAGAGTTGGCTGTGGCTTTTGGCCTAGTTGTGTGGTTTTGGGTTTAGTAGTGATCAAATGCAGATGCATCAGCAGCTGCCCTGTGCAAAACCAAAGGGCCAACTAGAAACTGAAACTGACGCTGTAAATCCCTATGAGATATAAATGTAAAATCTCATTGTTGCAAAATGCAGTAGCTGCTGCTGGTAACTGGAGCACACACAAGCACACATTATATATATGTGTATGTATGTATGTATGTGTGGGTATGTGTATGCATATGAATAGATTCTGTTTTATGCTGTTTCATGGGATAGTCGTGGGACACAAACTAACTGCAAACTCAGCAGTTGAAAACTATGTGCATAAAATAGCAGATGATGAAGAAGAAGAAAAAAAGGAGAATGAAATGTTAAAGAAGATCTCTTGTTCTCTCACTTGCCAAATAGTTTTCGATATCGAATTGCTTTTGTTATGTTCTGCTCAGTTTCGAATTAGAATTTGTTGTTGCTGCTGTTGCCTTTGTTGTTATCTAGCTTTGCCAACCCTTTTTGCTGCTGCTTCTTCTTAGTATCATTGCGTGCAGAATTTAGCACAAAGTAATTCTGATTGGAATTTGTAAATGGGAATTTAAGTTGAAATTGGAATTGAAGTTTGTTTGTTTTTTTTTGTCTGTTTGTTAATTGATTTCGAGTTGAATTTTAAATAGATTTCAAGCTCCAATTGGAGCTTACCTGACAGTTACTGCTATCCTTGCTGCTGCTGTTGCTGCTGCTACAACTGTTATTGCTATAAGGGAATTGGCAGGAAATTGCCATGCTGTCAGTGCCAATTGGCATTCAATTAAAATGAATGCGATTGCCATTGCCATTGCCCCAGAAATTGATAAAAACAGAAAGAAACAAAAATAGAAAAACATTATGAAAAGTGCATTTAACTGTTTTTGCCTTTTAATTGCATTTTGCAAAAATGAAAGCATAAAAATATAAATTGATAGAGACAGTTAAAACCTTTAAGGTTGCACATTCGCATATGGACCAATACCAGCAGCTTTGGCCATCATGGCGGGTATATTGGTCTGCTCGTAGGTGCCGCTAAAGTATTGTGCAAAGGGTCCTGAGGCAAAGACTGCCACATCGTCACCACCATGGGTATCGGCATTGAGTGGTACCATGGCTGGTGTTACATATAGTGGATGCTGGGTCTGCTCCAGGGTAATGTGTTTACGTCCTTCCTCCTTGTTAAATGTGCCCGCATAACCCGGTCCATTGGCATAGGAGAGTATGCTGTAGGGTACATTATCTTCACCAAGCTCAGGAGCTATGCCAGTTACCTCCTGGTCACGATACTGTAAGGAAGTTATTGCTATAAAAAAGTTGATTTGATTATTACCAGTTAGGGTCCTTACCGGATAACCATTGATTGTCAGCACATGCGAATGATCCGATGTAACCACTATAAGTGTATCATTTTCAGAGGTCATTTCACGTGCCTTTTCCACAGCTCTGGCAAACTCTGCAGTATCCTCTAGGGAACGTTGTGCATAGTTGGAATGATGTGCCATATCAATGCGTCCTCCTTCCACGAACAGCACGAAACCCTTCTCATTCTTTTGCAGCACCTTGATGGCTGCTTCAGTCAGTTCGGTCAATGAAGGATCCGCCAAATGACTATTATAGGGATTACGTGCACGATCACCATCATAGGGCAAATGTCCATTAGCAAACAGACCAAGCAATGAATCTGTTTTACTCAAGTCCAAATCCATCAGACCCTTACGACTCCATACATAGTTGGCGTTACGATTCTGTGTCTTCTGTTGCTCCAGCCAATCATGAATTAGATTGCGTCCATCATGACGATAGCCACGTTGTCCCGCCTCATCACGCACTGTGGTATTAAGAAAGTTCTGTTTACCGCCACCTAGCACAACCTTCAGCTCTCTGCCAACTGGCCATTCCACTAGCTGACGCGCTATATCAATAGTCTCCTTAGGATCACAGCCACCACTGGCAACTTCGGCATCATTCTCCCAGCTCCGATCCGCTATGTGCGCATACATGCCAGCAGGTGAGGCATGTGTTACTCTGGCACTTGTCACCAAACCCGCATCCTTACCACTGCTCTGTGCCCACTTAGCTATGCTATCCACCTGATTATCAGGCACAGAAGCAGCCAAACAATCATATCGTTCCGCCTTGGCATTGATGCCAATTGTGCCATAGTTACCCTTCACTCCGCTCAGATATGCTGTGGCTGTGCAAGCCGAATCTGCCACCTGACGATTGATGCAGTACGTCTTAGACATGCCCGTATAGGGAAACTGCTCAAAGAAGACCTTCTTTGAGCTATCTCCCAGCAGATTACGTGTCGCTGTTATCGTATGTATGGACATACCATCCCCCAGAAAGAGTATCACATTCTTGGCAGGATTCGTCTTTACTTCTTTGAGAGCCTTTAGCTTAGCCGCCAATGTGCTCTGTGCATCATCTAGCCAATATTTTGTCTCTGCTTCATACTCATATTTCAAAGGATGCGAATCACGTATCTGTCGCTTATGTTGATGATCTGTCAATAAGAATTTATATGTATATATATATGTATATAGAGTCTTGACTTATCAATGACAGAAATTAATCAGAGTCTAATCTGGTCATGTGCTTATCATCTTGTGTATAGTTTATTGGTTCGATAAGCAGAGCAAAGCAATTGCTAACAACATTTAAGTGATTACATTGCTCAACCAATCATATCTGTTTTATATATGCCCAAAAAGATGACAGTGTTAATCCGATAAAATGGACAGGGATAACACGTGTTGCTAAGGTTAGAGATAAGCCAGGGGAAAACTATGTTTTGGATTGGAAATTTATACAAAAAGCTCAGAAATTCAATTAAGAACTAAAAGCACCTGTTTAAGTGTATCGTAACATAGCTCTGTTAGTTCACTGTTGTTGTTGAAATGTTAGTTAACAATTTGTTAAACTTCAAGGGCAACAAAACTGAAGGCTGTCTGTGAGTAAATTTCGGTTTTAGTTTGTTCAGCAACTATTTAATTTAGTCACAAATATTAGTTAACATAATGTTAAAGCTATGTTAAAGCTCTGTTAAGAGGATTTTTAGAGTTGCAAAGAAATTTTTAATATTTCTTACTGCAAATTATAGACTATGCACTGGAGTATAGTATAAGGCATAGAATTTATGCGTAATGTGCACTGTTCCCTAAGAAAAAGTGGAACTAGCAACAGTTTGAAGTTTATATATAGAAACTATACTATATATACACTTGATTTAAGCGTAATAACTTAACAGACTTATTACAAAACACTTTACTTTTGGTTCTTAGCGAAACTTTTAACCACATTCACACTCTTTATACAGAACATAGAGAATATATTCTAAAACCGATGCTTATACTGCCACTATAAATGTCTATATATTCTGCCATATATATAGTACATACATATATGTATATTTATCTACTTCCACCCACCTCTCTGTGCATTGATTGTGCCAATGAGTACGATCACGGCAATCCACCGTAGACAGAAATTCTTCTCCATTCTTTAAATTTGACTTCTGCTGAGATCAGCAAACTTTGGTGCACTGAAATGTCTGGTCAGGAAAGAACATATAATCAGGTACCGTTACGTGAAGAGGTAATCAGTAGCGAAGCCTAGAAATCTAATCAGCTAATTCCAGTTAATCAATAAGCCCAAAATCAAGTCAAAAGAACTATATTATATATATATTTCTATAATATTTCTATTCGTTTTGGCATAAAAAAATATATATAAGAAATAATATTTTATGGCTAAAATATATTATAGACATGTGTCGCAATAAGCTGATTAAAGATATTCACGTGTAGCCCAAAGGCTTTAGCTTAATCGAAACATGGACAGCTCTCCATAGTCTCATAGTTTTGCTGATACGTTACGTATACGTAATGTGTAACCAGCAGCAGTGTGTGGTCAGCATGTTATTTGGTTGGTTGGTTTGCTGGTTTGTTAGCCAACAACAACAATGCTGACCATAATATTATTATGTCACTTGCCTAACGGCACTTTTAATCATACTATTTTGCACAGGTCCTTTGTAGTCCTTGACGTCAATGCCAGACCAATGTGTTGCTGCTTCACTTAACTAAAATTTTCATTATGATGTTCAAAAGGGAATGTATAAGTTTTCGTTATGTCAAATAATGTTTAAAATTCTTAAATGGAAATTAGAAATTCCTTTTTTTATTTAATCATTTTATTATACAATATGCGTTTAAGTATAATCAACGTTAAGGATAATTTAAAGCGTGCCACAGCATAGTTGAAATAACTTTGTGCAAACTTTAACATAAAAATTGTGGCATGTGGCTCGAAGAGACCCCAAAAAAAGATGCCCTACACTCAGCTCTTGTCTCAGTGAAGTGGCAAACACTTTCATATGTATACCTATATATATATATATATTTTATATATATCCTAGAATATGTTTTGTATTGTGTACGCAATTGTTGCAGCTACTTGGCGCCAGTTACTTGCGTTTTTATGGCTCAATTTTAAGCTGTTGTTTGCACTAGAGTATAGTCTTGGCTAACGCCACAATGGAGCCCGAAAACTTGATGACCTGCAGCAAAATTGTATACAAAATATATAGTACTCTTTCACTCGCACTTACTTATTCTTTATTTCTCCCTCGTACATATACTTACCCCTGTAAATACTGGCAAAGAGGGCGCAAAAAATGGCACCTGCACTATGATAGGTCGCTGTGCCCGTAATATAAAAACATAGACACGTTGACGCACCTCACGATTCCATTGATACCAATAGCTATTGTAGGCCATCTCACCCAGTTCCAAACTCTGCCAAAGCATACACATCCTTAGCAATTCTATATTCTTTAAGGATATATGCAGAGCACTTACCGCCGTTGACATTTCTGAGCCACCATATGAATAGAAGAACATACTCATAGTAACTGTGCCAGCATAGACGACATACCTTATGATATTATAACCAGAATACTGAAATCAATTTGAATCGATATATATATATGTATATCTATTAATCAAATTTTGGTTTTAGCTTGATGAAAATGGAGTTTAATTTGCAACTTTTAAGGGGACATTATGTTTCATTTTCAACTCAAGGCAAATTATCCCTACAAGTCTTCCGCTGAAGTGTATGGGAAAACAAATCCATTGATGGATTCCAGCTTAAATCAACTTACTTTTCCCTCAAGCTATCGATAGCTTTCGATACTGATTACCCAAGTAAACAATATTGAAGCTGATGCCACTTTTTGTTCGATAACTTCAATTGTAGTTGTCCAAATGTCTTAAAATTTTTACAAAATGTCAACAAGAGATCAAACTAGGCGTCGCCACCAAAAACAATTATATTTAAAAAGTCCTATTTCTTTTGCGACAACGCCATTGACTCTCCACTTCATCTGCATCAATGTCTGTTAACTGATTCTTAAATGCTTACCATAAGTATGTTTATAATGCTGGTGGCTATAACCAAACTGGCGGATAGAAATTGGGCAAAAGTGGGCGCGGCCATTATAGCTGAAAAGCGCTGCACAATGCCAACAATTTCATTGTGACGATCAACGATATTATGCAGTTGTTGGCAGCATCGCTCGCACTCCGCAGGACTAGGATCTATAACAGATGCAGAGTATGGAAGGATTAAGCTAGGAATAAAGTACAGACTTACCTTGAACAGATTTCAATACGCGTTGCACATCCATTTGAAGAGATTTCAGCAAAAAGGTTACATAGAGTGTGAAACTAAAGAAGAATCCATCTATGGCAACAAAAGCATAAACTGTCACTTGTCCATACCAAATGGAATAGATATAGGCCAAAGGATACAAGGGTAAACGATGTGCCACAGCTGGAAAGCTATAAAGTAAAATAATACATATGCAATGAATGAATGATGGAATGAACTTTTGACCTACAGCATTCTGAAGGGCATATCATATGCAAAGGGTTCAGCGCGCAGCAGCCACATCTCCCATATGGAACGTACCACAAATGCAGCTGTATTGATGCTGCCCAATAGGAACATCAACATGCCCAGATTTGTGGCAATTGTATAATAATGATGCTTCAGCTGTGTACGTTCCATATCCTGTTGCTGCTCAGTGAGTTGACGTATGCGTTGCATGAGATGTGCCACCTCCTTGCGACTCTGCCACATGCATGCCATTTTAAAGAGTGTTGTCAGACTGCAGGCCAAAGGACAAAAGCCATCCATCGCTTCCACTGGTTTGGTCTTAATATAATGCCAGCCATAATAGAACTCAGCCTGGCAGCAATGGGCCAAGTTAATAAAGTTAAAGGCCAGCCAGCATATAGACCAAATTGTTGGCTTACGCTCAAAGTTTAAGCCAAGTAAACCAAATGAATATCTGGTTGAAAAGAACAAATGCTTTGACAATGGATAGTCCTTGCTTAGAAAACGTGGATACATTTTATGTAACTAATTTCTTCGATCCAAAGGATCAACATATTTATAGGCGTCTCAAGTTACATTTCTAATAACTTAATTAATAATTTCTTACCAAAAAGTGTTCAATGTTTACACTAATTATATGCTTTTAGTTACTAATTAGTGCTGTGTTTTGATACCTGTTTGCCCTATCAAATTGCTTAATTATAGCCCTATTGAAAACGATTAAATAGACGCTATTTAATTGTCTAATTGGAGGACTTAATTGGTATTTAAGGGCAACTTAATGAAATTTGTATCAAATTTTACGTTATGGCAGAGGGCAGAATCAATTGAGGGGGCAAAAAGATTATAGCCAAGAATTGAAATTGTATGGAAATTGAGCTCTAAGGTTAAAGGGGTAAGCTTTGATAAGAAAAATGTTTCCAATTGGAAAAGCATAAATCAAAAGTTGCGAGAGAAGAGATAGAGAGAGAGATTGAAAGAGAGAGGTTGAAAAGACAGATGAGGTTGAATGATAAGAAGAGGTTGAAAGGAAGTAGAAAGGTGAATTGATACTAAGTAGAGGTTAGAGCTAAGTAAATCAGTTGTAAGAAAAGTATGTGAAAGGACACGTTTTAATATGCAGGAAACTAAAGCAGAAAAGCTGCAGGAACAGACCAATTGAAGGACACTAAAAGTAGCATTTGATCTGCTGCAAATGTGAAGAAAAATGGTACTAGAGACAGCAAAGGACAAAGTTTAACTGGAATGTTACATAACTAACAAACACATAAAAATATGAGAAGTTGTAAAATGAAGGATATAGATAAGGAATATGAGAGAAATTAGAAAACAAAACAACAAAAATTTAGCAAAAACAAAAAGAAAATAGGAGCACAGAAAAAGCTTCAAAGAGACAATTTAAAATCTTCAACAACAACGCAGAAAAACAACAAAAAGTTGATAATTTAACATAAATTTTATTTGTTTTCAAATTTTTTATGAATTCTGCAATATTTCTTTAGTCATCTCAAATGTCCTGTCACAATTTTAAAACGCATGCAAATTTTCCTTTTTATGGCATAAATTTTGTGGGTGTTTTAACTCGCAGTGAGAAAACTATAGAAAAAGAGGTGAAAAGACAAAACACATAGCAAAGCAAAGAGAAATAAAGAGAAAATATTAACATATTGACAACAGTCAATTAGAATTTTAAATGGATTATATGATATTAATAGGAATTACGTCTATATCTAGGTCACTCTATATATATATAAAGCTACATAGCTTTGTTCTTTTTCAACGTCAATTCAAAATATCTTCATTTGCATATTTTCTATGCAATTGTCATGCAAAGCAAGAATATGTTATGAAAAATGTGAATAACAGAGATTGAAAAGTGTGAATAGCTGGAAAAGTTATAAGAGTTGAAAAAGTTGTTGAACGTCACTTTAATCAGTAACCTTAAAGGTTCAAATGTTGCTACAAGATTCATTGCGAAGTTTCCTTTTTTTTTAATTAAAACAAAAATTTACTTTCTTAATGAATATTTTAATTTAAATGCAAAAATTCATTTGTTGCCTGTTAGTTTCTTCCTGTTCTCTTTCTCTTTTTTTTGTTTTTTTTTTTTTAATTAAACTTAATGCTCACAGCTTGTGCTGAGTGTGTCATACACTACGTATACGTAATCCAATGTACGCATATTGATTTTGTTATTGAATCGCAACTTGTGTTCATAAAAAGAAAAGCGAATTGCGTCAAGGCTTGCTATATGATTTCCTTTTCATTTTGCATAGTATTGGTATAACCATGTATTAGTGTGTGTGTGTGTGTGTGTGTGTGTGTGTGTGTGTGTGTGTATGTTGATTTCCTGTGCCATCCTTTTAATAGGCAATATGCATGCAGCGTTACAGTCAACGCCTTTGGCTAACCAACGTGTCCTTTGGCTGATATCATCACAGCGAAAATTACAATAGCCGAAGCGGTGAGCTGCTACCCTCAAAAAGTCAAGCAGTAGCAACCACACACATACATATAAACACATACCACACACATACACGCTGTCAGGTCAGCACACACAAACTGAGCAAGTCGCCATACTATTTGAGTTTTATGATAACAAACAAATAAACGTACTTAACCCAACCACCCACAATACATACACACACATACATACATACACATACATATATACATATATATATAAGTATATATATATATATACGCACACCCAAGTCACATACACACACGCGCACAACCACCAGCAATACTCAAGTTTGGCTTCAATGTCTCTCCAAATGCTTTTCCTTTGCTTCGGGGGGTCACCTTGTCTGACACACCCTGTTGTTGCTGCTATTGCTGCTGGTGTTGCACCCCAACCCCGCCCCGCTTCCCCAACTGCCGCACGCAGCCTTGTAAACTAAGCAGCTACCCCCAAAAATAAAACAGAGCTGGAAGCCAGACCCTGGAAATGATTTCGTGTTGTATAACGTTGCTGCTGTTGCTTCTGCTGGTTGATCCTGCAGCGTCAAGTGGAAAAGGAGTGTCGCTGCTGTTGCTGTTGAAACAAAATCAGGAATCAGGGCAACGTGTCATAGTAGATTGAGTAAAAACTCCTTGCTGCTTGCTGCAAAATAACAAGCAGCATGGAAAAACCAGTTTTTCTTTTTCTTTTTTTTTCAATTCTCTTTTTCTGCGCTGCTTCTTTGATTGCCAGAGACATTTGTTAAATGTATTCGTACTTCTAACCTACTTTTGTGGGCGTTGTGCAGGCGAAGGGTTGGGTGTGGGGAGAGAGGTGGTAGGGTATGTTGTAAAACAAGTTTTTCCAACTTAACTACTCTAGCTGCTGTTGCTGTTGTTGCTGTTGTTGCTGTTGTTGCTGTTGCTGTTGCTGCAGCAGTTGACTTGGTTGAGTCACGACGAGTCCACGAATTGAGGCTTCAGGGAAAACAGGTTGATTTTTCCTGTTGTGCGACTCTTAAAAATGCCGTTGGCCATTAGCCAAATGGGATTTCACACGCTTCCTTTTGGCTGCTGCTTTCAGCTGATATATACCCTTAACTCCTACCTCACCCTCCCTCCCTTTCTGGCTACCCACTGCAACTCTATCAATTATTTAAAACTGTTACACACATTTTTTTTGAAACATTTAAATAAATTTTGTTATACCAAATTGTATATGGAGTGGTGCTGCTGTGTGATCCTATTGTGTGGTGCTGCTAGGTGGTTCCTAGTGTCTCGCCAACCACTGGAGTGTCATAAACTATAGCCAGAAAACCTACCCTATCTCTCTTTTTAGTATGGTTAACAAGTTTATCTTGAACGTCAGTTGCCACTCTCTGACCCATATTGTTAGCATGTGTTGGAGTGGGTGATGAGTGGTGGGGGGAAGAGGAGGAGTATTTAAACTAATGCTGACAGGCCTCATGTTAATGTCCATTACATGTACGATAAACGACAAAGTCGAGAACAACAAGTGACTTGTGCAACGTGTCCCATCCATGAGTTTCCCGCTCTCTTCCACTGACTCTCTCTGTAAATTGTTAGAGAAAATGGTTAGAAAGAGAATGCATAGGGAATATCAATCGTATATAAGGCATAATGAAAAGAGATTTTGAAGAGCAAAGAAGGAAAGGAAACTTTAAAAGTTATAGGGTGTATCAATTGAATACAAAATCTGCGCCTGAACTTAATCCTTAGGCATGAAAAGAGTTCGCGGAGCTGTAAATAAAAGGAAGAAGGGAAAAGGAAAAACAACTAAACCTAATGAAAGAAAAAATTAAAAATTGCATGGGGCATATCAGTTGCATACAAAAGTCGCACATTAAAAGTGAAGCTAAGGAAATCAAAGAAGAAAGAAGAGCTGTGAATAAAAAAGAGAAGGCATCTTCAGGGGTTTCGTTCATCTGGATTGTGACTTCAGCTACACATAGTTTCTAGTGAAATCTGTTCTATATATAGGGCTATATATCTCGATACATAATTGTATTCAAACATCCCTTTTGGATACACTTTCTCTGCTTAAGTTTCATTTTATAACATTTACCTTACACCAACAACTTCGAAACTGCAGTCTTTACCTTATAGCTCTAAAACTCGCCTCGTTTCGAGGGTTTCTCTATGAGTTTCAACTCTATGAATAGTAGTCAAACTTGGTATATAACTATGTTATGCTCTACTTAAAGCTGTCACATTTGCTTGTGGCAGTTTTAACTTGTTTTTCTTGAGTTTTCAGCTGCACAGAGTATAAAATCTTTATAGTTGCAATAATTTCCAAGAATTTGCCATTAAATTGAAAACCTTGTGCTGGATTTTAGCCCAAGATATTTGGATATACACATATATATATATAATGTATCTATATATATATAGATATATGTATGTATATATGTGATCATATATGAACATATCATTTTAATTTTCAGTTGGCATCAAATTGCATTGTGAACGCTGTAAATACAATTTTAATTTACAATATAGCGTTAATTATAATTAAAACTATTAAGCTAAACAAATTTTATATAGAGAGTGAAAGAGAGAGAGAGATATGTATAGAGAGAGTAGGAGATGTTTATATATAGTTGTGTGTAGTACATAGATCAAACATGACACAATACAATATCTTATGCACTCTTTCAGTCTGTCAGTCATTTCTCTCTCTATCTCTCCCTCTCTCTTTGTGTCTCTTTCTCTGTGTGTGACTGTATCTTTAGCATGACGTGACATTAGTTAAATTGTTTTAAATTTTGTGTTGAAATGTTGAAATGTTGTTCAAAAAGAACAATTGTTGTTGTTGTTGCCTCTGTCATGTGCACAATTCTGAGCTCAACTCTCTTTATATATAGGGGCTCTATATACACTCCCTATACACTCCCTTAACACGCTTCATCTTTCATGTCAAACATCCATCAATATATGTATATATATCTATCTATATATCTATATGTATATATACATCTATACATCTGTAGTGTCAGCTGCTTTTCTATTCTATATTCTATTCTTTTCTTTTCTTCTATACTGCGGTCAATAGTGCACAATATAATTGCCGATTGTTCTTCATTGTTGTTGTTGTTGTTGTTGTTGTTTGCCTCTGACGTCAGCCTAGAGACTGACTGATTAATAGCAATTAGTGTTTAGTTCTATGTACAGTAAACTCTAGCCACAAATGTTGTAATATCTGCCATAAACTTACATTTTCTTTTTCATCTGCTTCTTTTGGTGTAATAAAAACAACACGCAAACTGACGACAAGTCACGCCATGAATCCCTTTATATATTTATTATATATATAGAGCATATATAGTCTCTCCTCTTTCTTTTCTCCCCTTTCCTTTAACTTAATATGCTTATTTCTTTTTGGTTTTCCTCTTTGCTTTTCACTCTGCAATTTTGTCCTCTGGCGCCATAAATCTGGCAGTTTGTGTCGCAAAATTCATTCGCATGTCCCCTGGCAATCCGACAAAATGGACTTCAAAACTGGCGCAACAATCGCATAAAAAATAAACTTTTTTATTTGCCTTCTGTTCTTTTGAAAGCATTTAATAGTTTTTCCTTTTTTCTTTATTATTCTAACACATTTATGTAAAACCCTCTAAATAGCTACATTCCTGCCTGCAGTCATAGGCATAACTTCTACCAGCTCTCTTCCGCTTTTTACACAACTTGTTGCCTCTCTAGGATCTAGTATTTCTCTCCTTAAACAGTTCCTTGTACTCCTTGAATAAGTTGCATCGTTGCAGTTTTCACTGCAATTGTGTCGGGGCTAATCGCATTATCCTGTAAGTCCTTGAGCTGCAGCTTCAGCTTTTAATACTGTAAAAGAAAATAATTAAATTTATATGTGTATCAATTATATGGAACTCAGTTGGACTATCGGAGAATAGACTGCCTTTATCCTTGACAGATTCTTCAGTAATTGTCCAAGGGGGAAATAGGAAAACGGAGAAAACTTTCCCTGATAATTATTCCTCAAAGGGTTATAGTTTACCTCAAAGTTGTGGCAGTTTCAAGTTCTTTTACTAATTAGTAGCTGCTTCAGTAGTAGCTGAAAGTTTTGTCTGTAGATAACAGCAAATCTACCAGTGAATCTTCCGCCAAAAAAAAAAGAGAAGTAAGGAGAATTGTAGATCAGTTGGAAACTATAAACTTGCCGACAGGTCGCAGCTTCAACTGCATTCCTTGAATGTTACTGCTAAGTTAGACAGAAACTTGCTCTGACTTTCCGACTGAATGATGCTTTTTAATGCTATTAGGATATATCCTTGATCATTCCCAATGATATTCTCCATAATCTATCCCCTTTTTTCAGTTCTTACTTTGCATAGATAGAGGCAAGTTCTTCCCTAAATATCTTTCAGTAACTGTTACTATAGAATATCTTTTAGCTATGTGTATCATAGGTAGTAGTTCATACTATATACAAATATATATAGCATATATATATATATATATATATATATATATATATATATATATATATATCTATCTATATCTATTTCATTCTCTATTGTCAATTTATTTATAGTTTTAAATTGTATTTTGTTTACTTTAAATTGAATTCCATTCTGAGGGAGCACAAGCGATGACTGTGTTTAATTAGATACTACAAGTATTTGCGATTGACTTTGTATTGAATATAAGAAAAAGCGAGGGGTAAGCGATTGAAGTAGGGGGTAGTATATGGTTAGATGGATAAGATAAAACTTGTTACTTGGCGCTTAATAATTGGAAAGTTGTTGGAAAGAAAAGTAACTTATTATCAAATAAAAACAACACGTGTTAAACTTTCAATGTGTAAATAGAGTGAGAGAGAGTGGGGGGGGAGGAAATAATTGGTTGTTACGGGGGGTAGAAGCGATATTATTGAGAGGTTTATTATCAGAAGTTTATCAGCTCGATGATTGGGAAGACTTCTGCTTACTGTAAGCAATATAAAACCAACTGTCAATGGGTCTTACGACTAGTTTAAAAAGTTTTATTACACCTGGATAGAGCGTATTACCATAATTAAAGTATTACCAAAATGGCCAAGAGCATTAACTCTTTTACCCTATTGGGTCTACTGTTTTGTGTTGTTTTCCTAACAACAGCCAATGCAGAGAATAATTATCTTTGGGGCACAATTGGACCCAATGATTATCATCTGGCCAAGGATACCGTCAAGAAGGCTTTCTTTGTGGGCTTAGTCCAGAACAAGAAATATGTCTTCAGGCAGACTGTATGTATATTCTACAGATAGTACTTATATGTAGCTCAAATTTTGATTCCCTTTTAGAACACTATTGATGCAGCAACAATAACTGCCGTTAAGGTAACAGATGGAAAGAAGAGTCATGGTGCCACAGCTGTGCTTGTGGCAGGTGGCCCTGGCTCAAAGGGTGCCACAATACTGTTTACATCTGAGCGTGGATATGGTATTAATGATGTTGTTGAGATCTGGGGACGTTAAGATCATTCCATTAAGCCTCAAAGTATGCTATGAATGATAATAAAAGCGATCTATAACTAAAAGTTGATTCAATTCTAAGAAAAGTTGACTTTAAAGATGCTGAAATTGTAGAAACTGCTTGAAATTGCAGTTGGTTAGTGAAGTGTTGGAATTTTCCTTTAGAAAATTAAGTTTTTCATTGTGTTGTGTATTACAATAGTTTCAAATGTTCTGTAATTCTATGAATAGATTTTACAGTGGAATTCCCAATTAGAATTTAATTAGAATTCTGTCCTCTATAGTGAAATTGAACAAGTTATTTCTACGTTTCCTGTCTCAATATTGCTTGCATTACTTTAAGTTTATTTGTTAAACTTAGCTATAAAATTCCAATTAGAATCTTACTAGTATCGATTATTTTATATGAATTTAATCATATAATTCAAGTTATTCTTTATAAAAATAATTTGATACCAATTTTACAACTTAAAGCAGTTAAATAAGCTTGATTTATTTTTCGAATTGGAATACGACTGTTATTCTTGACTTTACTTTAATTTTTCTTATTAATATATAAATATAAATATAAAGATATTTATTTTGAAATATCTTAGCTACTTCAATGCTACAATTAACGCACTGTTCATGTTTCCAATTGGAATCTTATAAGCATTAATTTACACCAACAGGCAGTATTAGCTTACATAATGTATAATCAAATACTTTTGATCAAACTTTGGCTAATTTTAGCTGAAATTAATATAATTCCAATTGGATTCTGTTAGATTTTATAACAATTTTTTTTAAGCTCTTGAACATTGGGTCAGTAGCTGGCAGAGAATCTACAGTTGGAATGAGAATATACAAAGAATTGAGAGACCCATTTATCAAAGTCTAGACTTAGTCGTATATTTATGTATGTTTATTCTACACATACTATATATATTTATGTATATATATATATATATATTTTCTATACAATATGATTCCCACACAAAACCACACACACATACATATATATACATATAACTCGTTGCTTCAAGGCCAACTTCTTGTTAAATGCCAAAATGTGAGCGTTTGTATAGAATAGAAACTACTCGCAACAACCTTAAGGCAGAGCAAACCGAGTGGCTTTAAGTCAGGATTGGATTATAATTACAGTCGACGAGCTGTTATGCGAGACAGCGACTTGTTTTTTTTTCTGTTTAGATTTTGAGATCTTCAGATCTTTATGTTGATGTAGGGGAAATGGCAGGGGGGCAGAAGGCAGGGAGGGCGAGGGCGAGGGCGAGGGCGAGGGCGAGGGCGAGGGCAACCAACAAAGGGAAGGGGCGCCAAGTAGTAGTAGAAACATGGAGTTGACGTGGAGGCCATCGATAAAAAAAAAATAAAAATAAAGTTGGACATGTTATTGCTGCTTCACATATGTCATGGCTCATTGGAGCTATTTGTCATTGGGCGTATATTACTGAATGTAAATCTAACACTGAAAAGATCATCATAACTAATACAAAATGGCGTCATCCCATAGCCATATCTATCTATCTATATATACCCTACAGCACCTACTGCAAGTCCACAAGTCGACAAGTCAACTCAAGCAATAACTTTATTTACTGTACTTGGTACTTGTCGAAGTCGTACAAGGTTTGCTATATGACTAACAGTGTATATAAATATATATTTATATATACAATTCTTATATAGACAGATCTATCTGATTGTGTGCTCATTTGTTTTCTGTATATATACAAATATATTCATATATCTGTGTGTGTGTTCAGTGAATCGTCTAAGTAAAGTTGCTCCACCCAAGGTCAGCTGCATGCGCTTTGTGTCTAACTTCGTTGTACTCGCAGCGCCTTAATGCTAGCCCCCACCGCACTGCTTGTCCACTCATTTGTATGCACTCAAAGCTCAGCTGACAATTCTCAGAGATTTTATGGCAAACTCCAATATATATATATATATATATTAAATTAATTATACCTGAACAAAGTCTGTCTACATACAAGTATTAGTTTTTTTTCTGTTTTCTTTGTTCGCTCAGCTGCAACAAACACTTAGACAATGTTTAATATATACGATATACTATATATATATATATATATATATATATATATATTTGTACTTGTTAGGTATGTAGTGCATGATGATAACTGGTATGTCAATGGATCGCTTTACAGATATGGTTATATATCTATATATATGTATATGGTACATTTGTATAGAAAAACCAATTAACAAAATATGTTGTTTTCCTTCTACAAAAATTAACTATAATTAAAACTCATTTATGATCTCTCAGCTGCCACTGTATTAGATGATTCACTATACTATATAATAGAATATACTATAGCTTACTCTATGCTAGATTGTACTAAACTATATAGTATACTATGCTGTACCATATGCTACATTATACTATACCATACGCTAGGTTATACTGTACTATATGCTCTATGCTATATTCTATACTTGACTATAGTATATACTGTACTATACTGTAATATATACTATATTATACTATATGCTAGAATTTAGTATGTGATGGTCCAAATTATACTATATGCCAGACTATTCTGTACTATAAACTATAATATACTGAACCATAAACTATAGTTTGCTGTACTATATCATAGCCTAAACTTTACTGTAGTTCATCTTTTAACATAATAAGCTATTGATTATACGATACAACAACATAAATCATCTCATATTATAAAAAGTATTATATATAATATGTATAATACCATTTTGTCTAGAACTTTTACTTCTTTTCAATCAGAAAATATATCAAAAAGGTAACTTTAAAAGTTACTTCTAAAGTTTTGCTATTGGAATATATTACTATATTTAACTGTTGGTTAAAACCTAGCATTTAATTAACTGCTAGTTAAAGACTACCAATTTACTCTAACGAACTTTACTTGCTTTATTCAAATAGCACTTAAATTCCTAAAGTAACATTAAAAACCTTTTCTATTCATTGATTTATAAGGGAATTATTTCTTAATTAACATTTTCCGCATTATTTTATTGTTATATATAGCTGGCATCTAATAGTATCTATCCTTGATCTATTCTCATATATGGTATATATGTATCTTTTATGCAAATCGGTTCCAACTGAATGCTTCATCTAATGAATAAACTTGAATAGTTTTATGATTACCTAGCGCAACCTACACAAAGGTGATTTTTATTTATATAATTTCTAAAAGGAAAATTGCATCATCAAACACAAAACAACAATAGCAACAGAATTAGAAACTTACATAAAATAAAATGTAATTTTTTTTATTTTTTTTTTAAATATTTTTACATAGAATTTTTTCTTTTCTGACTCATTTCAATTGCTGTGAAAATATTTTTTGTTGTTTAACCATAAGAATGCGATTTGAGGGCACATCTATCATCTCTCTCTCTCTCTCTCTCTCTCTGTTTGCCTTGCTCCTCCCTTGCTTACCCTTTTGCCAAGTTATGACAGACCCGCCGACACACTTAGCCAATTGATCTATGAATGTTTTTCATGTGTTCGTGTACTGTTCTACGCTCCGTTGGCCCTTAATGCCACTGCGGCTTGCTGGCTGGCTGGCCTCATCACAGCAACCACCGCCGCATGTTGTAAAACACCCCAAAATATTACACACACATGCACACACACACAGGCATAATATACCTATACCTATACAATTACACCTGTCAATGTGTGTAAAAAAAAACTTGTTTATTTGAAATTGAATGATTGCCATTTACCAATTGGTATTGAATGACTCAATTTCTTATTGGAATTGATTTTCAATATGTACGTGTACACTTTGTCAGCATTGTGCCAATTGGAATATATCAATATATCATCATACATGCCAGGTGCTAAAATTTCCATAGAATACTCAATTCCAATTGATTTTTGCATTTGTTTTTTTATTCTTTCTTCTTTTAATCAATTCACTGGAACGATAAAATCACTACAAATAAATATATATATACATATAGTTACAAATAGTTATAAGCGTATATATGCGTGTGTGTGTGTGTGTAGCAGGCCTATATTTGTTGCTCTCTCGCTAAAACTAGAAATAACAAGCGGAATGAACAGAAAAAAACTGTATTCTCTATTTCTACCCATTGTACAGTTTAATTTTTTGTTCTTTTCACTCAACATCATATACATATATGTATGTGTGTGTGTGTCTCATTGACTGACTTAGCAACAAGACACAAAACACACACTCACACACCCATACAGAACAACAAAAATGGGGACTGCGGCTGTTTAATGTTCTGTTCATAGTCGTAACGGTTTCGTCGCTGCTTCTCGTTTCGTGGAAAAAGCGTATACATTTGATAAAGCGTTTGTATGCGTGCGACAGAGCTAGAAATATGCATATGAATATTTGCTGGATGTGTGTGTGTGTGTGCGTGTGCTTATAAATAAGGGGTATATATGATAAAAATTTTGTAATAAAAGAAAACGTTTCAAATAGCCTGTTTGAAAGAGAACATTATTTTTTTTTTGATTTTATTAAAATTTTTTTTTATATGTGTAGAAAGAATTACAAAACATATTCCAGCTTAAGAGTACACTTTTCTTTATTTCTTTTTGATAAACACAAAATCCAGGATGTAGTAGTTGTAGAATCTAACATGTTGATACGCCCGCAATTTGTATAGGAGAGAGAAAAAGACTGACTATTTAAATAACACAGTGAGTCCCCGTCTCGCTCCCACATAGGTTGCAGTACGTTGATATTTAGCTATACTATATAGTTAGCTAAATAATATTGTTACGTTGACAAACAACTACTTAAAACTAAAGTAGTAGCACAGCAATTGTTATTGTATTATTGTAGAAAAATAAAACTTATTAAATATTAAGAACAACAATTGTACCGAAACGCTGCGCGTACAGAAAACTAGAAAAAAAAATTCCATTAGATTTCTGTAACGCTTCCTATTAACAAGAGAGCTTGCGACGCCAAAAACGCGGCCAACTTTGTTCGATGTGCAGCTGCAAATGGCGCGAGGAAACACAAAGCAGTCGCCGACAGCAATACGCGAGCGAAACTTAACGAAAAAGCCAACTCAACGAACCGACGACTTATGTACGAGAAACGAAAGCGCTTCGTTAGAATTCGCGTTTGCATGTATGATTCGATGGATGAATATGTACGTTAGCAAGTATGTGTGTGTGTGTATATGGGCCTCTCTTTGCGTGTGTTTCATAAATTATGACGTTGCCCAGAGCTTTTTTTTTTCATTTTTATTATAATTTTCTCTCTTTTGAATTTAGGTGAAGAAATATGTAGTCTAGAGTATGTACGTACGCATACATACATACATACACACATTTTTCAGAACTGCCGTCATCCGATAATAAAAAGCACATGCAAAGGCCATTCAAACATGTCGGAATAAATGTGTTTAATCAGCGAATTCTGTCGTTAGAGTGAGATGGCAATTCTCCTTCTTTGTTTTCCCTTTACTCTGCGCCATTTGCAAAAGTTGCGTAATTCTCAATTGATTCAAAAATGTGTCATTCAAGTTCCTGGTTCTTGGCATCGCCAGCTCTTTTATTTTATTTTTATGTGAAACGTCACCTATTTTCGTTTTGTTTTTTTTCCATTTCTTCGTTTTCCATTTTATTTTTATTCATCTCTTGCAAGGAAAAGGCGCGCGAGTTTACGTAATGCGCGGGATTGTTTTTTTTTTTTTTTTTAGAATATTCGTTTTAATACACGTTTATTTTATTTTTTTATGTTCAGTTATAATTGCTTTGCTCACATGATACACACATGATATAAAGATTGTACACAGATATGCATACACATGTATAGTCTCCAGGCAAAGTTCACTAGAAAAACCACCACCAACAAAGCGCTGCGCCACTGAACCACAACTACCACCAACACCACATCCAACCAACCGCCGCGCCACTATTTGACTATTTTTGACGTTAGCAACAGCGGATTCTTTTGCTGGCAGCAGCGTTGAGTAGTTTTAACTTTTTTTTTTGTATGTTTGTGCTCTCCTTTGGTTTTTTTTTATTCTTTTTTTTTTCACTTGGTTGTAAATGTTTTAATTTTTTTCTTCTTATTTTTAGTGAAGCGCCACAAGCGCACAACGAACCGCACTGTCCAACGTTCAACGCACGAATGAATCGACAGAGACGCCAGCGACAGCAACACGGCGACAAACCAGTTTTATATAAGCCCGAGCGTAAGTACAGTAAATATAAGCTACATATTAGTTGTGTGTGTGTGCGATTGTATGCATATGCTTATATATACACTTATATATATATATATATATATATATATATATATATATAGCTATGTGCGCGCATACGAGAGCAGCGTTTCAAGCTTCGTGAAAGCTTTTTGCAGTTGTATATAAGCGAGAATATAAGTATATACATTTATATATATTTATATATACATATATATATGTATATTTGTGTTCATGTAGTTTTGTCGTTGACACACATTCAATTTGTAGTTGTTGCTGCTCATTTTTGTGCTTTTATTCATTAATGTACGCAGCGTTGTAGTTTTGTGGTTTTGCCGTCGCTGACGCGCCACTTGGCTGAAAAATGTTTTCAACTTCGAGTTTTCTTTTTTCCATTGAAACACTATGAAAAGATTTATATCAAATTTGAGTAAAAAATATATTAATATGTATATATACAATATTTAAATATGTTGAGTTTATGCTTAGATAAATTGCAAAGATAAGCACGTAGAGTGGGCGTATGCAAACAACTGGATGAAAACAAATCTAATTAGAAAACGTGCAAAATTCTCTTTGTGTGTGTGCGTTAGAAAGTGTGCCAGTATGAGACTTTGATTAATTTAGTGGGTTGTCTGAGGAGTGAATATACTGACCGCAGGAAGCACTTAAGAATACATACATACACATACACACATATATGTATATATGTGTATGTGAGTAAATGTATAAAAAGTGTGTCATCACTTGGTACAACTAGAAGAAAACTTGTTATTCACAATAGCAACAAAAATCGGCATAGCTTTACTTTGTTTTTATTGCAATTCTACTCTTTGGTTTTAGTTCTTGTATCTGCTGCTGCTGCTGCTGATACAACAATGCACATGTTTACACACACACACGAATGCACATGCACACACAAAGAAAGAGACTAAGCTTTTGTATGCTCAATAAGTGCAAACTAGAAACTGAAACTGGGTTATTGGTGCAAATGCGCGCGCTCTTTTTCTTTTGCTTTTGCTTTTGCTTTATTTATTTTTTTTTTCCTTTTGGCAAAGCAACCTGCTACCAGCTACCAGCTGCCTGCTGCCTACCTCCTGTATGATCTTTGCCTCTGTCACTCTCTCTTACTCTCGCGCTGCTTAACGCTCTGCGTCTCGCTAACTAAGTATTGTTGTTATTATACTTTTGCACTTGTCATGCGAAAGCTGCAGCTGTGCATTTTGTTGCCTGGCAACGTCAAGTGGACGGAAATTGCAACAAATGACTAATTTTATATTTTTTAGTTTATCCCACTTCCCCTCTCTCTCTCGCTCTCCCTCTCTCTCTCTCTATCTTTCATTGTTTTATACATTATAATGATAATAATGATGAAGTTGTTGTAGATATTGATGATGACGACATCAAATGTACTAAGAGAAAATAAACCAGTTTTAAGAAGTGAACAAAAACACACATAAAATATTTGGCGATGACGCCACAGCTGCTGCTGTTGCTTTTTCCTTGTTTATGTTGCTTCTGTTTATGTTGTTGGTCTTATTGCGTTTTATGTTTTATGCACCAATACATATGCATATACGCATGTATATGTGTATTTGTATTAAAAGCCACGCACTCATAAAAAATAACCAAACTGAAGAAAGCTGCCTCAAAGCATTTCGTTTACTTGGACGGCTGAGTGAGTGCATTTGCTTACCCCCCCCTACCCCGCCCACTTGGCAATCTATAACCCCTTTAGTGTATCAGTGGCTACCACTCCTATTTCTTTTATGTCTTTAGTCACTTCATCGTCTTCTGCTTTCGTCTTTTGCCGCCTTTACGAGCAAAACGTGTGTTGCATGTGATTTCATTTAGTTTTCTTCTTTAACTTCCCTTTACCCTTCTACCACTGTTGATCTTGTTGCTGTTGGTTTCTTTTACCACGTCTTTTCACTGTTGCCTTTGCCCATGTTTATGTTTAACCACACACACACACACACGCAACACGCACACAGTTACCTATTACTGGCCAAATACAAAGAAAACACACATAACATTTTATTTATATTTTTTTTGTGTTATTTTTTTTTTTTATTATTATTTTTGTGTTTTTTGGGGCAAAAGTTAATGCGCTATAGGCACGAACTTGCAACGCATACAGATTGTACAACCTGGTCTTCTGCGTCGTCTTCTGCCTCATCTTCTGCCGCTGACCAGCAGCAAGAAATCTCTTGCATCTTTCAATTAAAATCTACACGCAGTCGCCATTTACATGATGCGCTTTGTTTATCTGTGTGTGAATGTGTATGTGTGTGTGTGTGTGTGTGTGTGTGGCAACATTAGTTTAACTAAATGAAAATTACAGTTTTTCCAGCTTCTTTTCATGGGAAAACTTTTCAAAGGAAAAACATTAAGTGAAGTTTTTGATAGTTAATTCTTAGTTAGATTTTGTTGCACTTTGCTGCGTTTTCTTTAACATGTTCCCCCCTACTTCTATATGCTTTGTTATGTTGTGTGTGTGTGTGTGTTTTATGTGTGTCATTTCCTACTCTTGTCAAAAGTTGTTTACATTTATCTCTCTTTTTTTTTAGAAAGTTTTTCAGTCCACTAAATCTCATGTGGCTTTTGTGTGTCAATTTGACTTGTCACATCAGCTGTCAGCGCATAAAAATTAATGCTATTCATTCATATGTGTATATGTGTGTGTGCTGACCAGTTGAGTTTTCCCCAAATGATAACTGTCATCAAGAATAGTAGTTACAACAATAGCTAGCCTTAAGCTAATAATAATAATAAAATTGAAAACATGTTTTTGTGCACGTCCGTTCGTTCGTACAACAACAAAAACAACAACAAATCACACAATTCTATAGATATGGCAAGTATATATAACATATATATATATATAGTTATATATAATTTAATTTGTATATATATATATGTGTTTGTTGTGTAGTTGTAATAGGTTTTGTATAGAAACTGGAAACTACATTTTATTTTTTACAGCGTCTAAAGCTGAGCTTGTGCGCATTGCGCTTTTGAACTTTAAATAGTTGTAGACACACACATATACACATATATATATATAGTACATAAGTATATATTGTTTATATATATATATATATGGCATATATTATATATGAATATATAGATAATTAATGAGCAGAAAACCTTGAAATGCAATGCACACGAGTGACTAATTAGATAGAGCTGAAAACTCAGTTCAATTTTCAAATTCCAATACAGGTGTACTATATATACATACATATATGTATATATATAGTATATAGTTAATTATTTAAACAAATGTTAGATGTATGTATATATAATACATGATATTTACATAAAGCGAAAGTTATACTACTTTTTTTTTATATACTTACAGTACAGTACAGATTTTCTATCTTTGTCTCCGTTTCGTTCGCTCTGTTTCAGCTTTAGTTATGCCTAAATGTAAGATTTAACTGCCAGTTAAGTTATAGCTATAATAAACTATAATATATTATATTTCTACATATGTGTATACTATATATTCAACTGAATTATCAGCAGTTATAGTTGAGTTTTAAATATCTAACGTTTAGGCATTTGCTTTAAAAATCTGCTTTTTATTTTTCTGGTTTATATTACACTTTTTAATTATTGCTTTTAAGCGTTTCTTTTTCTTCTTTTACCTTTTTTTCTTTATATTTGTATTTGTATGTTGCTTAAAAGTGAGTGTTGAAGTTAGTTAAAACACAATCCGTTTCCAGCTAATAGAGAATATACGCGTCTAATGCCACTGAATAATCATTGGCGAATGTGCGCAGCCTTTGCCTTTGCCTCGTTCATGCCATACAAATTCAACCAAAAAAATTTTATATGTATATGCATGTATGTATGTATGCATTTGACTTATATATATATGTATATATATATATGTGTATATATAACGAGGCTTTTATGTGTATATGCTGTGTAGGGGAAGCCAGTGTAGGTCACCGAGAGACAACAAACAGCGTTCAGCTTCAGCTACAATGCCCCGTTATTGCTGTATAACGTTGCTGTCGCTGTCTCTGTCGCTGCTGACGTTGACGTTGACGTTGCAGTTAAGTTTACTATTGCTGTTGACGTCGCAAGTCTTTACGCAGCTTTTTTTGAAGCTTTTGTAAGACCTTCCCGAAAAGAATTTGTTGTCTGCAGCTGTGTTATGCTACGCTTCTGGTCCAATAAGCCGAAGCAAAGCTGCGTTTCAAAATCTAATCAGAATCTCTTTTTTCTTTGAAATCGTATTGGATATATTGTATCATATTGTGTGTGTGTGTGTGTGTATGTGTGTGTAGAGGCTTTTGTATGGAAAATGGTATCATTGGAAAATTAAACCAAAATGAAAATTGCGTTGCGTCTATTTTCTTTTTCTTGCTTTTGTCATGAAAATTGCGCACAAATTGTGGCACAGCTGCTGCTTTTTGTGGCTGCCACATTTGCTGCTACTAATACTGCTGCTGCGGCTGCTGCTGCGCAGTTTGCGTTTTGATAATGTAGCAAATACTCTCAAGGGGCACTAAGCAGTTTCCTTTCTACACATTCACATATATACATTTATATATGTGTATGCGTATGTATGTGTATATATGTCTAGTGTATTTCCGCAATGATTTTGATTAGAAGGCAGCCCCTTATCACTTATGTGGTACATTTTATTTTGTTTGTTTCATTTGCTTTTTTCCTTTCTTCTTTTCTTCACCTCACTTCTGTTCTCTTCCTTCCTTTTTTTTTTTGCTTGTTGCCAAGCGCCGAATGCTCAAATGTTTCCTCTTATTGCAGGCATTGCAATTTCCTTACACTTCAACTCTTATGCCCTCTACATTTTTCTTAGTTTTTACTTTCCAATTCAATACACCCGTCAGCCCCTCTAACCCTGCCAGCTTTATACTGCAACCCCTCAAGCTCTCAAGGCACTGGATGAACCCCTGGCAACTTGTATGCGCATGTACTGAATACTGCGCATGTTTTTACATTCCACAATCATTTCAATATCTACAAATACATACATACATATAGACATACATACATATGTATATGTATGTATATGTATTGTATGCAGTTTCTTTCTTCCATTTTACCTGAAGGAATTTCCATTAGAATGACAACAGCTCGTAGAAATATTGCGTCTTATCGTAACGTTCACATTCTGCGTCTATTTCTTTTTCCTTTCTTCTTCTTCTTCTTCTTCTTCCTTTTTTCTATGAAAATGCAATCAACATTATAATCGTATGTAATGCGTATGTGAAAATGTATCTATAGGGTGGAAACTATACACTAAATCTCGCGCTCTCTCTCTGTCGCTCTTTTACTTTGAGAGCATAAACCAGTTTCACTTGACATATGATATGATTAGTGGAACTAACCCTGAATCATTTGAAAATTAAATCAAATCCAACTTATTATTAAGTCATATTCATTGTTGCAGCTGATTGCATGCAATTGCCTTGTGCAACATTGTTTCTATCTACAAGATGCAACAATACAGATGCACATTGTATCTATATATAATACCAAATATTTAAACGATTTCTTATCTTTATAACTATGTCTAGCTAATTAGTTTATCTATATTATAAAACTTAACTATAAACCTGCTGATAAAGTTGCTGATAAAGTCACCTATAAACCTATATATACCCTAAAAATCTTGTTTTCTATAGAGCTAATCCTAATTTCAACCCATAAAGTGACAGAATATATTCAATTAGGCCATAGGTTAGCAAATCTATCGAATTTTATGGGTCTATATATGTATATAATATATATAAGTATTTATATATATATATATATATATATATATATATATATATATATATATATGTATGTGTATCTATATATATATATATATATTGCTTGGCAGGTGCTGATATCTGGCAGACGCGCCAAGCTGTCTGCTAAAGTTTTTCATATAAAAAACGATCGCAAAAGTTGTGTATATAGAAATCAATATGGGAAACCCTATAAATCGCATATATATTATCTATAGAGTTCTCTTATACATGCGTAGATGATAAATGATATTTTAATCTGTAGGTTGACTTATATGATATATGTTTTGTCTGTTTTTGTTGGATTTATAAAGGAGACACACAATATTCATCCCTGTTTGGGTGTCGAATCTAGTACCCCATGACGGATTGCTTATAGATCGCAATAAGGCCACTTAGCCAAGGTTTCCACAAGGGGCAGCTGAAGTAATAGATACTTAAGGTTATAAGTGGGGTGGATTACTTTAATATATAGATAATTCCTATCAGACATCTTATCAGAACTGCCAATAAAAGAAACGTTGGTAGTAGAATTGCAACTTTGAATAGAAACTTAAAGTAGAGCTAGGGATACGAGGATGAGAAGCTCAAAGTAGGGCAAAGAGCATAGCAAAATGTAGATTTGAAAGTTCGCTCAAATTGAGAGCTTAAAGAGAGCTTAGGTGAAACTAAAAGTAGAACTAAAAGTATCTGTAGAAAGTATCTATAGAAAGGATCTCACATATAGAATCTGAAAAGAGTCATATAAATCTGCAGCTATTGTTTGAATTATGCTTTAGGTCTTGCAACAATTATCCATATATAGATATCTATATAACACATATAACCTATACTTGATATATATGCTGACATTACAGCAAAAATTTCAGGCATTTCCCTTTTTAATTGAGAAATTTCATTAAGAATTTTCTCATTTGTAATTATATTCTTTGGAACTTTTAATTGAGTTTTATTGTTGTTTCAACTTAGTGATGTAATGAATACATTATGCATACATCAATTAGTAATGAAAACGTTACATTAATTGGTAACTTAAAACTTAAAATTAATGATTAAAAAATTGAACATTCAATGTTAAATCGGAAAATTTTAACTTTGGTTTTGTTTGGAAGAGCATTGAACTCATTAGCATTGGGAAAGGTGTTCATCAGGTAGGAAATTCTCTACCTTTTTTTAAGGGTTTTCAATGATGTACACGGAGAGTAGCAAAGCGAGAGCAGGGAGAGAGAAGGGAAAACCAGTTGCCATCAGTTGCAATCAGTTGTGCATCCGTATCCGTTTTGAGTACTTTCTTTACGTTTTTGTTGTTTTTTTTTCCTGGAACTGGCAACTGGAGTTTCCCTTAATGCAAAGGCTTTCCCACTGACCTCCTCGTCCTACCTGCCTCCACACTGCACACTGTAAAAGGGGAAATGTTAACTAAGCATGAGATAATGAAGTCATTTTCTAACTGAACAATCGTTGGAGCGTCGTCACTCTTGACTGTCACTGACTCGGTTACCGGGTTGTCGGGTTGTTGGTTTGTTGGATTTGTCTGTTTGTTGAATTGTCTGTTTGCTTGCCTTGTGGTTTTGTCATAAGAAATCCAAAAAAGAAGAAGAAGAAGAAACACAAGCAGAAGAAATACAGAGGAAAAAAAAACATGGGTGAAGCAATTCCGGCAAGTTGCTGTTGCTGCTGCGTCGTAGCCCAAAAATGACAGCGACAATATAAAGCGGGCTAAGTAAACAAAAAATGCAACAACAACAAAAGAAATTGAAGAAAACAAAAAGAAAAGAGATGTTCTTGTTGTTTAAGAACAAGAAGAAGAAGCGGAAAGAAAAACATTTATAAAAGAAGTTCAATGAACCCAACGAGCGACCAACAACTCCCGAACAGCTCCTAACTCCGTTGATGACTTTAGCTGCAGCTCCAGCTACAGCTTCAACACCAAATTCAGCTCCATACACACACCCAAAGACACACACACACAACAAGAACGTCTTGAGCAGCAGTTGAAGGCAGGGGAAAGAGCGTGTGTAAGCTAGGGGGTCCCTAAACCAAAGAGAACAGCGTAAAGGGAACGTAGCGTTATGCTAGGACAGGCAAAGGTATGGGTAGGCTAGAGTCACGCCAGAGAAGGGAGAGTAGTGCAGAGTGTAGGGAAGGGTAGGGTAGGGTTTAAGCAGCTGCACAGCTGCAGGCAACTTGCATTAGACACAAAACTGGGCTACTTAAGGCGTGGCCACAGTAGTCGAACGCTGAAAGGTTTGCGCCTAAAAACTTCAAACCAGCCAAAAGAGAAAAATTATTGAATTAAATATTAAAGATGAGCGCGCGATCAACTAACACACATACATATATACACATACAGAGACATGCATACAGACACACACATACAGACACATACATACAGATACATACATACAGATACAGATACAGATACAGATACAGAAAGGTAAAGGTAAGCCGCGATCAGCAGACACGTCTGTGGCTGACCAGTTGCCGGCTTGTGGTTAAAAAGCTAAGCAGAAGAAGAAGCAGTAGTGGAAGGAGAAGAAAGAGAACAAAATAAAAAAAAGAAACAAAACGAAGGCAAAAAGTTCGTTTTTCATTTGAAATGCGAAAAGTGCGAAATATTTAAACAGCTTTTTATTTATTTTTTTTTTATTATTGCTTTATCAACAAAAGTATCTGTGTGTATAAGTATGTAATTATATACATATATGTGTGTGTGTGTGTGTGTGTTAGTATGTTATGTATTTAAGTATGTATATGTGTATGTGTGTGTTGATATGCAACCATGCATGTACATGTGCATTCGTGAATGTTTATTAACATAACAATGTATACTTACATACATACATACATACATACATACATAAATAGTTGTTTGCATATGTATGAGTGTATGCATTATGCATACAAATGTACATGTATGTATGCATGAAATGTGTGTGCATGTAATATGTAAACAGTTTTTACATACCAACCAGTGCAGTGACGTAGTTAAAATGGGGATCACAACATCAAAAAAAAAGTTGAGATCAAAGTGGAAAATGTAAAAAGTGGAGGGGGAACCAGTTTTAATGTGATGCAAAATTGATGTGTATGATGACCCCCATTGTTAGGGACGCCTATGCTAAGCATGAAAACGATGAAGACGACAACGACGAAAAGCGAACACAACGAAAAAAAAACGTTACTAACGAAATGAACGAAACCAACGAAAGCAACGAAAGCGACGAAACGATGAAAACGATTGGCATGACTGTACTATGTATATATGTACACAGAGCGTGTACAAACAACAACGACGCACGTATGTATGTATGCATGTATGTGTGTGTGTGTGTGTGCTGTTTGTTTGTATGCTATGCACAGACAGGTATACAAACACATATAGTTGAGGGTATGTACGCGCTTCGTGCCTGTTGCAAAATTCAGTGCCGCTGTTTCGTTCGTGACGAAAGGATGTACGCTCGGTATTGTAGCATATGAAACATCTATACATACACACACACACACACATACATCTATATATACATACACATAGATAATAGTAAAGCAAAGCAGTAAAATGTATACAGACGTGATGGATAAAAATGAAGAATATGAGGAACTCTCTCAGCTGTTACAATCATGGAATGTCAGCGAATTATTGCCATTTTTGCAAGGTAAACAAACACGATGAAGCGTTGCCTTAATCGTACTCAATTCTCCCACTCTCTCTCTCTGTCTCTTATGCTCTCTGTCTCTCTCTCGTAGAGGAGTCAATCAATACAAAGGAATTGCAAATGTTAAAACGACATCATCTAAATGATCTACTGCGGAATTATCGTTATGGTACACGCATACGCTTTGAGCATCATTTAGAGCGTTGGCGTCGCTGGTTGAATATGCCACTGCAGGATGCACCACGTGTTGATACGCTGCGGCATTGTAATGATAATAATAACAGTAGGTCACATTGCAATGGTTGCCGCTGTTCCATGTTGAGTGATGTACAAAGGCATAAGAGTCATTCGAAGACAGATCTATTGGATGATAGTTGCAGCAAGCAGTTGCCATCGGAACCCTTCGTTACCTTGAATGAGATGTCAGATGGTACATCCTTTAATATACCCATACCATTGACTGATCATAGTGAACTAGTGCAAACGGAACTAGTTGCGGATCTGGTTAAGCCAGAGTTCACAGAAAGTGAATGTGTCACAAACAATGAGACCGGTGTTTCTGTCTTATCCATACTACAGGCATCACCTGTAAAGGCGCAGACGTTGATCGAACGGCTGGGACATCATGAACAGCTGGATGCAGTGCAGCGACTGCTGTTGATACAACTCATCTGTAGTTACTATGAGGATAATAGATTACATTTAACACTACAGCGCAGTCATTTGCTGGAACGTGAAATTCTACAGCTATTTCCCAAAGAACAACTCTGTTTCTATCGCACCGAAAGACGTGGCAAGATCTATGTTAGATTCACCAATATGAAGCGTAATAAACGTTTTGGTTCCCAACGGGAACAGAAGCGACGACGTGACGAAGCCTCCTTGGCAGCAGAACGCATTTCCTATGCACGCAAGGATGATGTCAACTTTGGCGGCGATGCTTTGACCAGTCCCGAGAGATCAGATTGATATTATAGATTCTTTTAGTTTAGTGTATTTTAATTATTATCAAAACATTTTAAGTTTATTGTGTAATTGTTTATATTTAAGGAATATCATTTCCTTTGATCCTGCCCTTATACAGCGCGTTATACGCATATTTCTTATGTTAAGGAGGACCCCCGTACAAACTATCCTAGAACCATAGACTTCTCCACAAAAGGCTATACCCATATCACTTACTAGGCTCCTTTATTGGGTGCCTAGTAAAGAATATAAATAATATATATATATATATACATATATATATGAATATATATTGGATGTATATTTTCGCTATATAGAAATAAGCTTCTTACTTTCCATTATTCAATTCTTACTCAATGACATCCCATTATGGTTTTGCCCTTTCCATGTATAATACATAAAATAAACTTATATTTAATATATATATATATGTATCTGATATGTATAATATAATTATATATATGCATACAAAATAAAACTGTTTTTTTTTTAAGTTATTTAATAGTTAAAGTGGAAATAGAAATTGTAATCTTAATTATGCTTAACAGAACATCATGTGATGTAGCAAGCAGTTCAGAACTCCTTTCTCTGGTGTAATGTATGGAGCACCGCTTGCCGTTAAAGAAAGTACATCACTTTTACTCTTAATCAGCAAGTTACCAAAACAATTGCTTATATCTATAACTTAAATTAGTGTTGCTGCCACAGGCGCACTCAAATGCTTAATGAAAAATCTAATTAGAAAAATAATTTTCAATATGGTAAAGTTTTTTTTTTACTTTTGTAAGTAAACACCGAACTGTCAATTAAATCAATCAGTTGAAGAAACTGCCGCCAGCACCCCTGCTACTGCTTGCTAGTATGTTAGCTACAGCCCACGCCCTTGCCAACGCACACATACACACGTGCATATATATATATATATATATATTTCAAGTGTAAATTTGTGTGTGTGCGTTAGTGTTTCGACTCTCAAGCTAATTAATTACGCGCTTCTTTTAGCTGTGTTGCCTACATTTTGTGCACTTGAACGCTTGTTTTCTGCTAATTGACTTTATCATTGGCGCGACAATGAACAAACACAACTATCTCACATACACACACACACACACACACACACACACACACACACGCACACACACACTACATGCGTACATTTGTGTATGTGTGTATCTGTGGCCATATGCCCTGTTGATAATAAACTAAAGTAAAAGAAATTGAATTACATTTCCAAATTTTTTTTTTTTAATATGGTTTTTTATGTTCTAAGCGCAAGCAAAGTGCATTCCATTAAACAAAGGGGCGTGTGTTGCTATGCGTATACATGTGTGTGTGTGTGTGTGTTGAGGGTTCTTTTTTTCTATAATTTTTTATACAAACTACACCCATTATATGTACATACATACTATGCATATGATGACAACGCTTTGCAACTATGTAGTGTATGAGGCGATAATAAATAGGTCGTCAGCTACAAAACTATTTGTAGCTTGTGCTGGCCAACGCACACACACACAGGCAGCACAGGCAACATAGCGACAAAGCTACAAAAACCCATAAAGAAATATACAAACAGACAAAAGTTACGCTGTTAGTGGGCAGCAATGAGCTTTTTTTTAGAGCTGTAAAAGCTTTTTTGCTTTCAGTACATACACGCATCAATGCGTGCTCTAACTATCTCTCTCTCCCTCTCTCTTTCCAACGCTCCCACTCTCAAATGCCTGCTTGGTTATGCTTATGTGTGCGTGTATGCTATAGAAAACAGAACAACATACATTTTTTTTTCTTTTTTGTGATCGGTAAATGAAAACAAATTGCAGCTTTTAAATGTTTTTAAAGTGTAGAACATTGATCAATGTTTAGTAGTTAACCAGCAAGTGTATAAAAACAGTTAGTCACAGCTGTAATATAGATATATATAATCACACATATATAACTATATATACATATATGCATATAGTTGCTGCTACTCTTTCAAACGTCTATTTGGTTTTTTAGGCTGTTTTTCTAGCGCTCTTTCTATGTGCGCTGTTGTTGTTGTTTTTCAGCGTTTATCTATGGAATTGAACATACGCTTAATAGGCTGTCTATGTATGTTTTGTGTGTGTGGATGTGTATGTATGTTTGTATATAGACATCTGGTGTGCCGCTTTTTCAAATAGGGAAAGTAGGTCAATTACACGTGTCATATATGAGTGCGTGTACATCTAAGTAGATATATATATACATTTTATATACATACGTATATAGATATCTATATAAATATTTCTGTTTGTATACGTACGCTTATATTTTCACTCTACATAATTACATATTAACTCTTATCTTTTTCTATTATTTGTGTTTTCTTGTTTTTTGTGATTTAAACTCAATTCCATCGATTTGATATAAAAATAACTTTTTGCTGCTTGAAAATTCTATTTGCTGTTCGCATAAACGTTTGTTTATGCACGAAATTCAACGAAACTTTACAAATAAAATGGTCGTTGGGTACTTGCAAACAAATAGATACACACATACACATACAGCACGTACATAAATATGAATTCATTTGAACTGCTTGATAAAATTACTCAGTGTTTGTCTTCACAGGCAAATTTTTTCACAGATAACAGATCTATGGATGTTCTTTGTTCAATTATCTGGTAAGTAACATTTAAGAACTGTAATTCAGCACACGATTGTGCCAAGCAGTTCTATAAGCTAAGCTTATGGATGTTATTAATACGTAATAAAGCAGTTTATTATTTAGTATCTATCTCAGTTGAATAATTTGCGGCTGATTCTTTTCTTTTGTTAAACTACTTAGTTGTGGTTTAAGTTTTACTAAAATATTTGTATGCTTGATTGTGCCATGCCCTAATTAGGCTGCTTATAGTAAGCTCTACTCATATTTCTATTAATTTTCTCTGTAGTTTTGACTAATTAGCAAAGGTAGATTCTATTTTTGGTTATTTTCTTTTTCGATTAGTCTCTAATATTAGATAGATTTTGCTCATTATATTGAATTGGATTAGCTGGTAGATTGTGTATTATTATTTTCACCTTACCACCCACCTGGGTGGCAGCTCATGCTGATGACATAATGAGCATATTTATAACAGGCAACAGCAAGTAGAAACTGGTAACAGCACCTCATCCGTGTGTATATATACACACATACATTTAATTATGTATACACCCAACCAACTAGGGCACCAGCCACACCCCCATAAAAGCACAATAAGCACATATGTATGTATGTATAAATTTGTGTGTGTGTGTGTGTGGGCATACATAAGCATAAAGAGGGCACACGCTTCAAGGCTTTGCTTTTTGCCCAGAAGAGAATTTGGCCATTAAATTGCGCAAAGAAAATAATATAAAAAAAAAGAAAAAGGCAAAAAAAAGAAACAACGAATGAAGCTTTCAAACTGTGGAAAGGACGTTGAAAGGACGAAACCATTGGAATTTTCACAGCGCCATGCGGGTGCCTCTGCTACTGCCACAGTTCCTCCCTCTGTTATCGTCTCTGTTGCTGTTTCTGCAGCAAGACTGGCGCAGACAAACAAAACCAAAAATGAAAGCAACGATAAGAATATGTTGAAGTGTATGTGTATTTGTGTGTGTGTGTGTGTACTCAAGAATTAGGTCAATCGATAAAAGGCAGCGCCAGCAACGTGGCAGCTGCGATGCTAACGTTGTCGGCAGAACGCTAAGGAGAAGCTTCAGCTATAGCTGCGGCTACCTCTGCTGGCTGCTGCTGCTGCAGCAGCACATGCGCCAAGTGAGGGGCGCCAGTTGTCTGGGGGTTGCTGAAAGTCCAAGGAGCTTTTGTTTTCTGGTGCCTCTGCCGCTGTTGCTGGAGCTGGAGCTTCTGCAGAGCCCAGCGGTAATCCAATTGTAGATGGGGCAGTAATAACTAACTGTATATAAGTGTTGCTATGTACACACACACATACTCTGTGTATGTGTGTGTGTGTGTGTTTAAATGGGTATATACTTTTATATATTAACGTTATATGCTATATGTGACCCCAGTAAAAATATATATGTACCTTTATATATATATTTATGATTACATCACGTTGTAAATGTATGTTTCAGTGTATGCCTGTGTATGTGTGTGTGTGTGTGTTTGTGGGGGGTGGATATGGGTGACTTTTAATATTTTATAGGGCAGCTGGTACTGCGATTCCAATTGCGTTCTCGGCTGCTGCTGCTATTTCTTCTCCTACAATTGCTCCTCCCTCTGCAATAGCCCTAACGAATTTTGTAGGTCCATTAGGTGAGGACGCAAAAGAAGTCAGAACTCATTTTTGTATTTTGGTATTTGATATTCGCAACGCTTACAGCATACTATGTAATATATAATGCCGTATAATGAATGGGTTTTATTTTGAGGCTATAAAAGGTTGATTTAATTTGAGTTAAGTTGATTGCTTTTTCATTTCAATTCGCATTTGTACGCTCATTATCTTAAGTATATACAATTACAATTGTCTATATATACTATGTATTATTTATGAACTTCCTTGATCCTTAATATGTCCTCTATTCATTTCTTTAATATTAAAACTGCTGATAGCACTGCTTTCAGTTACTTAAATGTACTGCTTTTGCACTGCACCAGCACTACACTTGCACTGCTTACTAATATACCAACTCAAATTTGCGTTAGCGGCAGAGCGCAAGTTTGCGTAATACGTTATTAAACATTAACTAACGCCAATTTGAGTTAAATGCGCAACGCATAATTGCGTTAACAGAATAATGCAATATTGCGTTAGCATGTTATGTTAGACCATTTTGAGTAGTGTGAAGTTAGTTGCGGTTGTTATTTTAAAGCGTGTTATCTGTGGGCGCTTTTTTCGGTAGTTTTCTTTTAATTTTTCAAATATTTCCTTTAATCGGGCAGTGCTTTGTGTTTTTTTTTCACTGTTAAACATTGTGCTAATAGAATATCAACTTACCCCAGTTTCAAAAACCGTTTAAATCAGGTTAATGGCAGTTTTCACAGTTTTGCCTTATCAGCCCCAATTGATTGCACACTAAATTGCATATTATTTGAAATATATTTTATTGGTAGGCAGTTTTGAAGAACATTTGTAATGACATTTATATATAATGAACATGTTTTCAAATAATCATTTTCATTTCTTACCATTTCATTTTTTTTGTATTTTTAATATTCTTTCTATGTATGTATATAATAAATTTATTTATATTTTGTTATCTTTGTTTTTTGTTTTTGTTTTTTATATTTTATTTTCCTATTTTCTTTTGTTTTAGTAGCTGCATTTGCATTTTTGTTGCACTCTTGTTGTTGTTGTTTTATATTATTTTCTTTTTTGTTTTTGGGCTTGTTCTTTAATGCATATACCTTGTAAACTTATTTAGTTTATATATATATATATATATATATATATATATATGTATGTATAATATATATATATATTTGTATATGTATATGTGTGTGTATATATATATAATGACTTATCTTTATATATATATAATATATATATATATATATTATGCTATTATATTTTATATTATTATTTATTTATCAATAATCAATATCGTAGATCACCAAAACTTGTTTTAAAAAAATGTTTACACGAATGTTTTATATTCTTTGCTATTTGCCTCTTAGTTGTTGTTGTGTTTTCTAGCTTTTCTCTTGATTCCCTTTGCTTTTGATTTTGAACAGTTAACAAATTTACTGCTGCTTGTTGTTGCTGTTGTTTCTTTACCTTTGGGTACTTTCTATGGCCTGTTTCTACTCTGTTTCGTCAGTTAATATATATATATATTCTTTTTATGTATATAATTTGCGCTTCTTTATGTATTTTTCTTCTTCTATATACTTTTAAATACGCTTGTACATAGCTATGTATCATATCATATCATATCGTATCGTATAGTATGTATGTATGTATATTTATCTATCGTTTGTTTGTATGTATGTATGCATTTAGTCTACATATGTACACAAAAGTACACATGATACGGCTGCCAATATATATATTCAAATTCCTAATTGGATCTTGCCATGTCTCTCTCGTCACAAATGTAAGAATATAGGGATATTATTATGTTGTTAACCAATATAGGGAAATTTTCAAACTATAAATTTACCATTGTTAATTTTGTTTTACATTATTTTTCTTTAGATAATAAATTCATAATTGGCCTTATATAATAATAACTACATTGTATGCGTGTTGTATGGATCTGTGTGTGTGTGTGTGTATGTTTAGTGTATGTATGTGTGTGTGTGTTTGTGTTTGTGCCTATAATATTGAGTTTACAATTTGCTAATTACATATTAGAATTGCTATTTTTTTGTTTGTATAGAAAAAGTTGAAGCTTATTTTTTTTGTTTTCTTTCGTTTTTTTTTATTTTTTATATAATTTTATTTATTAATTTTAAATTATTTTTTATTTGTTATTATTATAATTATATTATTTTATTATTAAATTTATTTAATTGTACGAATTTTACGTTTTAGTTTGTAATTTGGGTACACGACGGCGGGGATAATATGATTAAAGTGTTTTTATTTTTTCTTTTTGTTGTTTATTTTAATATTTTCCTTTTGTTCTGTTTTTGTTCTTATTAGGTTTTTCATATATGTATATTTATATATGTATATAGAAAATGTACCGTTATTATTATTATTATTTAAAGTTTAGTTGCTCTCTTTATGTATATTTATTTGTTGTTGCTGTTGTTGTTGTTGTTGTTGTTGTTGTTGAAACTATCTATGGCTAATCATATTTATAAGTTGTTCATATGTTTTAAAGGCAAATGTTTCATTTTTTTTTTGTTAGAACTCAAAAATCCTTTTTTTCTTAGTTTTTTTTCTAAGTTTTTAGTTTTAATAGAGATCGAAAGAGAGTGAACGTTATAGAAAGAGAGAGAATTGATGTCGGTGCTATATATATTTATATAGTTTACTATATCATTTTCATTTTTTAACTATCTTTGCTAAACCCCGATATGTTACTTAGTGAGTGTAGCTGTTTCTGTGTATGTGTGTTAGTTATAGTTAAGATTTGTTAGTACTTATGTGGTGTGTGTGTGTAGTGTATTGTAGTGTAGTGTGTGTTCCTTTGGGTATTGTCCACGTTGTGTTCTAAGGTGTGTCCCAACGATTTGTTGATTTGTCCTTAAATTGCTTTTTTATTTATATAAACTGTTCTTTATATGATAATGATACTCATAACTATATCGCATAAGATATATAATATTATATATATATATAAATATAGAATTATAGTATATGTATATATATAGTATATGTGTCATGTATAATACAACTTGAGTTATGCTTAATTTATAATTTTAACTAATTTATAATTTTACTTTTGGCCTTTAGCTTAACGGCCTTAGAATCTAAATCGTATATTAAGTATTATGTACACATTTGCCAGTTGACATGGATAGTGGGGTGAAGGGGGTGTGGGGTACGAATTATAGGGTATCATTTGTCAACCTCTTTGGCAATGCTTAACATATCTATTACTTGACTTTTAACTCGTTTTTTTCTTCTATTTTTTGTTTTTTTTAAATCTCTTTTTTGTATGCTGCTTTTACCCGTTGTTCCTTTTGTTTAGGAACTTTATGGGGAGGGCCCTTGCGTTTATGTACAATCGATTGCAAACGTTTCGATAATACGTTGCCTAACTAACGATAACATGTATACTGTAATAATAACGGTATGTGACGTGTAATGTAACGGTTTTTGTGACTGATTTTTGGTTTTTAAATTTTGAAATATTTTTTTTATGAATATTTTGAATACTCGTAAACTTAAATGACTGACTAACGTTTTGAATAACAGACTATGTGTGTGTATGTGTGTAACGATAAATGTAGGCGATGTCGATAACGATTGCGGTTTTTGAATGAAATGCAATTGGTCGCTCTAAACCTATCAAGAAAACGTTATATTATGTGTATTAGTAAATCTTTTTTGTATCGATAAATCGATCATAACTATGAATTCTATGGGGAAGTACGCGTAGTATTGAAGTATTTGTGTTAGTCAGTGACATATATATATTGTATGATATGATTGTTTGTTTATAGTGAATGTCATGGGCTCGAAACAATAACAATTAATAGGGATATTCCCATTTATAATAAATATGACTAATAGAAATAAGAAATCCCCTGTCTATATACTTTAATAATCTTTATAAATAATGGGAAATATTTTAATGCAACAGAAGTACCGCTAATGCTACTATTTATAGCTTTAACCAATTCATCAATAGAAACATAATTTTATTTTTTTAATATTTATTTATAATAATTTTTATTGTATTTATTTTTGTTTTTCTCGCATAATCAAAATGAACATTTAAATTTCTTTTTTATCGCAAATTTTCTCTATATGAAAAAACATTGGCAGTGATAATAACTATATATCTTTTTTAAGGGGATATTATTTTTCTTTTCTTTTCAAAAAACAATTTTTAAAAATGATTTTGAAAATGAAAAAAAAAAACAAAGCTATAAATTTAATTCCACTAGATATGGTTTATGATTATTTATATATATATATATATATTTATTTATATATATGCTATGTATGTATATGTATTATTTTGTATGTAGTTAACAATATGTGAACGTATTAGTAGGGGTATTTCTTCACTTGTCTGTATAGTTTAATTTTTAGGTTATACTCCGTTAAGCGAGTCACCTCAAAGCTCATTCACAGTAGAAGTTTAGAGTATAAACAAAGGGTATATGGATTGTGTGTAGGGTATGCGTATGGTCTGCTATGCGGAACTGAAATGTATTCTTTTGAATTCAGTTTTAATTTCTGATGAATTAAACTTTGTATTGACGATTATTATGTACTATAGATAATTGCCTTGTATATTTGAACTAATTAAAAAAGAGTTCCAATTTTTATATGAATTATGCGCATAAGTATATATATATATATATATATATATATATATATATATATAGATCTATGTATATATATCCCTATATATATATATATATATATATATATATATCGGCATTATTTTTTTTAGGTAATTTGCTTTTACTTTTTGCATTTCTCTCTCTTTGGTACACGGCTAAAGGCTACGCAATATATTTTATACGTAATGCTTTATTAATATATATATAAACATATATATCGTTATCGTTATCGTATCATATATATATATATATATATGTATGTATATATATATATATTATTGCTCTACTCTTTAATTTGTATTTCATCTTTATATAAATATTTAATGTATATTGTACGATTAGGATAGATGCGCTATGTCTATGCACTATGTACAGTGTGATGTATGTATGTATGTGTGTATTTATATGTGTGTGTTTGGTATGTGCAAGTGTGTTAATAGTGTGTCTTTCTATGTGAGTGTGTGTGTGTATGAGTGGCATTTGTTCAGTTTTAACTAACTATAACAGAGGCTAGCATAATATTATCGATAGCTATATTATGTATGTATGATATATATATGTATTTGTATGTATGTATTTATAAATATAAATATATATATATATAATAATATATATGTATAAGTTAAAGTACATAGTATTTATGTATAATCATTATTTAATTATTAAGTTGTTTCAATTTATATTTTTTTTATGTTTTGTTTTTGTTTTGTGAATCACATTCGCGCCATATGCAAAACTAATAATGGTTTTTCTTCTTCTTTCTATTTGTTAATTATTCCTTTTATTAAATACTCTTTCTCTTTGCCTATTCTTTTATGTCTTTTATTTTTGTCTTCTTTTGTTTTACAAACGTGCCAAGAGTGTTCTACACAACGTTTAAACTTGTTGTCTGTCAGTGCATGAAAATTCTAATTGGTATTCTAATTGGAAATATACAAGAGATCAAAGTTTAATGGCCTGACAGATAGCGCTGTGCAGATAGAGAGCAAAAGAGATAGTCATTGGGACAAATACTGTGTGAAAGAGCGAGTTAGTTGAGATAGATAGATAGAGAGAGAGAGATAGAGTCAAAGTTTGGTGGTTAAGGATTTATATACTCATACAATAAGCTTAGTCTCAGTGAGATTTTTAAAGTTAGTTATAAAGAGAAAGTGTAAGTGTGTGTGAGAGAGAGTTACAAATTACGCGACTGACACTTTCTTTTACTATCGTTTCTTTTCGTTTTTCTCTTATTCCTTTCTTTTGTTTTTACATAAATGCATTCGAAATTTGAGTTTAGCGGCAAACCTAATTACAATATAATAAATATCAAATAATTATTTTGCATTTACACATGTCATTTACAAATGTCTTTATGTGTGTGTGAGTACGTGTGAGTACTTGTGTATGTGTGTGTGGTACATAGTAGTAGAAGAAATACTGCATAGTCGGTATCATTATCGTTATCGGTATATCGGTATCGGTAGTATACAAAATAGTAGACAGTGCTTGTTGTTATATATTTTATATATATATATATAGATTCTTGTTGTGTTAGCTTTGTTGTTGTTGTTGTTGTCGTATATAGTACTCCAAGTACTATATACTGTATATACTATATATACCATATATATACTATATAGTATATAAGTATTTGTATGTAAACAGTGGCTTCACGTCTTTCTTTATAACTATTTAGAAGAAGCTCTTCAAGAAGCCAGCGGGTCCAGCCTGTAAAATATGTTATATTGGGTTTTGATTAGTATATTAAAAAATTACTGGGAAATTTTAATAGTATACAGTTTCACTTACGTCCTGTTGCTGCTGCTGTTGTGTTTGTGCTTGTTTGACTTTGGCTTGAGCGATCTTTAAGGCTCTGTAAGTAGAAATTAAATATTAGAAATATGGGAATAGTATATGAAGTAATAGAGGGAAATATCATTGGAAAAAATATAATAAAAACTAAAAATAAAATCAGAAAATCATAACAATTGTAATTATAAATAGGGTTTACATAATAGTGGGAAATTTATTTATGGGCAATATAATGGGAAATATATTATGGGTGACACATGCTGGGCGTTTATAAAATAAATATAGGAATACTATAATTCGAAAATTATAAATAGTGGGAAATAAAATAATGGTAAATTATAGTTTTCACTTACTGTTGCAGATCCATAATGGTTTTCTCTTTGGCATTCTGCTCCTCCTGTGACATTTGTACCAATTGCAGCAGTCGCTCCGTTTCGGTTGCCGCCTTCTTGTGCTCTTCTTTTGTGTTTTGCAGTTCTTTAACGCAGCTGTAAATGAGAAAATAGAATTAAAAGGGGAACAAGAATTGAAAATAATTATGAGACAAAATATCCCACATGGCTGATGTTGGTTTTGAAACAAAAAGTTTTGTTGTGGTTACATATTCAGGGAATTCTGTCTTAATAATGGTACACATTGCATTGTATTCGGAAATTTCCTAATAATACTTACGCCTCAAGCTGCCGTTGTGTATCCATAAGCTTTTTGTTAAGCTCGCCAGCTGCTGCTGCACCGCCTCCCTGGGTTTGCAGTGATTTCTCCAGCTGATCCATTTGCTCCTTTCGCTTGCGCAATTGTACATCGAAATCGGACATTTTCTTTTCTTTGTCCTCGATATCCTTGCGCTTAGCCTCGATCTGCTTACGCTGCTCATCGATAATTTTGCGTTCACCTTCGGTAGCCTTAGCCTGGTTGTCAATCTGCTTGCGCACTTCCTCCAGTTGCTTCTGTTGCTGCTCAAGCTGTTGGCGTTGCACGTCTGTTGCTGCTGCACCTGCACTACCAGCTTGTTGCAGCTGCTGCATTTGCTGTTGCAATGTTTGTATTTGTTGTTGCAGTTGCTGCACTTGCTGCTGTGATGTCTGCAGCTGTTTGGCTTGCTCCTGATTAGACATCTGTGGGTGTATACTCTTAGTTAGGAGGTTGACTTGGTGGCCAGTTAATTTGTGGACTTACCTGACTCTTCTCTAGCTCCTGCACCAAGAGCTCCAGTTGCTGCTGGAAGCGATCACGTTCCGTGCAGGCTGCTTGCAGCTCACCCTTGACCTTTTCAAGCTCCTTGGCATCGACACCGCCGCTGGCTGCTGCCGTTTGTTGCTGCTGTGCTGCCTGTTGCTGTTGCTGCGTCATTTGTTGCTGCATCTTCTGCATCTGTGCATGCTGATCCTTGATGTGTTGGTCCATGAGCTGTGCGGACACATAAGGTTGGAGCTAGGTTTTAGATTAAATTCATATTAGTTTCGCTTACCTGTATGCGTTTGTGCATCTCCTGAGCAGCCTTGTCCGCCATATCGGCGCGATTCTTCTCCTGTTCGATAACCTTGCGCCACTGTTCGATCTCTTCGCGTGTGGCGCCACCTGGTGCCGCCGCTGCTGCCGCCTGCTGTGGTCCTGCCGCTGCCAGGGCGCGTTCTGATTCCTGCAGCTTCTGCTGGAGTGTTTGTATCTCCTTCTGCATGGCCTGTAATTCGGCGGGTGCAGCTGGAGCCACGGGCTGTCCATTGCGAAGTTTGCGATTCTCCTCGCGTGTCTTTTGCAATTCCGTTTCGGCATTTTGAAGTTCCTTTTGGAAGTTCATTAAGATCTCTTGACTCTTCTCTAGCTGCAGCACCAGTTGTTCGCGTTCCATGGCCAGCTGTTTGACATCGTTTTCCAGTTTCTGGACATGCTTCTCCAGCTGCGGATGTGCACCAGCAGCGGCACCACCGCGACTTGATTGCCGTAATGATTCTTTTTCGGATTCAGATTTCTCGAGACGATCATGTAGACGTCCGAGTTCAGCGCCCATACGGTCGAACTCGATACGTGTGGATTCGGTATTCTCCTGCTGTTTGGCCAAATGCATTTGTGCCTTCTCCAGTTCCTTGGCCAAGCGACCTGCTTCCAGTTCGGTGGCATCGCGCGACTGCAGCGCCTTCTCAAGGCGATCTCGCAGCCGATCGATCTCCTGTCGCTCGCCCGCTGACATTAATGCGGACGACCGCACCGGCTCGCCGGGGCTCACCGAGGACTGTTGCAGGCGCAAACGATCGACCTCCTTCAGCAGTTTCTCGTGCTTGTCCCGTGCCTTCTCTCTTTCTATATGTGCACGTTCTAGCTCGCTGCGTTGCTTGTCCTGATTGGCCAGCAACTTGGCTACCTCGCCCTTTGACAATTCCAGCTGTAAGCTGGTCTCGTGCAGCTTCGATTCCATATTCTGTATCTCGTTCTCGATCTTATCATATTTATCCTTGTACTTCTCAAAGGATTCTGACTCATACTGTGACTTGCCACGTATCGTCTCTAGCTCCATCAGCGTCTTATCTAGTTTCTCGCGCAACCTCTCATTCTCTTCCTTGAGCCGACGCGTCTCGCGTCCAAAGGTATCTGTGTCTTGCAGCTTGCGCAGCTCCACTTGACTCTTCTCATAACGCTCGCGCATCTTCTCCAACTCCACAGCATAATGGGCTGCCTCTTCCTTGGCCGACTCAACGCTGGCACTTGCTTTGGTCTGTGCCGCATGAGCACGTTCTAACTCGTATGTGACACGCTCCAGCTCCGATTGGAAGTGCTCCTTCTCGCCCTGCGAGCGTCGTATATCCGTTTGCAGCTTATCGAAGCGATCTCTATTATGCTCCAGTTCACTTCGCGCATTATCCTCGCACTCCTTGGCACGACTCAATTGCAGTGCAGCACGATCGCAAGCCTCCTGTAGTCGTGTGCTCTCATCCTGTAACTTGCGCAGATCTTCGCGAGCCTTCGATGCGGCCAGGCCTGAACGCTCAGCCTCCACTTCAAGACGAGCACGATCCGCTTCAGCTGTATCGCAGCGTGATTGCAATCGATAGATCTCATTTTGAGCACGATCATATTTCTCTAGCATCTTCTCGAACTCCTTGTTGGAAGTGTCCTTCTCATCGATCAATTTCTGGCTGGCATATAGTGCCTTATCCAGTTTTTCCTTGAGTATTTCCACCTCAGTGACAGCATCGTCACGCTCCATCTGCAATAAGCAACAAGGATTTCTATAGATTGGATTGGGATTTGGATAGTTGGTGGTGGTGCTGGTAATTGTAGTGGTAGTGGTGGTGGTGGTTTTGGTATTGGTATTGGTGGTATTGTTGGGTCTGGGGCCAAGCAGTGTTCAATTTAAGCTACATAATTTACAAACAGCCAATTCACTTGTAGGATTTTTTTTTTCATTTCAGTTCACATGCGTTTTAACGATTTTCAATTATCGTTTATAGATTAGTAATTAGTAGTAAAGGTAGTAGTAGTAGTAGTAAGTAGTTGTAGTAGTAGTAGACAAGTCAAGTAGTATATAGTATATTATATATATATAGTTAGTATATAGCCAATAGTATATATATTAATATATATGTGATGGATACCTTGTGCAACATTTTTGATGTTCTGATTTTGATGATGTGATGATGAATGTACACAAAGATGTACCAAGGATATTTAGGTGGATGGACTTTTGTTGTTGTTGTTGTTGAAAAATTTACCTGTAACTTTTGTTGTATAGCATGAGATTTCTCATAACGCTCCTTAAGTACTTCCAAATCGGTTTGCATCGCCTCCCGATCGCGTGCGGCTTTCATCAGTAGCGTCTGTGATGATTCCGAGCGCTCCTTGAGCGTTTCCAGTTCGTCCGAGAACTGATCCCTTTCCTTTTGTATACGCGCTAGCTGCATCTGTTGTTTGTGTTTTCGTTTTTTTTTTTTAATTGATGCAAGGTATAACAATACACACACACACACACACCAAGAAACACACACACACACAGACGTATGCATATAGATATGTAACACACACAAAGTACGAATTAAAATTAAAAGATAGTTTTGCGTTTGGCATGATATATCATAGGGTATTAGTATATATATATATAGTGTATATATGTATGTTAGGTATATATATATATGGTATATATGGTTTAGTATATATATGTACAGTTTACTTTGTAAATAGGGGTTAATAAGTGGGTTTATAGGTGGTCAGTTATTGACAACATATTACATATACGTTCACAGACATCGATAAGGCAAGTTTCACTACGCGTATTGCATGGCTCGGCATTGGTATGTGTATTCATGTGTGTGTGTGTGTGTGTTGGTATATATGTATGTGTTGTTGTATGTGTATTTGTGTGTGTGGGAGTACTTGAAAAGTTTGTTGTTTTTTTTTTGTTTTTGTTTTGGATGGTTGGAAAATGAGAGTAGGGAAAAGAGAGCAACCGCATGCATACCTGCGTCTTCTCAAGCTTCTCGCGTATACGATCCGTATCCAGGGTGAGAGTTTCGCGTTCCTTCTGCATGCGTGCCGCTTGACCCAATGCTTTGTCCAGCTGCGATTGCAGATTATCATAGTCATAGGTGAGCTTCTCCTTTTCGAGTACAAGACGTCGATTCTCGGTGCCAGCTTTATCGAGTTTATCCTGCAGATGATCAACCTCATTCTGTGCTTTGTCCAGTGAATTTTGCAGCTTTTCATGCTGCAGCTGCGCCTTGCCTAGCGTTGCCTGTGTACGTTCCATTTCCTCCTTGATCTTCTCCACCTCGGAGAATGCCTGAATGTTGTGATGATGCACATGTTTAGGATTGTATGGAAGGGTTTTTTTTTGGATTACCAAGTCAGGATTTGAGTTGGGGGTTTTTTTGGGAAAATTTTCTTTTTTGGGGGTTTTTTTTTTAAACTAATTTTGCCTACCCGATCGCGATCGGCGTGTATACGCGATACACCGCTCTGTGCCTTCTCCAGCTCCTGGCGTAGACTCTCCTGTTCACCTTGAGCATTTTCCAGCTTCGCCTTGAGTCGATACACTTCACCCTGGCTCTTTTCCAGTTTCTCCTGTAATGCGGCTGCCTCTTCGCGTGCACGTTCCGCATCCGACTGCATGTTATCGAGTTATCGGGTAACAATCGTTGGTATTTTGGTTGGGTGTTTATCAAGTTGAGTTGAGTTATCGTTGCATCAATCAAGGGTAAATTGGATGTGGATACGGATATTATTTACAGGCACCATGTGAGGAATGATCTTAAATGATTGACTGACTGACTGTTCTGATTGATTGATTGATTGACTGACTGACTGATTGATTGACTGATTGATTGATTGTTTTTTTTTTGGTTTTGATTGCTTGTCTGACTGAATAGCAGACAAAGAGTTAAACAACAACAAATTTACGAGTACTTAAAAATATAATTACGATATAAAATACGATAACAATAAATACATATAGACTATAACAATTACGATAACATTTACAACGATTAGAGCGAGCGATAAATGCTGTGCGAGACTGAGCACAAAGCGATTTCTTACACATGAATGATGGGCACACATAGTGAAAGAGAAAGAGAGGTGGAGAAGATAGAAAGAGATAAGGAAAGAAAGAGAGAGAGAGAGCGAGCGAGAGAAATGGCAGGCAATGAGGACAATGTCTTGGGCGTGGCATGAAGCTGTCGTTGACAAACTGACAGCATTAGGCGATAGATGGCGCTAGGGTGCACAATAAGGTGTGAGCGAGAAGAGAGAGTTGAAGAGAAATAGATAGAGAAAGACAAGGTGCATGTGCTTTTGTGTGAGTGAGTGTTTGTGTGAAAGGAAAAGCTACGTGTATTTAGGCTAAAGTAAAGAAAAGACTTTAAGGCTAACTGATGTATAGGTGTGCGTGTGAATGTATGTATGTGTGTGTGAAAAATGTACAGCTGCGTGATACTGCGTATAAATATGTATGTTGTCTGTTTGGGTGTGTGTGTGTGTGAATACAAGATATTAGGAGCTTAGTCAAATCGAGCTCAAGTTTTTCGCAACTTTTTTCGAACTTCTTTTGAATGGCGTTGCCAGAGTCACGTTTTCCACGTGGCTGCAACTTTTGTCAGTATGCGAGTATATGTGTGCGTGACTGTGTGTGTGTTGTATGTATATTCAACATTCCACATGAAGAACTTCTTTAAAGTAATATCTTAAAAACTTTACCAGACGCTGTTTACCTGAAGTTTGTTTACAGTCAAATAAAAGGAACTTCTTCGAGAAATGTTTGAGATGGAAATTTAACTGCTTTAAGGGATTAGAATTGATAACTGAATTTGTACGTATATATATAGAGTTAAGATATATATTTAAGTAGAACGTGGAATATATGTAAAGGTATATTCTTTAAGGGAAAACATGCTACTTGGCTGAAGTCAGGGAGAAGTTCCTTTATACTTTCTTTATACAGGCTTAACTTTGTTTCAAGGAAACCTTACTTTCAGTTGTAAAACTAAGTAAAATTGTGATTTAATATTATAACTGTTCTTACTATAACTTCTTATGTTCTAGCTAGTAAATCTGTAGTTTTATATAGTAAATCAACAGTTTTATGTGGTGAATTCTAAGCTGCATCTGGAAGTTTTGCCTTTTGTTTTCCGAGTAGGGATTGTACTTTGTTTCTTTTGCTACTTCATTGGAAAATATCATTTTTTCTAAGTTCCAACTTTTTCTGTATAATGTAGTTATATGCAGGATAAATCTTCTTTCTCAATGGGGCATATCAATTGGGGGTAAAGTCGCACACACAACACATGCGGAGGGCGGCTACAAATCCAATGAAAGGTAAAGACACACACATTAAAATGCAGATCCTTTTGATGACAGATGTAGTTGAGATGGACTCAAAGCGATTTATACAAGGTTTGAATGGATGTCTATATATAGAGTATGTAGTATATATGTTAAGGTATAGCCATGTATAGGTGTATGTATATATATATATATAAGTATATGTATATGGAGTATGTGATTAGTGTGAGTTATGTGTATGGTTTTTTTTAAGACAAGGCAAGAGTTAGGTGTAATAATATATAGTAACTCTGGAACAATTATGCTAAAACACTTGATATTAACTATAGATACGTTAAATCGATTAAAAAGTTATCGAATAATGTTTATTTGATTTTCATCAAGTGTTTTAGTATGAACTGTTACTTTTAAATTGTTTGTTTTGGTTTGTTTGATTGTTGTTTTAAGCATTTACTCACAAAACGTTTTTCAGTTTCGCCCTATATATAGAAAATGAATGTAAGCACAACGATTTAGATAGAGTTTAGGTTTTAGTATACAATATAGATATGTAGTAATAGTTTTTTTTAAAAAATTAGAAAATATTTAGAGACTCTTTTTATTATAATTATTTTTTCATTTTACTTTTACGTTAAAACTAAAGCTATGCTAAAAAAACAAAATTTCAACTGTACAAGAAGTAGTACAAAGTTTATCGAAAATTGTCGATAACTGTTAGCAGCATTATATACACATTTCTAGCATAGTATTTGGCACTTCTTTTCCACTTTTTTCTTTTCTTTTTATCAAAAAGTTTTATATACAAATTTACACTCAAAATTTACTTTATTTTATTTTTATTTCATTTGCAGTTGTGCATAGGTATATGTACGTATGTGTGTGTGCGTGTGTGTGTGCATATGTTTTGACTATGTATATGTGAGTATGTGTATTTGTGTGAGTGTGCTGTTAATGCTGTGACAACTGAATTGTAGTTGCTGTTGTTGTTTTTGCTATGTGATTCAAGTGAATTTCAATAGAGAATTTTGTATTAGATGTACATTTGCTTAAGGAAAGTATAGAGACCAATGAGTATAGGTTAATAGAAGGAAGTAGTAATAGTAATAGTATCGATAGTATATGTATAGAGTATCGATACTGTTACTCGCTCAAGTATATATAAATTTAGTAGTAAATTAGCACACGCACACAGAAAGACACATGAAATATTGCTTGCACTTTTTTTTTGCGACAACTAAAAGAGCACTCAGATTTTTTTTATATATATATAGAAGTATATATAGTAGTATATATAGTATATAGTATATATATATATATATATATATATTAAGTATGTATGCAGTTAGTATATATGTATATATATGTATGTAATTGTATATATATATGAACAAATTCAAACTGTACCTGTGTGACTCTCAGCTCAGCCTGTGTGCGACGCAATTCAGCTGCTGCCTTGTCCGCACGCTCCTGCGCCCTGTCCAGCTCCTGTGATGTGGTCATTGTGGTGCGTCCAAACGTTGTCTATGCGTTGAGCGAAACAATTTAATTAGTATTGAATAAAGTACAGTTAAACAAAAGCTTAAGACAAGACAACCGATAAAACTAACAACACATAAAAAGAGAGATAGAAAGCAGAGCAAGAATCTAAAATGAAATGCATTCCAATAGTTGCAAGCAATTTGTGTTTAGCTGAAAAATAACATAAGAAATATTCTAAACAGGCAATCATGGCGTATACTTAATATAATAATTATATATAATGCTGTGTGTGATTTTTTTTGAGTAAAGATGAGAACATGAGTCTTGTTTTTGGTAACCTTTTTTTAAGGAAAGTTTTGTTTCTTTTTGTGCATAAAAAGTGCATTTAACGCTTTTGTTTTTCATAACTTATATACAATCATTAATTTGTTTATATATATTTATAAAATAATTTTGAACAATTTTGGTATTAATTATATACAATTTAAGTGTTTGCTGAGCGTTTCACCTACAACTAAAGCCTGTGTAAGCTGTGCTACATGGCGTATACTTATTGCGTTATGAGCCTGTTTTGATATAGTTTGACATATTGCTGTTCAAATTACTGACCAATCAACTGATTAAGTGACTAATTGTCTAATTGTTCGTTTGACTAGTTGACTAATTGACGAATTGCCTAATTGGCTGTTTGCCCTACTAATGCTACGCCTAAGTTCGAGCTATTTTGACCTTTTCTTTATTTTGAGGTTTCAACGACTTACCGATATTTTGCCTGTTTCGAACATTAACTTTTGTACATTCTGTAAGAGTTATATGATATTTATATAAAAAGGGATATATATATTTTCATATATATATGTATGTAGGTATTCATATAAAAGATATATTCATGTTTAGCAACAATTAAAACCACTGAAACCAACACAACAGAGACGTTGCATGGGCATACTTAATTAGAGGCGTTGATTGGTTGGTTGATTCAAACAACTCGCTTGAATAATGCACTTCAATTTGTCAGCATGTTTTATTGTTGTGGTTGTTGTTGCTGTTGTTGTGTTAGTGTCTAAAGATTAAATCAAAAGCCCCTTTACACCATTTACACGTTAGGTAAACAGTGGGCGGGGTATGAGCATGTTAGGTGTTGAGTGCTGATACAATTGTATTGCTGCTACAATGTACTAAAAGTAGCTGCAAATTGTGTGTACGTATGAGTGTATGAATGTCTGTATGTGTGTTAAGTGAAAGCGTAAACTTTAACGAATGTGTTTTAAGGCGAGACTTGAAAAGTTTCTGCAATATGTTAATTATTTAGGCAAAATATCAGCTAGACGTTAGATTTATTAGGCGCATGGCAAAAGCCAAAGGCTACGGACCAAATGCCCAGAAAAAATATATTAACCAGCTAGTAGATTTAAGAAGTTAGTAATTGTGACTAATAAGGGTATTACGTATAGTTATACTACTCTTTTCGGTTAGTTAAATGATATTGTGAAGGGTTTAAGCTATTTAAAAGTTGAATTTGAAGTTCTAACAGAATCCTTAAAAAGATTGCAAAGTTTTTAAGCAACTTCTAACCAAAAACTTTACTTAAGGCTAACTATATACATATATATATATATAAACTAGGCTAATTAAAAGGAAAGTATTTCTCTATAGTTTTGCAACAGAAACTCTTCAAGGATGTGGCAACTAGTATATTTTTGAAGTTGCAACAAATTTTAAATGTTTCATGTGTGATTTATGCTTAAGCTAGTTTGGTGCAGTGTTGACTGTACTTTAACTAAAGGTATGTATGTTATAAACGAGCAATCTTATTTTAGTTACAGTTTGCATAGGTATAGGTACAGATACTGTTACTGGTACAGGTACAGGTACAGGCATAGGTGCTATTTTTTTGGTACTAGTTAGGTAGAGGCATTAGGCTTACTTTGTGTAGTGTGGTTTGTTCTTCTAGCTGCATCTATGGTTGGTTAATGTATTATATAGTTATATATATATATGTAAATATATATATAGTTACATATATTAAGATATAGTAGAGTGAAAGTTGTAGTTGTTGTTGTAGGGATGCGAGATGTTGTTGTAGTAGTTGTAGTAGTAGTAGTAGTAGAAGTTGTACGTGTTACATGTAAATATAATAGGCACACATAGAGGCAATATATGTAGTAATGACATTGATTAACTGGTATCGTTTGTCGATATTAAATATTGATTATTTTATAATAATTTTATATGTATATATGTACACTGAACACAGAGGAACATATACATACATAAGGTTAAAGATATATAGATATAGGTAAATTCATTTTGTTTTTCATATTTTGTATATATAAATTGAGCCGGTGGAAACCGGTTATAATGCACGAGTACCTGGGAACGTTCCAAATCGTGTTTAAGCCGCTCATTTTCCAGTTCCAGACGTGCTATGCGCTGTTTGGTTGACTCCCAATCGGCACTGCTGCGTCCCATCTCACATGTAGCCTTCTCCAGTTCAGCCTTGGACTTGCCCAGTTCACTTTGAGATGCTTCCAGTTTGATTTCCAAACGTTCACGCTCATTCACCGCACGTTCTAGTCGTGTCTGTAGCTTCTCCACATCGCTTTCGGCTGCACGTAGCTTCATCTTGTAGTCGGTCACTTCGCGTTCATGCAAATCTCGCTCCTCTTGCTTTTCGTGCTCGGCACGATCTCTTTGCTCACGCAATTGAGCCATTTGTTTCTCCTTGTCACCGATAGCTTCTTCTAGGCTGGTTAATGCACCTTCGGAGCTGCTGTGATGTGCTTGCATTGCGGAGAGTCGTGCACGTGCCATATCCACTTGATTATCTTTTTCTTTTAGCAAGTCCTCGAGATTCTCAATCTATGAATGGTTTTGTCAATATATTTGTGTATTTTTGTATGTGTATGTGTGTGTGTTAGTTAGCTAACCTTGCGCTGTAGCACACTTATTTTACGATCCTTAATATCCATGTGATCCTTGAGTTCGGTTAGTTCACTGGTTAAACGATTACGCTCCTGTACCGTCTGCAGTGTACCCTGTGTCTTCTTTTCAATTAGACGATTCTTCTCCTCAAGGCGTGCACGCATCTCCTCAACATCAGTGTGCAGCATATTGTAGTGCTCCTCTTTGGCACATAGCGATTCCTTGAGCACCGCTATGTGCCGCTGATAGTCCTAACGAAAGTTATTTATACTGTGCATAGGACATGGTACATAGATTTTATACGCAATTGCTATCAATTACCTGATGTTGCTCCTCTAACGTTTTCATTTTGGCCGCCATCGCCAGTATCTCTTGATCCCTTCTTTGTATTTCAAGACGGAATTCGTCCAACTGTTTTGCGCACACACACACATTGGATGTTTGTGTGTATCACATTTAATAATGGATCAAAAAGGTATAGGGATAAAGGATTTATATATATATAAACACATATAAGATAAAATTTCTATATTTTTTTTCGTGTTTTTTTTTAAATTTGCAACACAACTGCACAAAGCAAGACGCAGCTGCTGCCTACAAAAAATTTCTATTTCTTTTTTCTCATTTTTTGTTGCATACTTTTAGGTGCGAAATTGCGGCGCAATTGTGTACAATATGTGATTGTGGTTATAGTGTGTTTGGTTAACATGTCGTATGAGTTTTACTTATTGTAGGCGATACTGGGCGTGGCATGTAGTAAAATGGCCGAGGATAATGTTGGATAAAGTGATAAGGTAAAATGGTTGGCTGCAAAAGTCGTTGCCCCCACTACAGACACTTGGAGTAGTTTCGCTGTATTAAGAAGAGTGTATATTTGTGTTGGTGTGGATTTGTGTGTGCGTATATATTTACATATGTGTAGAGGAGATTGGTGGGTTGGGTTTTGAGGTGTTAAGGGAATAGGGGTAATTTAGCTGTTAACAATCCTAGACATGAGCTTATCCATTTGGTTGTCGCATGTTAAATTTTTATTGTTTGCTTTATCGAAAAGTTTTTTTTTGGTTTTTGTATTTTGTTTCCATTTTTATAATTGCTTAAAAGTTAGGTTAAATTTAACAGATATCGATAATTTTTGTTGTTTATCGATTTTTTTTTAATTTTTATTTTTATTTTTATTTTGAATTAAGTCTGAATTAATCTTAATTAAGTTTACAAATACAAATCAGTGTATAAATATATATTTATATATATATGTATGTATATATATCGCTGGAATATATTATTAATTATAGAATTATAAGTACAATATTATAATATATATTTATATATAACGTATATCGTATATAGTATATATATACGTACAAATGTAATTATATAAATGCCTTCTCGTTGAGAATGTCATTAGAAAAAGGAGTACGAGTACAACGTTATTTATTGTAGCAAAATTAGTTGTAGTTATTAAATGTTAATAAACAAATATATATATATCGTATGTCGTATATATATATAAATCATATGCTGTGTTTAAACACAGGGATAGAAGAGATAGAAAGAGAAAGAGGGAGATAGCACTTGGCCATCATAATAAATGCTTTTCAATTGGCTAGTGTTAAGCTTATTATCCATCCTTATAACTAATTATAAATAAATATATATATATATATACAGGGAGACAGATATACATACTAAAAATTAGCTTTTTTAATATCTGTTTCTATATATATATATATATAAATCTGAACACAACTTTTGTTTTATTTGAATGTTTATTGCTCATTTTAGGCGCATTTCCTTCGTTAGACTTTCGTTTTATCGTAAGTTGTTTCTCATATCGTATTTTATACGTGCTGCCGATTTTTAGATCAATGTCAACTACAATTGCTATTGAGAATACATAATAATATATATATATCTAATATATATCTATTTGAGAGTAGCAAGAAAAATAAGAGTAACTCCAATTTTGATTTCAACTACAATTTTAAAATCTAATTAACAAACTGTTTTAAACGTTTTGTTTTCTTCAAGAAAGAAATTGATTCGCATAAAGTCGAAAGTCGTAAAAGTTTAACGTTAATTATTTATTTTTTTTGTTTTTTTTTATTGTTTTTTAAATTTTGTTTAATTTTCAATTTAACACAATTCAAAGCCGAACAAGTTTTTATTTTTTTTTTGTTTTGCCACTATAATAAAATTTTGAAGGTTGTTTGAAGACGCATCAAATGTTTATCTAATAAGAAGCACCTAACATACATACATACACATTTATCTGTATGTATATATAACTATATATATATAGCTGATCTATATCGTAATATATATATAGCAAAGATTTTGTATAAGTTTTAAGTAAAGTTTTTTCAGTTAGCAGCGAATAATTTTTTTTTGTATAAAGAGAACAATACGAGTTTTTGGTACATGGTACACGGTACACGGTACATAGTACATGGTACATTAAATAATACATTTTATATTTTTTTTCTATATATAAGAACTACAATTTTGTATATAAGTAATAAGTATATTTTTAAATATTTTTTTATTATTTATTTATTTATTTTTTTATAGTATATTTTGGAGTATTTTTTTTTGCTGTCACATTTTGAATGCATTTTTATAATTTCTCTTTAATAATTTTCGTTTATTTTGCTTTTCGATTATTGTTAAATCTTGTGTTAAACACCCACACACACATCCAAGCACACACTCAAGCACACAAGCACACATCTACTGAATATCATAGTTGCTGCTAATTTCGTTTCGATTTTCTTTTCTTAGGTGTCCTTTATTCCTTGTTATTTAACCATTTGCTTTCACATTTTATTTATTTATGTTTTATTTTTTTTTATATTAAATTTCATCAACTGCTTTACATATAATTGACCTTCATTGCTAATCACACGCTACACACATTTCGCTGGAAGTATCCTTGAGACTATACAAGGAATTTTGAACTAGCAAAAAAAAAATTACCATAAAATTTTATGTGTGTTTTTCCAGTTCAAATTTGAGTTTTTAGTTTTCACTTTTCAGTTTTGAGTTTTGAGTTTTTTCTACAACAAAGTTCAAAAAATTTTTTAATAATGCAAAGAAATGTACTCGTACTCTCACAAATACTATAAAACTTTGAAGGATACTAGTTTAGTCTAGATTAACTAATTGTTGTTGTTGTTGTACATAAATGTAGCATTAGTTAATAGGTAGTTAGTAGGTTGATTGGTTGGGTATAGGTATATAAGTATATATATCTATATATATATATATATATATATATATATATGTATAGATGTATTCATCTTGGCTAAATTGGAATTCGTTTTAGGTAAGGGTTTAAGACTTTTAAGTACTAGCAGCACTTGGAGTTAATATAACTACTATTATTTTTTTTTATTTCTTCGTTTCTTTTGTTTCTTCTTTTAAAGAGCTGCACTAACAATTTGCTATAAGTATTAGTATATATATCTATATATATATTTATGTATATAAGACTAGGTTCGATTAGGCTTTTGTTTTATAATTTATTTTAAATTTTAACTTTAACCTTGTTCATTTTTTGCTTAATGCTTAAATTCTGTCTCATAACGTGAGATTTGGTTTTTTTTTTGGTGTAGCAAATAAAGTAAAGTAAATTTTCTTCTTTTTTCATATATATATATATATTATGAATATATATATATATGTTATATATATATATAAATGTCTTTACATTTCTGAGTAAATATCATTTTTAGTTTCACTTTCTTTTGGATTTTTGGTTATTTACAGTCTTTTACCTTTGAGAGTCAAGAGCAAAGTTCTGCTTCTTTCTATTACTGCTGCTGCTTCTTCTTTTGCTGCTTTAACTGTACATAAATATTAATTTTTGCTTTTTTTTGCAATTTGTCTATAAAGTTGCCCTGAGTGCTCTATGCAAAATATATAAAAAAAATTAAATGAAAAATAATCAAAAACAACAAGCAAAACATAACCTAATTTGGGTAATCATAACCTCAAAATTGCTTAGCTCTCTTTTTCTGTTTATATTTTAAATTTTATTTATAATTTTTTGTATAATTTTTTAATTTTTTTAAATTTTTTAAGTACTTTTTGTCGCTACTTTAAAATGGCACATGAAACAATAGTTTTTATCCTTTTCTTATGCTTATGCTGCGCTTGGGCTAATTTTTTAACCCTCAAATATAAATATATATATTTATATATATGTATAGGTAAATATCATATCATATATCATAATATATAGTAATCGTATTATATATAATACTTGGTGTCTTATTCTTTACTCTTCTAACTTCTGCTTCTAAAGACGAGAACCTCACACACGTAGACAGACTGCAAATGTCGTTGACCTTTTTGTGTTGTGTAATGATTGAATGATTGAATGATTGACTGTTTGCTTGACTGATTGATACACTGCTTGATTGATAGTTCATTGAGAAAAGCGTAAAATGCATAGATACATTTAAGTTTATATATATTTAAAAGAAACTAATATGATTTATCTGATCAGTTACTGATTGTTTGATGGGCATGAGCTAAACGAAAGTTGTTTAATAAGTTATTGTAGGTAAAAAATAGAGATAGATAGAGAGTCATATTGTTGTATGTGACTGTTATACAATAGTAGAGTTAAAGAGTTAATTTATTCAATTTTTAAGTTTAGTTTAGGAATCAAGGGAAAGCGTGTCTACATCAAATTTAAAACTTACTTGACGCTTATGCTCTTGCGGCAGTTTCGGATAATCTAAGTCTAGTTTGGAGTATGGCAGATGATGATGATGATGGTGTGCTTGTTGTTGTTGCTGTTGATGATGATGGTGTTGCTGCAGCTGATGCTGATGATGCGTATGCGTGTGCGGATATGATGATGCATGGTGCAAACTGCCCAAATGATGTGGCGTATGATGCGTATGCGTATGTGGATGATGCGTATGGTGCGTATGCAGACCATCATAGCCAGTATCTCGGGCACTGCTCGTTAAGGTACCGCCAAAGGGTCCGCTTGTATTGGCCAGAGCAGCCAATGGATGTGTTTGCAAATGATTCTGATGTTGGTGCACATGATATTGATATTGTGGATGCATCTGTTGTTGCACTGAGGCCTGTATATGGGAGTGTGGCGTTTGTTGTTGCTGTCCATATTGCTGCTGGGTGCCGGCAAATTGCTGATGCAGATTATAGGACAGACCTGAGCTGGCAGTTGGTTGTTGTTGATAGTATTGCGAAATGGCAGGATTAGAGGCATGCAATGTGTGTGACATGAGATGACGCTGTTGTGTTGCCGGTAGACCTAAGCCTAGGCCTAGACCTAGGCCCGATCCAAGACCGGTGCCTAGGCCCAGGCCAGTGCCTAGACCATAACCGGTTGCAGCAGCAGTAAGATCGCCGCTCTGATAGGGATTTGCATAACCCGTCGCCCCGTACTTGCAACTGGCTGGATAGCCACCCACAAGATTTGTTACAGAGTAAGCGGGTCGCAGTCGCGCAGCCGCCGCAGCGGCGCTTTGAGCGGCCGTCAGCTGCGTCGGCTGCGGCTGGAAGTACATATTGGGCTGGGATGAGAAGCTCGTCGACATTTGCAGCAGGTTATCGTTTAAATATGTTGGCGATGTATCGCCTGGATGTAATGTTGGATAACTAGAGACCACGCGGCCGGACAGCGGCGTTGTCACTAGCTGTGATTGACCCAGCTGTCTGGCCTGATGGCTCAAATTGAGGATTTGTGATGAACGTGAAATTGATTTATGCGCTTCATTTAATAAATTAACAATATTTGAGGAGCTGCTTTGATGCAAAGGCGGTGCCGGATAACCATATACATCATTATACATTGTTGCCGATGGTAAACCAGCAATGCTATAACGTCTACGACGTATTGGTGATGTTTGTCCATAAATTTGTGCAGCTGCAGCTGCAGCGGCGGCGGCAGCGGCAGCAGCTGTTGGATCATATAAATATCCAGCAGATGTTGTTCCACCAAGTGTTCCTGTTGTACCTGTTGGTCCATATAGGTCATATGCCGTTGCATTGCCAGCACCATATGTACCATAACCTGTACCATTCAATGTTGTTGATCCAGCTCCACCTAATCCTATACCATACCCAGTTGGGCCGTAATATTGTCCAATGATATCTGGCAGTGGGGGGCTTCCGCTGGCACCCGTGAAGTTATTGTACATCTGAAATGGGCGATTTCAAATTGGTTGTTTTGTTTTTGTTTTGGTATTGGTATTGGTATTGGTTTCTTGCTTGTTTTTTTTATGGTATTTTTATTTTTTTTTGGTTTCTTTTTATTAATTGTTTGTTCTAGTTTTTGTTATTGTTGTTGTTGTTGTGCTAGTTTATGGTAATTGTAACTTTTGTGTCGTTTTGTCTGTTCTTTTTGCAAACATTTTTTATTGTATTTTTTATTTGTTATTTATTTTAGTTTAGATTTTAGTTTGTTATTGTTGTTTGTTGCTTGTTTATTGTTGTTGTTGGTGTTATAAAATTTTATATTTTTTTAGTACTCGTTGTCCTTTGCTTTGTTTTTTTATTTTAACTAAATTTTTAATATTTAGCTACAATTATAAACGCACTTTTAAATATATATATATAAATATTTTATATTATATACTTATATATATGTATGTGAATATAAATATATATATTGTATACATACTATATATAATTAATTTATTTTATTTAAATATTTTAACAACAAGTTTTCATATATTTTCTTTGTACATTTTCATAACCAAAGCGATTTTTGCCCGAACACTTACGGACTATTTTGGCCCCATTTTCATTTTGATTTTCATTTTGAGTTTTTCTTTTTTTATTTTTTGATTACTTTTTACTGAATTTTTTGTTGTTTTTCTACAAGGTTTCTTGCTTTTAGTTCTGTTTACTATGAATTAAATTTAATTAAAATTAAAATTAAAATTTATTCAACACTTTTTCAATCCTCTGCATTACGCTTACATTTACAATAAGGTTTTGTAATATTATTAAAAAAAATATTTTAATTTAATTATTAGCTTCCTTTATGTATTATTATAATTATAATTTGTTTTCTTTCGTTCTTGTGTTTTTTCTTATTTTTTTAGCGGCTTTTGCTTAACTTTTCGTATAAAAATTTTATTTTTGGTTTGCGTTTTTTTGATTATTTTTTTTGGCAAGCTGCTGCTCAAAAGTTCAACAAGAGCAGGCAGGGGGCTTGGACTGATAACAGTAAGTGTAAAAGAGACAGAGAAACAGAGAGAACGAGACAGAGACAGAGGGAAAGAGAGAGAGGTATGACGTGTGTGGGCGGACTTGGGCATGGGACAGTAGTTGCAACATGAGTATCAAAAAAAAAAGAAGGAAAAAAAAGAATGTGTGTCACTTGCTTGTTGAAAGCCACGCGGCTGAGGTCACTGTGTGTTTGTTTTGATGTATGTGTATATATATGACTGTGTGGTGAGTGTCACGTACTGCACGCCTATTACTGCATAGCAGTGGGCGTGCCTGTGTGTGTGTGTGTGTGTGGCTTGACGCAGGGGCATACAAATGCGCTTTGGATTCTGATTTCGTTTTTTGTTCCTTTTCTTTTTGTTTTTTTTTTTTTTGGTATTTTAGTATTTATGGTATGAGTTAGCTAGTAACTGTATATTTAGTATATTTTATAGTTCATAGTATTTTAAGTATTTTCTTGGTATTTCTCGAAAATAAACATAAATTACTTAATAACAATATATAGTTCAGATGCATTATATAAATAACGTGCAAAAATATATTGTAACAAAAACATAAAACAAAAAACAATTGTTGCTGTGTGTTGGAATTGTTATTGTTGGTTCTTTGTTGCTTGTTGTGTGTGAAAACAAACATATATATAGAGAGAGAGAGAGTTGTATATATATATATAATGAATCTGCGTATATATGTATTCATATATAGTTGAATAAGTTTTGAGTAAGTTTTTAATAAGATTTGAGTAAGTTGATAGACAGACAGAGAGTTAGAAAGGAAGACAGCAATAGTTAGTTAGAAAGTGAAACATATTTATAATAGAGCGACATATAGAAAAAGATAGGCAGATATATAGATAGACAGAGTAAGAAATATACACAGAAAAAGACAGAGATAGAGAGATAGAAAGACAGAAATACAGAAAGACAGAGTAAGTGTTTGAGTTTTTGATTGAATTTGAGCGCAAGTTATTGTTGTCTGCTTGGAGTTGTGGCTTGTGTGTGTTTCTATGTGCTGTACAATGCATAGTGTACTGTGTGTGTATGTGAGTGTGTGTATGTGTGGATAGTTGCTGGTTTGGTCTGCGTTTTCCTATAAATTTCAATTCAGTTGCCGTTGATCTTCGCATTATTTACATGAAACCAAAAAGTAATACATATTTTTCTTTAAGTGTAACAGTTGCAACAGGCGGCGAGCAGTCTCTGTAGAGGGGGGCGTGGTGGGGGTGTTGACTGGGAACAGGTATTGTTTATTGTATAACTGTGTGTGTGGTGGCTGGGTGGTTGGGTGGTTCGGTGTAAGGTCTGTGTTGTTGTTGTTATTGTGGTAGTGGTTGTTGTTGTTGTAAGCAAAGTAAATTTAAGGAAAAAAAACAACACACTTCAAAAATTATTTTGTTGAAATGTAGTATATACACACACACACATATGTATATATATATATATATTTGCATAAGTATATATATATATAGATATATAGAGCGACAGTTAGAGTTAGAAAAAGTTGTGGCATAATTGTATATAGAAAGAGCTATATATAAAAACATATATAATATATATATATATATATATATATTTAGAGAAAGAGAGAGAGAGATAGAGAGATATTGTTAAGGTACGTTTTATGTATAGTAAGTATATATATATGTAAATATATGCATGTTATATATATACGACATAATTGTTTTATCATTTTATCGTCAAAGAGAGATTTCAGTGTCCGTTGATTCCTTATTATCCTTTTTATCCTTGCCTATACATATATTTTTCCTTTTTTATATACATTTTCCTATTTCTATTGCCCGTTTTAGCTTCTTGACTTTTCTCTTTCTTTCTGTTTATTTATTTTATTATTTTTTATTTGATATTCTTCATTTTCTTTTTCTGTTTTTATTGGGTGCGAAAATTATTACAAAAGCATATTGTAAATAGTTGCATTAAGGTTTTAATTAAATTCATTAATTAATTAATTAATACTTTTTTTTTGCATTTTTTAAACCTTTTTTTGTACTTCTTTTTGCTTCGTTTTGTGCTTTGCTTTTAGAACAACAACAAAATATTTAAAAATGATTTGAATAAAAAATTTCTGTTTATTTTTTTCAATCAATTTCTGAAACAATAAAAAAAAATAATTACAATTATCTTTCGCTTAATATTTTTTTTTATTTAAGTGTTTTGCATTTGATTTTTCTTCTTTTTTTGTATTTTTTTTTTTTAATTTTTATATTATAAAATAAAGCCAATTATTGGAGCCATTACAATCGATAAGTTTTCGTGAAAAAATCTGCATCTTTTGGCAATAAAATGACAAAAGAATTATTTCTTGTATGCTAAATGGAACACACACATTTAAATGAATAATTTTTTTCTGTTATTTTTTATGTTTTTTTTTTGTTGATTTTTTTTAGGTTGTTTATTGATCGATTTAATTGCTTTTAATAATTTAAAAAAAGTTTCAGTATTTTTTTTTTGCTTATAATTTTATTTTTGATTTTATTTTTGTTTTCAGATTTGCTTTCTTATTTTTTTTTCTTTTTGTTTTGTGTTGTTTTTTTGTGTGTTTTTTAAGTATATATATATTTATATATTATATATATATATATTACTTTTTGGATTATGTTTGTATATAACGGCAAGTAAAAGAATTGAAAAACTTTTGAAAACTGCGTTCTAAAATAATATTAAATAATAATTAAACAGAAAAAAACTTTTTGTGGCATAGTGTAGCTTAACGTTTAGCACTAACAATGTAATAAAAATTTGATAATAAACAAAAATGTGAATAGCAAATTATATTTAAAATTTGTTGCAAAAGCTAAAAACTAAAACTTTAACTGTAAAGGTAGAAAGGAAAATTGCTAAGTGAAAAGTGTTTGTTTTTTTCTTAGGTTTCTATTGTCTTTTTTTGTATATCTAAAATACTCTCTCTGTTTCTCTTGCTTTTGTTTAAAATTATTATAAAATTTCTAATCTTTCCCTTATTTTCTGTTTTGTTTCTTTCAGTGCTTTTGTTTACAGCTTTTGAATGGGAGCATCCTGCCATTGAGTCAATCTGACTTATCAAAACTGGTATGTAACTTAATTTATATCTTAATTCAACATTGAATTTTCTCTATAATGTAAAAACATTAGTGATATCAACAAAGCCTATGATTTACATCAAATCTAAAGCTTTCCTTGTACTATTTATTACTCTAAAGTTCTCTAGGTTTTTGCATAAAACCTGGGTAGTATATAATATATCTTATTCATATATATCCCTACAGCTTTAATATATCTTTCATCTGCAATTAAAATCATTGCTCGTTACATCACTTGACTTGACTCGTGCTCTGTTTATTGTGGTTACCTTCCATTTGCCTCGCATTGCATTTTTGTAGCATACTTTTTTGGGCTTTATTTTGTACTGTTGCTTTTTCATCTGCTTTTAGCTTGATAATTTTGTGTTGCATTAGCAGCTGTCAGTTTGGCTTAGCTGGGAGATAGTTGGTGATGGCCTTTGACCTAGCTAAGGCACAAAAATAGGCTGTCATGCTGAAACTTAAGCTATTTTCTCAGCTGTTCTGCTGATCTTTTGGTTGCTTTATACTCAGCCTGTATGCATTTGTCTATCATTATGTGACACTTGTATCTTGCTGCAAAAAATTGTACTTAGGCTTTACATATTCTATACCTTTGTTGTTCTAGTCAAAGTTTAAACCAATTCAATGGCGGAGAACTCTTCTAGAATCTTTAAAAAATATTTTTCTAACTGCTTTGAGTGACCGTAAAATCTCACTTTGAACCTAATCATTACTGATTTAATGGCTTAAAATTACAAATGATAAACCTTGGCACATTTTAAGCAAAAAATTATTATAATTTTTTTCTATTGTTTTTCCAATGAAAACTAACTCAGAGCTGACTTTGAATAAACAAATAATAAAATGGAAAATTAATTAGCTGTTTAAAAATGTATAAGCTATTTAATTAAAGTAAATATAATTATACATATATATATAATGAAGTATATACTATATATATATGTAAATAGAAAGTAGTAAGTAGAAAGTTAATTTGATACACACACAACAGTCAAAGAGCAACATTTAGTAATATTTATAAAGAAAAGCGGGTTAAAATGGATATAAATTTAGAAATTATGCCAAACCCCCTCTATACAGTGTGTGTGTGAGATAGAGAGAGAGAAAAGAAATGTATATGTATTTGAAATAGAGACAGATTACAGAGACAGAGATAGAAAACAATGTGAAAGGGATGGGTTGAGTTATAGAGAAAGAATGATTATAACTAAGAGAGCAGGTGAGCAACTAAAGTGAGTCTCGTATACACTACAAATAATGCCAAGAACTTTTCGTAAGAGAAACAGAGAAAGAGAGAAAACGTCATAAAAAACGGTACACACACACACACATATACTCATACGCATACACTTACATACACGCCGTATAGAAATGTGGCCCGAAATAACAACATTTTGGTTACAAGGTTATTACGTATACGTCATGTGTGTTTGTCTGTGTGAAAGTATGTGTGTTTTTATATGTGTGCGATGGTTGTCGCAATGTAAATGTGCTTAACTGTAGCTGTAGCTGTGGGGGTATTTGTATATGTATATGTGTGAGCGCAGAGAAAACAATAGCGTCGTCTCTGCGTTAAAAAGAAAAGGGAACGTTTTAGGCAGCAGAGAGTGCAGAAGGAGAGGGAGGATGTGACACACTCTGAGGCTGGACACAGCAGTTTGTTGGAAGGGGAGAATGAATAGAATGAACTCAAATGAAATGAAATAAAATGAAATACAAAGACAAAAGGAAAAGGAAAATAGAAAGAGATAGAAAAGAAAGAGAGAGAGAGAGAGAGAGAGAAAGCGAGAGAAAGCGAATGTGAGAAATCCAAATGCCGAAATGAAACTAAGCTAAAGCTAAAGGAATGTGGTTAAAAAATAAAAAAAAAGCAAAAAGAAAAAATAAGAAAAAGAAAAATTTAGACCCAAACGTACAGTAAGTGTGTTAAGTGTAAAAGTACATATGTAACAAAGTGTGCCTGTATTTGTGAATTTGTGTGTGTGTGTGTGTGTGAGGGTTTAATTTAGTATTTTCGTTTCGGGTGCGTGTTTCGTTTTGAAATCATAAAATTAAAAATAAACACATCAAATGTAATATTGTAAAACACGCGCAGTCAAACAAAGCGCTGGCAGAGCAGTCAAGCATAAGCCTTTTTATGAGCCTTGAATAACAATCCTTATCCTGCCGTTGGTCCTGACTCTGGTACTTTTGGTCTGATTATGGTCGTGGCATACAAACAGCCCTTAAATCAACAAGGATTACACTCAAATTCAAACTCATACTCATACTGAAAGCCTAACAAACGTTTGACAAGTGAATCGTCAGATTTTTGCTCCACAATAGGATAGAGTTTTAGGAGACTCAAAAGGACGACAATAGATGGAAGCCGGAAGGCAGTAGGCGGCAGCCTGTAGGCAGTTGGCAGTACGTTGTAGGCAGTAGGCAGTTGGCGGCAGGCAACAGTCCCAGTTGCATTTCAGTGCTTTGTAATTATGACAAATCATCACGTTTCGAGTGTGTGGCTACAAGGCCAGACACTGACAGTATACCGCTATATGGTAAAACCTAAACCAGACCCCTTAATACTAAACCAACCATATTCTATTCCCTTTTCTGTCTCACTTTCTCTCTCTCGCCCCCTCACTCACTGACTGTTTTTCTATTCATCATTGCAATTTCTTCGTCAATTGTCTCATCTCACGCACGTACGGTTGCTTCTATACGCTTTCATGCAGCTGTGTGCTTTGTACTGTGTGCTGTTTAAACAAAAAAATGTATTTCAAGTGTTGTTTATGAAGTGCAGAACGTTCGGTGCGTTGGCATTGTGCCCTTTTTTTTCCTTTTTTGCTTCTCTTTTATGTGTTTTTGTATACCCTGTATATAGTTATGCCTATAGGATTTGAATGACTTCTGCATAAAATTATTACTAATTATATATGTATTTATTATTCTTTCAAGCATCCTAAATCGATAATATAAAAGCTATAAAGCGTTTTAAAAGTCTCTAATTAAAAATTTTTCGCTATTAAGAGTAGCCTATAAGTGCTTGGTACTAAACTTTGCTAAGCTCTTGAGTAATTTGTTGTCACAACAATTTTCATTGCATACTTTTATGCGCGCTATGGAATCTGTTAATGGCAGCCTGTATATCTTCCTACGGGGTATATTAGTGACTTGTATACTTATTACGCTCTCATTTACACACACACAGAGACGCGCATACTAACATTTACATTTTTGTCTGTCGCATTTGGAACAATTGCGGCACGCTTTTGTTGGGGTGGGGGGCTAGTAGGTCGGCTCTTTGCTAATGAGCGGATGGTCGTACGTCACGGACACGGACAAACTTGCATTGTATGCTGCTATGCGTTGTGCATGTCTGCACGTTTTTCATTTTGAATAGACTGTCGTGTCTCTAACTGTGTATACTGTGTAGGTGTTTCTCTTGTATGTATATATATATATATATATATATATATATATATATATATATATACATATATATGTGTGTGTTTGCCTCTGTGTGAGGGCTACCTACTGAGCTTGCACTTGAGCTCATTTGCTTAGTCGTTCATTCGTTCAGCTATAATACCGAATTTCACTAATTACACACGGTGACCTTTAAAAATACGAACACACACACAAACACACACATACAGAAGCACGCCCACGTACATACATATACATACACTTGGCTGTGTTTTAACGTTTCGATTAGCATAAAAGTATGGTACAGCTTTTTGTCTGGCCGCAAAATTGAAACCCAATTTGTTTTCACAAGTTAAGCAAATCGAGTGAACAAGTAATAAGGAGTGAGAGCAAGAGAGAGATAGAAAGACAGAGAGAAAGGTAGTAAAAGAGAGAGAGAGAGCACAAGTAAAAACTCAACTTTAATGTTCATAAATTTGTGTATATGTGCGTGCGTTTGCGTGTTTAAGTGTGTGCGTTGAGCTGAATGTTTGCTCTTTTCATTCTTTGCTGTTTTTTTTTTCGTTTTTGTTTTTTGTGGCGCAACGCCAAGACATTTACTTGGCTCTGCAACATGCACAGCAAAAGTTGTAAACCCAAAATTGCTGACCTACCCCTAACATCAGCCAAAAATAAAAAAAATATAACTGCAGCCTGAGGGCGAAATTGCAAGGATGTACGCCAAACAATTCTTATACCAATACGCTATTGTATGTAACCCATAAAAAAGGGTTTATGCGGCAACAGAAAAACCATCCTACGATATCAGCAGGGTGCAGATATACCACATTTAAGTGCCAAAAATACTAAATTTTGATCTAAGCCAACATTTTTACTTATAGTTGCAACAAAATAATAGATGTCCTTGATATATACATTTCATGTGGAAAGTGGCAAAACGATAAAAATGCAACTTAAGACCTTGGTACTATGGTACTATGGGGTATCTTTTAGTCCAACTCTTTCTTCTATAACTATTTTGTTTCTTTTTTCTGAGGCCTGTCAATGCACATTGAGGGTTGCAGTCGCCTGCTGCTGCTACTGTTACTGCCCACTTTACCCTTTTGGTAAAACTCTATGCAGGCGTCATTTGCGCCTCTTTGATTGAGGAGTTATACGTAGGGGGGGAAGTGTATGATTGGTGGGTGGGCTTGTCTATGCGTGTATTGAGTATATTGCCATGGTCTATGCGTGTTTGTGTAGGTGTTAATGTAGCTTGTTGTTGCTGTTGCTGTTTTGTTATATGCGACATTTGCAGCTGCCATTGTTGTTGATTGAGTTTTAAACGTGGAGTTGTTGTGATACGCAAATGACAATCGAGTGAAGTTTGTTTTATTTTGTTGTTTTGCTGATGATCAAATGACAATTGAACTTGATGAGCTTATGACGTGTGTTGTATTGTTGTTGTTGCAATAGTTGTTGTTGTTGTCGTTATGTCTGCAATGCGACTGTTATTAATGAAGGTAACTTTTGTTTGTTGGTAGTTTCAGTTGCTGTTGTTTTTGTTGATTTGATGAACTGATGAACTGATGAATTGACAGATTTAATGATTAGCTATACGCCTGTTTGTTACAGTATCATTATTATTATTATTTTTGTTGTTGTTGTTATTGTTGTTGTAGTTGCCTGATATTATTATTATTATTACAATAGTTTGCTTGCCATTTACAGTACCTTATAGTAGACATAGGCATTGTCCATAGGTTTGTGGCTTTGCTGTGTGCCGCTGCTAAATGCCTTAAGTTAAAAATGTTGTTGGTGGTGTTCCTGTTGCTGTTATTGCTTTTGTTTGTTTCGTTGTTATTGTTATTCTTGTTGTTGTTGTAACTGTTACTGCTGCAACTGCTGCATACACTTGTATATATGTATATATATGATATGCAAATGTATTGCAGCTGCAGTTCGTTGTACTGGGCGGCCTTTACTTAGGGGCCTTATTGCTATTTATGTAATTTGAGGTGGCTCTTAGTTGTGCGCAGGTGTGGGTTTAGGCTGCATGTGCGTTTATCTGCTTGCCTCTATGTATGTATTATTGTATGTGTGTATGTATGTATTTATGTGTGTGAGTGTATGTTTTTTTTTTGTATATATAAATGTGTTTAGCTAGTAATACAATAATAAACCGCTAGCAGCGACTTCCTCGTTAATACCGCTGTTACTGCCGCAGAGGGTACTGCTGCTGCTGCTTCTGCTGTTGTTGTTCTTGTCGTTGTTGCTGCTGCTGCTGCTATTTCTTGTCTCTAATATCTAATGCTGCTTCCTGCTTCTTAGCACTGTCTGCTTAATGTAACCTTCTAACACAGACACAGAGACAGACACAGTTACAGGCAGAAAGATAAATACTAGCTCACACACACATACAGCCAGTAAAACCAACACCAATGTATATATATTTGCCTAAGTATATATGTATATGTATATATGTATACGTCTGTATGTCTTTGTATATATTATAAAAACACAGCCCAAGACGCTGAGCGTAAAATAAAAGTTGATGGCGTTGGCAGCGACGTCTACGGCGACGTCAACGTTGACGTTGATGTTTGCTATAAGAAAAAATTTTAGCAACTGCTGCTGCTGCTGCTGATGTTGTTGTTGTTGTTGTTGTTGGTTGTTGTTTGTTGTTATTATTGTTGTTGTTGTGAATTCGTTGTTTTTTGTTGTTGCTAGTTAATGTTGCTGCTGCTTCTGTTGTTGTTGTTGTCGAAGATTTTTGGCTGCCGCTGCTGCTTAAACAAAATTATTGATTTTATGCTGCTGCTGCTGCTGTTGGTGCTGATTCCTTTTGGTGCTACTGCTGCGCTGCTGCAGAACGATTGTGGCTAGCTTTTAATTGAAAGTGCACTTTGTGTGCGTTTTTTCTTTTTCTATTTTTTTTCTTTTTTTGTTTTTCTTTTATTTTTATTTTTTTTTTTTTTATATTTCTATTGGAAGCTCACATGCACATACAAACACAGACACATACATAGAAAACGGATTTTGCAGGTAAAGGCACAAATTTTGTAGAAATGCTTTACATCCTTTTGAAGGATTTTTTTTTACATATAGATAGATAGATATATATATATATGTATATATATATATATATATATATTTGCTCAATGATTTTCCGTTACACGCGTTCGCGCCACGTTTTCTTTTCGTTCGTATTTTCTTTTCTTTTTTTTTTCTTTCGATCTTCGTTTGAACTTATGGCACAAATTTTTAGCTCACAAATTGGAGCAACGATTAACGATTAACGCTTAAAAGGATTACCGATTACTACCAATATATCTGCGCGCTTGTGTGTGTGTGTGTTGGTGGTTGTGTGTGTGTGTGTGTGTGCGTACATAACAATTGTATGCACTTATTTACAATAAACATGTATGAAATTATTTTAAATTTTTTTTTTATTTATTTTTATATATTTTATATTCTTTTTTTTTTTTTTTTGTCTAAAACTTTGCCACACTTTCGATGCGTGAACGCGTCGCGCTGCTAGGGACTCGGTCCGTGTCTCGTGCTCGTTAGCTAAAACGTTGCGTATACAACTGTCCGCGCCTGCGAAGCTTTCGCGCCCACGAGGCCAAACACGACCATTGAGACAGTTTGGCAGCTAAGAACTTTAGCAGGCACATGAACCCCTCTTTTGATTCCCCACTTCACCTTACCATGAAATGTTGGTAGAGCGGCAGGCAAAGACGAAGCTTCGATTGAGCACAAAATCTCGGCTCAGCTTCGGTTTAGCTCAAAAAAGCGTCATGTGGTTTCTGCGACAATCGTTGCATTCGTTCGTTTTCAATGTAACGGCACACACATGATGTTGTTCGGCTTTCGGCTTTCGGCTATCGGCATTTTAGCATTTGGCATTTCGGCATTTTGTGTTAGCTGCACGTTAAAAGGAGCTTTACAACTTTGGCTCGCAAAAAAAGCTTTTACGTTTTACGCTCAAAAGCTGCTGCTGCCGTCTCAGTTTTTTTTATTTACTTTTTGCTTTTTGCTTTTTGACTTTGCATTTTTATTGATTGGCACCGCATCGTCGTGTGTTCATTTACTTTTCGTGTCTTTATCGTGTCTCATGCTATCTCTTTCTCTTGGGTATACGCTGCTGCTTGCTTTACTGTTGTATTTCTTGTTTCTTTTTTGTGTTTGTTGTCACGTATTAGTGGCCATTGCTTGTTGGCCAAACAACAATGCAAACATTTAACAGCATTTACTTTGCTGACATCGTTATCCTTGCTGCTGCTGATGCTGCAGCAGCAGCTGCTACTATTGCAATTGCAGCTTTGCATTTGACGGTAGCAGCGCCTGCGGCTGACACGCATCCTGCTGACTCAAAACTCATTTCTATCAGCTGTTTTATGCCACTGACAACGTCTCCAAATGTAACAAATGAAAGTGTAAGTCCTTGCTCAGTTTACCTTTTATTTCTTAGCTGTTGTTATTGTTGTTGCTGTTGATTAATCCTGTCAACCCACGTAGAAAGCTCAATGTATACAATATTATGCTTATTATGTGTTATTGTGGCAGGATATGCTTGGTAGTTACTCTTTCGTGTGTCCTGTTTAATGTATTTATAATTGTCTTAAAAACAGTAGCTCTTTCTTCCCCTTATCCTTAAGCATATCCTTAAGCTAACGTTTTGCTTTTCAAATAATAAACTCCTGGCAGAAGAATCCTTAAGTTGACTCAGCTGTTGTCTATCACATATTCAAGCTTAGCTATTAAAGGACTCGCTGTCCATTTTATATGATTTCATTACATTAACTTGTATGTGTTTGTATGTATATAATATATGTGTGTGTGTATGAGTATATATGTGTGTATGTATGTGTTTATTTGATTGTGTTGTTATGTCATGCGACAGGTAGAAGTCCATATAATGTCAGAGCTTGAATGCATTACAGTGGGGCAAAGACATGTGTATAAGCTATTAAAATATTGAAATCGATATTGATAAATCAATTGAAAGTGACATTTCAAGTGGATAGAATGACCAATGATGAGCTTGTGGTTGATTATAATATGTATATGTAGGTTGCAGGATGCTTACAACAGCATATACAAGACTATCTATGTCCTCTGTATGTGTATGTGTGTGTGTGTGTGTATGTACTCTGTGTGTTTGTTGTGTGCTAGTTTCTAAGTGCAGCAGCTGCAGCAATGGGTAACTTTTAGTAGCACAGAGTTCAGTTTACAGCGCATTTCCGTTTCCGGCTTAATTGTGTTCATTTCATTTGATTTCATTCTCAATTCAATACAATTCAAATTCAATTCAATTGAATTGAATTGAATTCAAAGCAATTGAATTCAACTCAACGCAAAACGCTCTGCACTAAATAAATGAATTTCAATTAGAACAGTTTATTATTACATTGCGTTTGTCCAGGATATATGACACACGACACAGGACATAACTTTTGTGAGTCTGGGTCATGATTTTATAAACCTATATACTATATACTAAAGATTATGTGCATGTTTTACATATATATATATGTGTGTGTGTATTTATATATGTTATTTGACAGCAGAATGAATTTTGCGGCAGGCCGCGTAATTATTTTATGCTCTCGGCCAAACAAAGTACCAACCGAGCGGCCTTCTACTCGACGTGTTCTGGCACAATATATCAAGAGTTGAGCTGCCAACCAGTTTATATATTTCATGTATAATAACGAGCTATACACACACACTTACACACACCCACACACACACACACACACTCCACCCACAGTTTATAGACTGTATATAGGCATTCGCTGTGCGCCTTCATATCCATTATTATTTATGCGTATGTATAAAATTATACTTATGCCCTTACTCTCTCTCTTTCTTATTTACTCACACTCTCTCTTTCTCTCTCACACTAACTGTGTGTTACTATGCAGTATAGTGGCTTTGGCTGCTAATTAAAATTCAGGCATTGGCGCCGTTTTGCATACTTAGCTAAGTAATTTGCTTGGCCGTGGGGGCCGTAGAGCATGAATATTTGAATGTGCCTGCCATTCATTGACAGTTTGGACCGTGCGTGTGTATGTGTGTGTGTGTGTGTGTGTGTTTGCAACTATGCCAGGTCATGCCTAAGGCTCAAAAACTAATGGCCAATGGGCAATAGGCAATGTGCCTTAAGGAAAAAAGAGTAAGAGCAAAGGGAAAGGCAATGGGAAAACTTGCTGCTGCTGGCTAGCTAATGGCACTTATACTTTAAGAGAGCGTGAGAGAGAGAGAGACACAGTGGGATGAGAAAGTGGATAAGCCAATCTACACATATACAAGTTAAGTATAAAAATAACAACAAGCAATAGCTATAGTAGAAGCAGATAGAAAAACAAAAAACGACAACAACAACTCACCCTCACCCCCTGCTCCTCCTGAGCGTATTTCTTGATTTCACGCTCCAAATCAAGCTGTTATTCGTATGCAAGAAATAAGAAGGTTTCTGTATAGTGTATAACAACATTGTTGTGCCAAAAGATAAACTATATACACTATACTCTATACGACAACCCATCAAATGTATGCCACAATACAAACATACTCAAGCACACACACACACGCATATAGAATATGCCGCAAAGCTGTGCAGACCAAGTGTCGCCAGTTTAATGCCTATAAAATATGTTAATAAAAGTTGACACACACACACACATAAAAACAACTCATACATATACACACACATACATATGTATACTCACACATATACACATAAAGTATACGCAATCAATGTATACGCACAAGTTACATAAGACCTGGCCAAGAGATAAGTTTTGGACCGCAAACAGCAGCAGTAAATATAGCAAGAAGGATGACTCAATAGAGGCGTAAAGTTGGCAAAGATTTTTAATATATTTAACTAGTTCATCGATTAAAATATTTATTAAATGAAATTACTTATCTAAAGCTTAAACAAAATGCATTAAAACTTATTCTCTTAGTAGAGAAACTTATGCTTAGAAAACAAAAGACAAAACATTTGTTGAAGCTAAAAGAGGAAGTCTAGCTGAATGCATGATTGAAAAGGATAACGTATAAAGGATATTTATGTAATATGCAGAGCTTTACAGTGTAACGAGCATCTATATATATAGAGAGATAAGCAATGCAATGCTTCTTGTTTCTTGCTTCTTTTATTTATTAGAATTCACTTCCTAACTGATACATCAAGTTGAACAATTGGCTTTACTTTTTTTCTGATTTGTTTTTCTGTTTTTAGCCTTGACTATGTTTTGGCAGTGTGTGGCATGTATTAGCTGCTGTATGCTGCATGCTGTATGTTGTATGCTGCAATGTTGCATTGTTGCATAGCATAGTATAGCTAGAGAAACTAGTCCAATGGGTGCGCTTTTGATAAAGACTATTAATTACAGTTGACATAGGGTATTGCAGCGTGAAAAGCAACGCTAGAGAGCTGAAAATTTGTTCGTATGAAAAAAAAAACAGAGGGGAAAATGCAATTGCAACGAAACAACGTTGAACTGACCTCGACCTAACATCAACAAGAAGAAGAATAGTAGCAGAAGTAGTAGTAATAGTTGATATAGCTACAGATTGCATGTCTTTTTTTTTGTTGTTGTTGTTATTATTATCCTTACATATATTCAGGCCTAAAAGGGCAATACACATGGCGTATACGCAATATTTAATTGCTCGCCCTACGCTCGACATAACAAAAGGGAAGGCAACCGTAAAGGAAACCCAATGAATACTGAAATTTCTTTTTTTTACTGTTTTTTTTTTGATGATTTTTAATTACTGTTATCCCTCTGCCCAGTTTAAGGACAAATATACAGTTGTTGTTGTTGCTGCTGCAGTTGAGAAGTAACAAATTCATTGCAAGCAACAACAAGGATTGTATTAAGTAGAAGAATACTTAAGAGTATCTATTATATATCTGCAATATATAGGTTGAAATGAAATGCATTACATTCATTATGCATTATATATATATAATGTACATTTGATGCGTGTATAAAATGCGAATAAATTGCCAAATGGGCAGCCAGCCAAAAGCAAATAAAAAAGTGAAATAAGAACTGAATGAAGGCAAGGACTCTGCTATGGAGGCTGCTGCCAATGGATCAGTTGATGCTTCAAATGGAGCGCAGCCTCTTTAAATAAGTACAAGGTCTGTGCTTGTATATATGTATATGTATATATATATATATATATATATATATATATATATATATATATAAATGTGTATTTGTGTATGTTTGTGTGTGTTTTTTCTGCGTGTTAGTGTGTGCTGACAATAAGGTTGGGTCTATTTGAATGGTTCAACGCTTTTGTTGACATTATATTGGACAACACTAAACTCGGTGCTCAGCCTGAGCTGTGGCCCAAAGGGACAGCAGCTTTGCCTGTATGTGTGAATGTATGAATATATGTATGTATGTGTGTGTTGCTTAATATATGTTATTAAGTATACGCATGTTATCTGTAGTCTGGCATATGACAAGCACAAAGTAATTATAGAGCTTCTTGCTCATATTTGTGTAATAAGCAGTTGGTCCTTATTTTTGTTTTTTTTTTCCTCTTTTGCTGTCCTTGGAGACACCTACTGTGCGTGTGTTTTGTCTGCATCAGATGAGTCAGAGCATAAATAAAAGCAGAACAGAACAGAATGGGGAGGCGAGCTCAGACTATGACTATAACTATGGCAAACTTCAGCCAAAAGAGCCACAGCCCAATGTCCATTTCCATTGGGGTTAGTTTTTCCAATAGATTTCCCTAGCGTATGTTGAAGCTGCAACTTCATATAGAAAAGCGTTGCAGCTACAGCCACAGCCAGAGCCACAGCCACAGCTTGCCTGCTGTCTAGAAGTGTCAATAAGTAAGAGTTATGATACAAATCGTATGCATTTTGCTTGTTGTATCTATAATGCCAAGCAATAAACTATAATGGGGCCAAGTAGATACAGATTAGTATATAGAGTAGGCAGCATGGAGGGGTTGGGTAGGTTAAGCAGTGAGATATTTGGGGGGAGGGGGTTATAACAATGCCGACAGTCTACAACGAAAATGTATGCAACAAATTGAATTTTATTGCTTGCTCCATATAAAGACACTGAATGCAGGAGAGTAAGGCAGGGGTAGGGGTAGCGAGGGGGATGCAAGTGATGGAATGACTAACAATAAGTGTCACAATGTGTCTAACTGCATATGTGTTGGTTTATGTATGTATGTGTGTGTGTGTCATTTGGTATTACTAAAGAGTTGATTGTTGTTGCTGACTCATTTGCATTTCGTGCTCATTTTATAACATATATATATATATATAATATATATATATGAATGAATAGTAGGGGGAATGCAAGTACAAAACAAGTGAAATGGAACAAAAAACAAAATGAAAACGTTTCAAATTAATTGAACAACGAACAAACTGGCAGAGAAAGAGAAACCAACAAAAAAAAGAAAAGGAAAAAGGAAAAAGAAAAACACAAAAAACAAGAAACAACTAGCAAAACTTATGAAACATGTCATACATGTGTGTGTATATGTATCTGTGTGTGTGTGTGTATATGTGTGAATGTGTATATTTATATATAGATAACACTACGAACAACTGCAACTGCTAGAATTTAAGTTTTAACTTCAAGTTTAAATATTTAACTGGCAGTTAGTTCAAAGCAAAAACGAAGCAAAAAAGTGTTTAAATATTTTGTTTTGTTTGTTTTTGTTTTTTTATTTTTTAAATATAATATTTTAATGCTAAGCACTACGTATAGAGTATACAACAGTATGTGTGTGTGTGTATGTGTGTGATTGTTAGCATTTAAAACATAACCAAAAACAAAATTGATAACAAAAACGATTTGAAGTTAACTGCGACAACACGCAAAGTTGATTCGAAATAGAAAGGAAAAGAAGTAATAGAAAATAAAGAGAGTTCAAAAGAAAGTAAGAAAGATTTGATAATGTATTTTTATATATTTCTTTAGGTATTTTTCTGTTGTTTTTTTGCATGTGGGGGCAGAGGGGCACTTCATACTTTTATATCCTTTTTTTGTTTTGGTATTCGATTTGACGCCGCCTCTGCCCGTGTACGAAATCATTGTCTCTAGAGCAATTGTTGCCGCGAAACGTTACAATATATATATATAGATATATAATATAGTTAATATATATGTATATATATATATATAGATAGAGAGAGAGATAGAAAGTCGGTTTGGTTTTTGTACGGGGGGACAGCGGTAGAAAGTGTTTTTTTTTTCTTTTTAAAGGATTCTTGAGTAAGGACTTACCTGTTTTTGTGCCATCGCTTGCATTTGCTGGAACATTTGACGCTCCTCTTCTTTGCCTGTAATAATAGCACGCAATCATGGTATATATACACATATATATAGTATAAAGAGTTGTATTTTCACAATATTATCAAAATTCACAATAATATCAGCAAACATTTTATATATCTACATTTATATATAGGGGGAAAACTTACCCATGCCCTTGGCCTGTAGCATTTCGAGTAGCTTCTTGATGCTCTCATCGCGTGCTATAAGTGTTTGCTTTTGTGTCTCCACACGACACTCTAGATCCTTAATGGTTTCACGCAATATGCTTATTTCACGCTGTAAATGATCATTCTCCGCATAGATGGCCTCCATTTGTTGCTGCATCTCCAGATTTGGTTGACGCATACGCAGACGCAGCTCCTCCTCCAGTTGACGCACCAACATTGCTTGTTTCTATGGGGCGGGCAGAGTATTACTATAAAAGTTCCTTCTACATCTATATAGTATGCTTACCTGATTCTCTGTGCTTAGCAGCTTTAGTTGATCATTGATCAGACTGTACTTGGCGCTCTCTTCCTTGCGCAATGCACGCTCCTTCTTCAGTTCGGGTGACCAAAAGGTCTTAATGCTGTGCATGGAGCTGCCCAGCTTTTGATTCGTCAGCTCTAGTTCCCGCTTCAGGTTGCCCAGCTCACGTTGCAAGTCCGTATTTTGATGCTGCAAGTCACCCAAATATGCACGATCTGATGTTGGCATGCCCGTATTATAGCCTGCAAATAATAAACTCATAGTTACAGTAGTTTCCCTTAAATACTTCGTAGAGAAACTTACCTCCCATGGCATTGGGACTTTGTCGCGCGGAACGGCCATATAGCTCATCCTCTAGGTACAGACCGCGCTCCAATGATCTATCTCTGGAGCGATCACGCGGCTCACGTATGGGTATGAACTCACGATCATGTGGATCCACCAATCCACCGCGATCAAGCGATTGATAGCGGGTTCCTAAAGAGTAAATTTGTAGTGAGAGAGAGAGATAGAGAAAGATTTAGCATTAGTTGTTTTAATGTGAATAGTAGGAGTTAAAGATGAAGTATATAGTGCTGTAACATACTTGGATAATCCATGGCATGTGACATCGGTGGTCTGCTGGCACTGCGGCTGCGATGATGTCCCGCACCAGCGGGACTTGTCGGCTCATCCATGTCGCGGTAGTATGGACTGCCCATTGCTGAAATTTATATAGAATTCATGACGATGATCAAATGAGGATGACGGGTTTTTGTTTCTTTCTTTTTCATTTAATTTTTTGCTTTTCGATTGTATGTGTATCTGTGGGTATATGTGTGTGTCTGTGTGTGTGTACGTATGTGTTATTGTATATAAGTTTGTGTGTGTTTGTAGAAGAGTTTAAGCTGATTGCAAGGCATTTCCCCATAAAAAGGAATTCCTAAGTTTGCGCTTCATACTGAATTGGTACTAGGTACAGTTTTGGGTACAGTTTTTGGGTACAGTTATAGTTTGGATTAGTGGTATTAGTTGTTAGTATATGATATGAAAACGTATAACGGATAACGCTTGAAATTGGAATTGAGTTTTGTTAGTAGTAAAGTGAACGCAAAAGAAAAATTTTTTGCAACAGCAACAGAAAAATGTTTATTAACGTGTTTCGCTTATGGCTTATTGCTTTTATCCTATTATTGTTGTTGCCGAAGTTGGCTCATAAACTACATTGTTATTGGTAAGAAACTGCTGGCTAATGCTGCAATTCTATCTCTCTCTATATGTGTGTGTGTGTGTGCGTGATTTGTGTATGAGGCACGAGGCAAGTGTTGTGTGTCATAAACTAAACTTTAGCCATAGGAGCAGTAGGTAAAAGTAGTAGATAGGGGCAGGAAAACAGCGAGAGCTGGAGGGGGTGGGGGAAACTTTGTGGCTAAGTGTAAATATTTTGCAGCACGAAACTTAATTTGTGGCGCATTGTTGTTGCTTGTGTGCTTGCGTGTTGCCATTTTGGCCACATTTATACTAACTTTGGTTTGGGTTTTCACTTTTCTACTTCTTTTTTTTAGCCATTTTTCAGGACTTATTTAAGCCTTGTGTGAAATATAATAATTGAAATCTTAACAAAAAAAGAAAAGTTATTATTTATGAGCAAAAATGTCGCAAACTTTTTGCACGAAAAACTATTAAAAATCATTTTTTGATGAAAGTTTCAGGAGTGCCCTTAATGCTGGAATTGGGCAAGTAAAATTAATGTTTTAATTGCTGGGTTAGCAAGTAGCTGTCGTGTGTGTGTGTGTGTTATGGGCAATTTATGCTAGATTTGTATATATATATATATATAAAATATATATATATATATGTATATATAATGCTGTTCTATATTGTTGCTAACCATAATTGTAATCCAGTTTGAGGCTTTGATTTTGTGTAACGTTTTAACAGGAATAAAGTTGTTGCTGAACTATAGCATTAACTGTTGCTGCTGCTGCTGCTGCTGTTGATGTGCTAATTCAGCTATTGGCCATTTTAGCTTAAAGCCAAGTTAATGTAATTTCAAGTTTATATAACACTGCTGCTGCTGCTATTGTTGTAGTTGTGCACACACATAGAAAATCATTTCAGTATGCAAAACGCGTTTTGCATTTTAAAGCGCAACATTTTTAATTGTTTATTTATATATATGTAAGTGTAGATGTGTGGGTGTGTGTATTAGAGTGTTTGTGTGTGTGTGTATGTTATTGTTAAAAGAAATAAAAATGAAAAATTGTTTTACAAATCATTTGTTGCAGATGAGTTAAGCCAAAACATAAAAATGTACCATGCGCATGCGATGTGTGATGTTAGACAGAAATTATAGATTTTAGTTAATATATATAATTTTGCATTATTTAAACTACAATAATAATAATCATAATCATAAGAGCAATAACTAAAAGCTGTTTAAGTATATATAGTATAATACAAATGATTTTTTAGAATTTTGAAAATGTTTTTTAAGTCCTGTTTTTTGTTGTCCTGTTGCAATTACCATGCTCACAGACATAAAGAGTTTCGATTTGAGATTCAACATTTCTATATAAATATATATAGTTCAATTGTACAAGTTAAAGCCAATTGTAATATCAGATATCAATTATATATAAGGAAATTAAATTATATAAATTAATTAATTAATTAAGGGCACAAACGTCACGCAGCGTGTTCAATTTTGTTGCTGTATCTTTGAAATACATTTGTCTAATTCTGAGTGCTTGGCTACGTTTGTGCTGCCACAATATATATATATATATATATATATATACGATTTCTATATATATATTTATATATATATATATATAGCGATTATATAGTTATTGCCTAACACTAATTGTTACTGTTAATAGTTAGAAATGTTTTTTTTTTTTTTTTTGATGTTCACCTAAAGGACTTCCGCGTGCGCCGTAATCCCTTGATGGTGAACGATCGACCGTTGGCAATTCCTGGAGTCGACGCACACGACCCGGACTGCGCACACCAGAGCTATTCACTGGATTATAATCGTCACGTGACATAATCCGCGGCTGATCCGCGGCATTCACACCACAGTTAGCTCTGCTTCTACTTCTTCTTGCTGTTGTTGTTGTTGTTGTTGTTATTGCTTCTTCTATGTTGTTGTTGTATTAGTAGTTGTTGTTGTTATCCTGTTTGTTGGCCTTGCCTTTAAATGCTTCGTTTTGATTGAAAGTTTTGGTATTTAATTTTAGTATTTTTTATATTCCTTTTTCACTTTCTGTTTGCTCTATTGATATGCACGTTTTTGATTGCGTTTTCTTTTGCTGCTATTGTTGTTTTTGTTGATGTTGTTGTTGTTCATTTGTTTTTTTTTTATTGCTGCTATGCGAATAGTTGAAAATTCATTTAAATATGCTTTAGACACGTAGCTCGTGACACGTGACAGCATCTGTAAGTGTAAAAATTGAAGAAAGAGAAAGGAAAGGAGGAAAAGAAGAAGAAGAAAGAAACAAACAAAAAAACACAAAATACACACAAAATGCAAAATATAGGTTTATAGTAAAAGGAAGAAAGAAAAGAAAAGATAAGAAGAAGAAGAAGAAGAAGAAAGATAAAAAATAAATCAAACATCAATCATCAATCATTTTACTCATATCATATACATAATATTACGCATACGCCCTGTGTTTTAAGCTGCTGCCTATAAAAAGAAAATATCTATATGAAATTTTTATGCACATATTAAAGTCATATGAAAGCTCATTGTTTGACTGCCTTTGTTTTGCATATAAATTAAACTACGTCCACTTGCGCATATCCTTAACCTTTTTACCTAAATCTCAGCCGCAGGATGCGTAGAAAGCAACAAAAGCTACAACCAACCAACGATACAACCAGCTGTGCCTTAAGCTCTAAGCATATGAGCACAAGTATATACTAGAACAAGATAACCAAAGCAAAAATGTCGAGTATATTGCATTACAAACCATATTACAGCTCTCTCTTTCTACCTTTCCTTACCTCTCTCGCTCTCTTTCTCTGTGTATGTCTCTATGTAAATTTCCTTTCTATTTAGACAAAACAAATCGCATGCAAATTGCCACTCAAGCAGTAGACTGCTTTCAGTAAGGAATCACACTCACTTATACTTACAACATATATACATATACACACACACTGTCACACACACACACACACACACACACACACACACATAAAAGCAGTTTCATATGAATATAAAACGAGGGAGGAAACATTAAGCAGCTGTGCTTGAAATATTTACTTCTAAATTGTATACAATTTATATGAAATATCTAAATCATAGTGTAAATTTGTAAATTTTACTGCTTGTGCTTCTTCTTGCTGCCTACAAACATATAATTTTGCTTACAAAGTTATTTAAAAGTTTACACAAACTGAATTTATAATCAACTATATACACACAAACTTGCAATAAGCTAATGTAGGAATGTTGTTTACAGGGTGAAACAGGACTAAACCTAAGCTTATTTGTGAAGAGAGTGAGTTAGTGAGAGGGGAAGGGGGGGGGGGAAGAGTGAAAGCCAGTTAATTGAGTAAACAATTAAATTACAGTTAAACCTATAATTAATGTGCTAAAACATTTCCATTTCTAGAATTCGTCACAGCTCTAAGACGGTTGTACGCATTGTTATCTATAAATTATTAAAATTATAATTGAAACGTTTGCAACGTGTAACGTTAACTAATTGCTAGTGTAATTAAGTCCTTGAACAGCCCTCGCAAACAGACAAGCATACAGATAGATGGAGAGACAGTTAGACAGACAGTCGCCTTGTGTAACACCTGCTGGGGGTAAGGCAAGTCTCTAACATTTAATGCTAAGCAAAGACAGGTGGAGAAGGATAAGGAAGGAAAGGCTCAAAACTTGAAGTGCAGCAGTATGAAATGCGTTGCTTTATGAATGGCAGACAAATATATATAAAGCAAATGGTTAAGGGAAAACTAGAAAGGGTTAAGGGAAACTAGAGAGGGGAGAAACAACGACAACAGCGGCTAAATAAAAGCTAAACGAATCAGCAGACCGGAAGACCATTCAAATGTTTACTTGCATGCCTGAGCAAGTGTATGCTGGTATGAGTGTGCACCCAGTGTGTGTGTGTGTGTAAGTATGTGTGTTGTCACTTGAGTGCCCATTTACGTGACAGTGTGACAACAACAACAACAATTGTTTTTTGGTCAATATACTTGCAAACCACAGAGAAACAAGCAGCGGCAGAGACAGAGCCCACAAGCAGCGACAGTGGCAGCGGCAGCAATCAAGATGAGGTCAGGAGAGCATCAGCCTGGTCATAATAATATCAGGCCAGATTCGATTACATTTGCCAGCATATAAAGCACAGCAGTTAACGAAGCAACCACATACACACACACACAGAGCAACACATACACACATACACAGCAACACACTTACTTTAAGTTATGCCTGCATAGTATGAAAATTTCGTAGCATAGTTTGCGGCGGGGCTTTATTGCTGCCGCTATTGCTACTGGTATTGCTACTGCTACTGATATTGCTATTGCTGCAGCTAGTGGTGTTGTTATTGTTGCTGCTACTGATGTTGCTGCTGGTGCTATTTGATGCACTTCCGGTTGCCACTTTGGGGCATCTGTTGTAACTGAATTTGATGACGAAATCGTGTACAATTGTCGTCTGCGTTTTGGGCTTGCGGCTAATACAACTCGAAGTAGTCAACCGTTCTTATCAGCGCTAAAACATTCTTTCACTCTCCCTCTAGCACTGCTAGATACTCTCTTGCCTACAGTCGCTCTCTTGCTCTATATGTCTCTCTATGTGTGTGTGTGTGTGTTTTGTGTGTAGACAAAGTCGACGCTCTAAACAAACATGTTGAATTGTAGGCAACATTTAATGCCACAAGCAGCTGCTGCTCAGAGTTAATATGTTATTCACCACAAGCATGTGCGCAGTTGCTTGCCTCAGAGAGAGTCACATACACACAGAGAGAGAGATATAGAAAAAGAGTCGACACACACAAATACATTGAGAATTCAACAATATCGTCATCGTAAAGTATTTGCCGCATTTTGTTGTTAGCTGTGGGCGTTGGGACGCTTTGGCGGCGTTTTTTTTCTGCTTTCTTTTTTAAATTTTTTTTTTGTCATTTCGGTTTCTTTTTCTGCTTTTTTTTTGTGGTCTTGCCCATGCTTAGGGCCTATGCTGTGAGACATACGCATACACATACACACATACATATAGAGCAGCGGCAAAGCGTGTAAAATAAGGTTAAAATTTGAAATCAATAAAAATTATTCCACTCATCTAAAATTAGAACAAGTCTAAGACAAGGCAAATGCTGTCAAGAAACTGAAACCAAAAACGCAACTAAAACCAAAGCAATGCCAAAAACAAACGAAAAACTAAAACCTGATAGCCTCACAAAAAACCATAAAATATATACATACATATATACATATATATATATATGTATATATATATATACGGTATAAATACCATCGCAACATGGCACGCAAAGCAATAGAAGGTGATACTCGCTGAAGCTACAAATATGCCATTATACCATAAGCAAATCTCCAACCATATACCATATATATATATACTTATAAACTATAACTACTTATATTTTATATATATATATGTATGCTGTATATATATATATATATATATATATACTTTATATATATATATATGCTATAACCTGCCAATGCTCTGTGTGTATACTCGCATGACAAATCATGCGAGCTGCCTATTATATGTAATAGTTGTACTCTTGTTACTCCTTTGTGCTATCTAATGGTACCATCTGCATACTATACATAACTAGACACACATTCAAATCTATACTCATAACTATAACCCTAGCTATATATACTATGTCAGATTTAGTTTCAGGCTTTGGCTTAGGTCTATGTAATTGAATTTCTGATTGACGCGTTTCGTGTTGAGCCGCGTCTAATTATAAAATATCAATTCAACTGGCAGTTTATTAAATGCCAAAGTCAATATATATATATATATATATATATATATATATATATAAATACAATATATACTATATATATATGTATATAAAAAGCACTTAAATTTATATACTTTAATATGCAAGTAAACTCAATTATCCAGGCAGCAAACAGTATATTAGATTACAGGGCGTATGTGTAATATATTCAATAGCTAAAGAGAGACAGCTACAAATTGTACTACATTATAATTGTTATATATAAAAATATATCATAAATATATGTATATATATAGAGTACCTATATATACTATATAGACTAGGGCACAACATTGTATTAGTTCTGCGCTAAACACAATTAATAAAAAAAAAGTTACTCAAAAGTTGAAAAAAAGTTTTAAGGAAAGGACAAAAGCAAACACAAAACTTATTCACTCTTATGTCTAACTAACTATTATTATTATTATTATTATTATTAAATAAAAGAGGTTTTGTTTGATTAAATGCACAATACACACATACATACATACAGACATACATACAGACAGACATACATACAGACATACAATAATAGTTAGTTGAATAGTTAATAGAAATTTTTGTATTGGACAATTGTGGGTTATGTTTATTCAAGACAAGACGTAGAAATCAATATATATATATATATACAGATATATATATATATATACATATATATATTTCGATATAGAAATTTGAACAATACAATTGTGTGCATGTGTGTATAAGTGTGTGCGTGTGTGTGTATGTGTTTATATATATATATATATATAACTCGATCAAAACTTTCATATATATATATATCGTATTGGTATAATATGCTTACCCGCTTTGCTTAAACGATGAATTTTGAATGTTTTTCGTTTTGACGCTGTGTATGAAATTTATATTATATGCTGCCAGCTTAAGCTTCAGTTCCAGTTCCAGTTTCGGTTCTAGTTCCACTTCCAGCTTCAGTTTCAGTTCCAACAACTAGCTACTGTTCCTTTTAAGCTACAGTTCCAGCTGCAGCTTCAATTCTAGTTCTAAATTTTTCTGCCGCTATTTTGTTTTTTCTTCCTTTTTTTTTTGGGCTAAACAATTTGCTGCTTGCTACAACACACACAGACACGCAGGCGACAAGCGACTACATTGCCTTTGCATATGTGTGTGTGTGTGTGTTTGTGTGTCTCTCTCTATATAGATGATGGAGGAGTGTATTTGTGTGCAAAAGTTGCCGCTGCTGCTATTTTGATTGCTTTTCGGTTTGTTGTTGCAGTTGTTGCTGTTGCAGTTGCTGTTCTTGTTGTTGTTTCTGTTGTTGCTGCTGTTGTTTCTGCTGTTGCTGTTGCATTTCCGTTTCTGCTGCTGCTATTTTTATTTGCCTTTTTTTCGGGTATTTTTCACTATTTTTTTTAATTACTTTTTTGAATTGAATTTCGTTTTCTGTTTTGTATAGCCGCTTGCTAATTTAATGCATTTCATTTTTTTTTATGTATATACATGGCTGTAAACCGTTAAAACACACACACAAACATACACACAGCGATTAATTAAACTGTTGAACTTTCATTTTATTTTTTTTTATTTTTTTAAGTTTCAATTAAAACACATTTTATACAGCTTGTTGTGTTTCTCGAGTGCTTCGTGCCCAACGAGTGATTTACAAGGGCTCAACTGAACTCCTGTGAAAGTTGTGCGAGTTGCGGAGTTACTGTTAAATATTTAGAGAGTTGAGTGTGGGTGGGGTGTACTGGCTCTTCGCTTCTCGCTTCTCGCTCTACACTCTACACTCACTCCATAAGAAGCCACTGACACACATTTTGACGCAAAAGGCAGGCGCCTACACAATGGCACTCGAAACGAGAGAGAGTTAAAGAGTGAGCAATACACAGAGAGTGAGTGAGAGAGTAAGAGAGTGAGTGTGGGAGTGTGTGTGTGTGTGTGTGTGTGTGTTTGGGAGAGGAAGTGTATAATGAGATGAGGACATGACACAAGCACTAGCTTTGGCAGATTGGTGTGAAGTCAGCGCTTGATGGAGTTTCCGGAGTATGAGTTTTACGTATAACGTAATCGTGAAACGTAACGTAAGCGTATACGAAATACAAACGGCACGCGACTCACCGCAACGCGACGCAACGTAACGACACGAAACAAAAAACCGAACGACCACTAAACGAAGCTAACGACATAAGGGGGCGGGTGATGGGTGGTGGTGGGCATGGCAATCTACCTCATGCTCCAATAGCCGCACCACTGCTTACTCCAGCACTGCTTCACTGCTGCTCCATTGCTTCACCGCCCTAAACGTACAACATTATGCTACACCAACTCCTTCTTCTCCTCCTCCTCTTCCTCCTCCTGCCTCCTCAAACACGCTGATAACCCTAACTACTGCTCTTATGCTACGTTTCTGCTCGCGGCACCAGCCTGCATTCTATCTATCGCTGTGTGTGTGTTTGCGGCTGGGTGTATGTGTGTGTGAGTCTTGTTATACAGCTTATAGCTTTGAAAACTTAATGTATGCGTGTGCTACAGACACACACACAAACATGTGTCTCTATGTGTGTGTGTGTATCTCACACGCTTTATATGTAGGTTGAAGCAATTTATAATAATTTTTTTCTTCATCAATCGATAGTCAAGCGCGTTTAGTGAGTCGATTTATTAGTCGTAACTCCCCCAACTACAACTATCTAAGAATATGATATGATATTTAATTTCGGCAGAGATTTAAATATTTAACTTTAATTAGTGATTATTTAATGTTAATTATGATTAATTATAATTAATTATTTATAGCATTCATTTGCAAGTTAAATTTAATTTTGCCAAGGCGCGAGCACATTTTTTGCAGGAAATCACTTTTCTGTATCCAGGGAGCAGCCGCGGCCTATAGCACAATTGCTGCTACACACACCAGCACACACACACACACACACACACACACTTTTAATATATGTATGTATATGTATATGCATATAGTATAGTATATATTATTTTTCCTTTTTTGGCCAAGTTTCTTTTTAATGCACTTTTTTCTATAAATTTTGTTGTTGATTATTTGACACAATTTTCTTGGATTTTTTTACACACAATTTTCATTAAAATTTTGCTCAACTTCAGCTTAATTTTCTTGTTTTTTATTTGCCTTCGTGTGAGGCAATTAAGTTGGCCTTTTCTTTTTGCTTTTTGCTCAGTTTCTGCTGCTGTTTTAGTAACTGAAGCACCATCAGCAGCAGCACCAGCACCAGCAGCAGCAGTTAAAAGATACATTTACTGATACATATACCCAGTGTGCGTATGCGTATGTGTGTTAGTGTGTAATTGTATGTATAGTCTAAATGTGTGTGTGTGTGTGTGTGTGTGTGATTGTACTTGTCTGTATAATCTAACCCAAAAAAATTTGTTGTGCGGCAGCTGTTGTGGGGCCCGATTTCGGCAACGCCGTTGTCCAACTAACTACCCTCAAAGAACTGAGCGCCGCTTGTCCGTGCCAGTCGCTGTTATAGTCGCCATAGCCATGGCTATAGCCAAAGTCATAGTCGTAGTCCGTCGTTGCTTCGTGGTCCTTAATGCTGCTCTCTTGTCTCTGCGTGGTGAGTTTTTCCCCAAATACATGTATGGTACTGATGAAACAGATGAAACTGTTTCTTATTTTTCTTTTCTTTTTTTTTGTGCTCTCCACATTGAGTTTTCTTCTGATTGCAATCAATGAATTTTCATCGCGCTCGCGCAGTTTTTCCCTATCTCTCAATATACTCTCTCTCACACTCTCTTTTAAATTTTCCGTATTCTCTTTAAGTGCTGGCATTTTGTAATTGTATTTGCCTATTCTGTTTGTATTGTGCGGCTAAATGAAAAAATTCCATTACAAAAATATGACATGTACAACATTCCTTAACGGCTTGCCTTATTGCCTATTGCCGACTGTAGCGCCGCATATTTTACTATATAACGTAATATTGTATTTGTGCTTCAAACGTAACGTAACATAAATTTGAAACGTTACGTGTTTTCTATTGTTTCGTTACGCTTTGGTCTGGCAACACTATAGCGCGCTGCATTTAAATGATAACCCTGAAAGTATGCAATGTTTTTTGAAATGTAACCTAAGAGGTGCGTGCGAGCTTTGCTTCTGTTGAACTAAAGTTGGCTAAGGCTGTTGGTTTAACTAAAATGTAGAATGGATATGCAATAGGAGATTATTGACTATATAATGTATATAATATATGTTATCAGATACCATTGGCAACTGAGTAAATATAGGTCCTTATATATTGAAGTTATCAACTTTAATAAAACTATTTATTCATAAATTCTATTGTGTAGGTTTGTTTGTTTTTTTTTGTGTTTATACGTGTGTGTGTAGGTAATACATCTTAAATAATACTATAAAATGCCTTCAAGAGCGCTAGCTTAGTAAAATTTACTTTTAATACTAGCAACTTCTACATATATATATATATAATTTGCTCTGGCATTGAGCAAAAAATAAAGCGTAGCTAATTACAGGTGAACTCTTCATAGCTCTCATCGCACACGTCGCAGGTAACTTCACAGCACCAGTGGAACTTGCAGTTACACTGCTTTAGTCGGCGAATGTATTGCGTGCTGTGACCACGCCCACAGCACAACTGATCACAGCTATCGGGACCGTAGCCAGTGTTATTGCAAATGCGACCCACTGTACCCAGTGTGTTTAATGGAACGCTGGCTTCACAATAGTTGGGCGATTGCTTCAGGTAGACTAATTCCAAACGCTTGGGCCAGACCAGCGTTGATTTCTTGGCAGGGGTGGCATGTTTGTGTTTCTTTCTATAAAAAAAATTAGGGGCTGAGTATCAATTAGGGACACTTGAGATTAGTTTCTCACCTGCTTAATACTAATTTCAGTCCCTGTTTGCCTCTGACGACTTGAACAGTTTTGGCTTTATAATATTTCTCCATTAACTTCTCGCCAACCACTCGAAATGGTGGCAAACTCTTCCAGCAGGTCTTCATAACACATGAACCACTTACCCCATGGCACTTGCATTCCGTACGCAAAAGTTTCTTTACTATCTACAAAATAGAAAGCGAAATATTGAGTTTATTTAGAAATTTCATTGCATTACGCATACGTACCGTACGCCCCACACGATTATTATGCAAATTCATAAGTGCGCGCGGATCACGCTCCACCTCCCTTGCATCCAGGAATTTGCGTGCATATCTCATTCCAAAATCCACATCTGCCGAGCAACCACCCCACTCCCATGGCTCTTTCAGTGGTGTTTTATGACGCACAACGCAACCGCATAGAGTAATGTTGCCCTTGGCACATGCCACTGTAACAGCATATGCAGCTCCAGCGCTAACTATGGCATAGGTAAATGCAGCCTCCCTAGAAGCTGTCATTGAAATAAGTATATTATTATAATTATGTTAAAAATGTTTCTGCTGTTTGTGTTATACACACTCACCTATGGGTGCAACATGAAAAGAAACAGCTTGTGGCCAAACATCAGTGCAATTCCAGCGATGACCACGAAACTGATGCTGACACTCATGTTTACCCATCTGTTGGCCCTCGCTCGTTGCGATGAGTGCTTCGGGTAGCGCGCTGCACAGCTGACGCTGTTCCGGTGTCAAGCCACGTATGTGGCGACAGAGCATAAGGGACGTAAAGCTGGACACTAATCTGACAAGAAAGTAGTACGTTAAATACACTGATTAATGATGTATCCTATATGGCAAAAATGAAACTAATGAAGTAAATGTTAAATGTATTTAGAGCTGCTTATGTCTTTGGTAATAAGGCAAAGTCCTTTAAAAAGGATATGCTTTGATTTAGTTTATCTCTCTCTCTCTCTCTCTCTCTCTCAGTTATCTATATGGCTTGGCCTTTACATGTTGCTGTGTCATTTATCAAACAACATTTGACATTTTTATTCAATTTTCACCTCTCACTTGACTCCAAGTTCCCGCAATTGGCACGATTTGTACACGTAGACCACCAGCAATAGTTGCTTAGCGACAATGGCAACAAACTGCAACAACTGTTGCAGTAACGCCGTCGCATTAAACAAACAATAAATTAAATATGGCAAACACATATATATATACATTTATATAGTAACAAATGTGGATCGATAGAGCGATCGATCTATCGATCGATTGTTGCTAACAAAAATCGTGCACAATAAATGCCGCCAGCGATCAATTCATTTCCATTTCATTTGCCGCTTTGCCATTGCCATGGAAAACTATATATATATATATATATATATATGACTGAACCGCCAACCAGGTAACCAGCCACAAATTTGCTGTTGCCAGTTGGCAGTTGGCCAGTACCGAAACCATTTCGTCTTGGCCAAATGGCTGGCCAATGGAAAGCAAAATATGCTGCATTCAAAGTTAAGATTAATGCATTGCAATGTTGTTGCTATTATTGGGGGGCTGCAGGTGAATGTGGGCATGGTTAGTAAAGCAAAGAGGGGCGTAGACAGTTTTACTGTCATTTTAGTCAAAATAATGCCGTTAGCTGTATTATTAACTATAATTACATGCATCTCACCATCTAATCATGCCGAGGAGAAGCTGACGCTTGAATCATGTAAGTCTTGGGCCCAAATGCCAGCCCAATACTTGCTATACTTGCCATATAAGCCAACTTTAACACAGTTCAAAGAGATGCTGAAATGCAGTCAAGTAAATGGCTAATGGTAAATGGTTAAGGCTTTAATGGTTAATGACTTTTTTCGCAAATTGGTTTAATGAAGTGCTTTAAAAAATGACTTGCAAATTGCTAAGCAAAAAAATATCAGGAAATAAAACTATAAAAATTCCAGCTATATTTTTTTAACCTTCGGAATCACTTTAACAACTTAATTATGCTTAAGAAAGCCTAAGGGCTTAGGTTAACCTGTCTAGAACTATATTTAATCTTCTTTTGTAACTTTGTCTTTGCCACAGTTTTATTAACTGCTTCAGTTGTTGGTTAATTGCCTTTTGGTATGACGAACAGAAATTTCACTCTGCTTGTTGTGGCATGTCACATCTGCTGGTAATCAATCTTTAAGACGTAGGAAGATTATTATATATATATAGATATATATAATTGCATTATATATAGGCCAATCTGATATCGTGTATATATATATCTCGTATCCACTACCCACTCAAAGCAACTCTTAGAGCATTCCTCGCTTGGACAGCTGCTGCAAATGTGCATAAAGTTTTCAATATATTTTTTCGTGTTTTTTTTTTTCCTATAAGAGTATGATTATTTCCAATTGGAATAGTGTGGCATATAGGCTGCAGGACAGCTGTGTGGTAAACATCCTGAGGCAATGTTTGTTGCAGTAACTGAAACAATTGGCAGTTGCAATTGCAACTGGTCTCTTGCTTGTCCATTTGCAATGCGCATAAATGTTTGGTAACAAGGCTTAAAGCCAGGCTAAAATCATACAAAAAAATGTACAGTAAGAGTTGCTTACAGCACGCAATTTTTAATTGGGCCAATTAAATCAATTTACAAAAATTACACTTTTTACACAAAGAAGGAAAAGAAACAAGGAAACACAGTTAAAAGAGTGTAGAGTGAAAGAATGTAAGAAGAAACATGAGCTGCGCCTGTGTCCTCGGGCTGAGGCACAAATTAACCCTTCCACTAAAGGCACAAACGCAGCAGCAGCAGTAGTGGAAGCAACTGTTGCAACTGGGTATGGCCAACGACAATCGTCGATCGGTTTCAGTTCAATCTTCAACTTAGTTATTGCTGTTGCTGTTGTAGCTGTTGTTGTTGGTGTTTATGTGGTTGTTACTGTTGCTCATGAGTTGTTGTACATGCTGTTAACATGCAGACCAACCATACAGAGCCAACTTAAGCTCAGACCCAAACAAAATTGGTAGTAAACTAATAATTAGGCTCGTTTAACAGACACGATGCTTGCCCTTTGCTTGTTGCTGTTGGTTGTTGGTTGTTGCTTGTTGGCTGTTGCTTGTTGCTGTTGGTTGTTGTTGCTGGTTGCCAGGATGCGGTTCGACCAACTGCAACGATCAGCAATAACAACAATGCTCAAGCAGCAAGCAACAATAAGCGGTGGTTGTAGTGGTTTTAAATGCTTCACTGGACGCAATACAATACACACACACACACACACACACACGCATACACACAGTGAGAGAGCTCATGCACAAACCTTCAACCTTTAACTTGGCTTAAACACTGTTGATCGATCTGTCAGCGCATCCGTTCCGTTATCAATCAGTCAATCAGACAGTCCCTCAGTCAGTCAGTCAGTCAATAGCTATTCGTGCGTTCATACAGCGTGACCGTCATGCCTACCTCAGCAGCAGCAGCCGCAGCAGCAACACGCAGCTACCTCTATCTGTAGCTCTATCTCTTTCTCTCGAATTCCAACTGTTTGTCATGGATACCTTTGGTTTTAGCTACAACTTTTTTATGCCAAATACTTTTCGTGCTTTATTTAATTTGTCGCTTTCAGTTGAAACGAGTTGTCTGTTGCCTGTTGCCAGTTGCCAGTTGCCAGTTGCCAGTTGCCTGTTGCATGTCAACTACGACAATTTCATCATCAACTCATCCTCATCCACAGCGTCAGCGTCATCTTACCTAACCTCAACCTCACCTCATGCAATGCCATGCGATGGTATCCTCTTCTATGTACGTCAACAGTCCACAAGTCACGTGTTCTTGATTTGTGCTTTGTTAAGAGCTACTCCTAGCTGCTGTCCCAACCCAAAGTATGTGCCTCCCTGTCACCCCTTTACCCCTTATAATCACTGACCTCCTTTACTGCCTGTTGCGGTTGCTGCTGTTCCTATACCTTACGGTCTTTTGAGCTCTTTTATCTTTTCTTCTATATCAAAAAAGCACAGGAATAGCACTAGCTAAAGGTTTGGTTTAGGGTTTCGCCTTCATTTCGTGACCCTTTTTTTAAGCATCACGCGTTTAGCTCTGCTCTATGCAAGCTCATTATGTGCTGTGCGTGTGTAGGGGGCGGGGCAAGGACCTGTCATGAACTTGATATTCAGTGATATTATAAGCTGCTAGGGTTGCCAACATAACTCTAATAAATTATATATACAAAATTTCTGCAAGTGTATTATAGTTTATAGCTTTAGTTTTTTTTGGTACAGTATAAATCATTGCAGTAATGATGTCAATATATAAATATATATATATAGATATCCATTGTTTAACGCCTCGCAGATCAACAATATAACTTGTTGCCAAATCAAGTTAAAATATAAATCAAAAGCAATATCGAAACAAGAAACATATATCAAAAGCTTTAACTAGAGAAATGCTTAACTGTAACCAGTTTAACCTTTTTTTATTGGCCATCTTTCCAGTAGCTTATGCTTGGAAGTTTTTCCTAGTCGTAAATTTCCCATAAACATTCAATTCGTAATTATATATATATATATATATATATATTTTTTTTTTTGGTTTTTTTTTATTTTATTTTTGATTTTGATTTTTATTTTCAATTTTTATTTTAAAATTTTATTTTTTATTTTCAATTTTTATTTTTCATTTTCATTTTAATTTTTTTTATTTTTTTGCCATGATGATGGCTTCTATTGGATTATAACTGGTTTTCAAGTTAGTTGACAATTTTATTTTATGGGTTTTTTTCTCTTTTTCTTATCTCCTCTTTTCTCCGTTTCTTTTTTTTGCTGTCAATATTTGAACACTCGAAACAAATTGAGCTGACCATCGATGGGCATTGGCTAATCATTTGAATTGATGCGTAAATCAAACATAGCTCTAACTCGCTCTTACTTGTTTGTTAACTCTCTCTCTCTTTCACTCACACTGTTGGTATGTGGTTGTGTGTTAGTTTTGGCCGGGGCCAAGTCGTATTGTGTATCATTAAAAATGGATTAGGCCAGTCGCATAATTTAGGCGCATTTACAGGCAGCTCCAATTAGCCGCACGCGGAGGCAACTGCCAACTCGAAATTGGAGCTGGAACTTGGAGTTGTTGTTGTAGTTAGAGTTGTTGTTATTGTTATTGCTGCTGTTTTTGCAGCAGTTGAAAACTGACCACTTATGCTGCTCGTTCAGCGCATAAACATAAATGCATAGCAAGTCAATAACAACAACAACAACAGCAGCAGCAGCAATCCACAAAAAAATAACAACAACAAATAACACACTTAATGCGCACTTTGGAGGCTCATAAAAATATGACTTTAATATTTTCACGCGCAGGCGTAGCAACAGCAACAGTAACAGCAGCAGCAACACTGACAACAACAACAACAACCAGACAACAATTTAAAGCAGACCAGAGCAGTGGCAGGGCAGGATAGGAGCATCGTCTATGCTTTGCTGGCAGACTGAACCCAAAAGGGCAGCAATAAATGCACTGAGAGAAATCAAGTTGTTCTAAAAGCAAACAAGCAGCTTGCAGCAATTAACTATAGTTTGTCTCAGACTATGCTACACTGCAAGAAATCAGCAACAAGTTGCAATTAACAATTGTATATTGCTGTTGACGACAGTTGCTCTTTTTTTTTGCAAAGCATTTGGCAACTCTTTACACAAGTTTAAGCACTGCTGCTGCTTGCTTTGAGTTAAGCATTGACCTATCTTTTTTTTTAAGTGCATTATCTAGGCTTAGTCGACCCACCGCTGTGCCAATTGGCGGTGGGTTGAAACGTTTTTTGCCGTTTTTATTTTAGTTTTCTTTTGCTGCCGCTGTTGCTGCTGCTGCTGCTGCTGCTGCTGTCGGTGCTGCTGTTGTCCGGCAAAGTTATGTGTGCTGAATGTTGGATATAGATCTTGAATTTGGTTGGGGATATGGCACTGGCACTGGCGCTGGCGCTGGTAATTACATGCCTTGCTGACATGTTCATGGCGCTCTGCCTGTTGGTTGCAAATTTACGAGTGGTAAAGTTGAAGTAAAGCGCCAATTGGGGGCGGTAGCCACAAAAGCGCATTAATTCAAACAATGGAGCTGTGCAGTAAAGAGCTGCAGTAAAGAGCAGCAGTATAACAATTTGAAAGTTCCCTGCCATATACAACTACAGCTGCATATAAAAGTGGGCGTGTATCCAAAGGAGCAACGCAAACGCATCATGCCACAAAAAAAAGTACACAAAAAAAAAAAAGAAAAAAAAACGGCAACAACCGAAAACCCATAAAGCCTGTTCAACATGCCATCAATAAAAACACAAATATTTGTGTCGACCATTCCCCATAACCAAACTGCAACGACTACAACCTAAGCTACACACACACACACACAAACACACACATACACACACACTCATATATACATAGAAGCATTGGCATATCCTTGGAGCCACATTGGCATTGGCAATGGGTAATGGGTAAGAAAAATGTCGCTGCCAGGCGCAGACAAACGGCAACAGCAACAATTGTTGCCCATTGCACTGGTCAATTCTGACCAACAGCAACAACAACAGACGACGTAATTGACCAGAGAAAGACATATGTATGTTGCAAGCAAGCAACGTTGTTGTAAGCAAAAAAAAAATAAAGAAAAGACTGGCTGCTTTATCCTAGGCGGCTGCAATGTGTTCATGCAACAGGTAAAAGCCAAAACGGATCGTTCGTCATGGCCAATTGGCAAATGTAATGCCAACTTGCAATCGTTTTTGCTGTAGTCTTTAGGCCAATACCATAGCAATACAGCACTCTAAAGCCCTGCCACAAGATGCAAGCAGCAACTGCAACAGCAACAGCAACTGGCCAAATGACCAAGCAGCTAACCAGCTAAGCAGCTAGCAAAGCAGCTGCTAGCTCAGACAAACAGATCAACCGCAGATAGTTTTGTTTGTGCTCGAGTCGATCACTCATCTAAAGTACAAAACGACCCGCCAAACCACCGCCAGCAACAACAGCAACAAGATTGCTGACGGCACCCGCGCAGGTTGCAGCAACACATAGCATTGACTGTGGCTTTGACTGTGGCTTTCAGCTGCAAGTTTAACCATATCTTTGCCTGGGAACAGGAACTGTAGTTAAGACCATTTTTGGTTTTGTAACAGCAACAACAACAGCAGCAGCAGCTACAACAACAACGACAACATTGATGATGATGCGACGGCGTTGATCTTGATCGCAATTTAAGCGTTTGTCTGCACGTTAAGGCTCATGAGTTGCAATTGTTCAATGCATGTTGTTTCTGTGCTAAAACCTCATCCATCCCCACCCTGCTTCCCCTCTCTATTCTATGCCACATTCTTGCCCCCTTATACGCTCTATCTAAATCTTTGTCTCTGCTTTTTGTTTCCTGTTGTACAAGCCATTTGGAGGCTTTAAAATTGCAGTAACCTCAATTACAAGACATGCACCAACAACAGTAGAAGCATCAGCAACAACAGCAGAAGTATCAGCAATAGCAGCAGAAGCATCAGCAGACGTTACAGCAGCAGAAGCATCAGCATCGGCATTAACAAGCTGGAGCAACTTTAGTGGGTTACGACCCTTCTTTTCTTTCTTTCATATGACCAGCTGTGATGTGGTCAGAGGATTCAAAGCATTCCAACCTGTTGAGTCTCCTTTATGAGCATGTTACCTGGCCTGATGCGCATTGTATTATATGTTGAGCATCAGAGGCGATGCTGGTACAGCCCACAGGATCAGCGGTGCAGCCCACCTTAAGAGAGTTGAGTTCGAACTGCACCAAGGCAATTAGATAGCAGTCAAACAGAGCGCGATTGAGTGTGAGAGAGAGACAGAGATAGAGAGGAGCAAGTTGATGAGTTTATGGCACAAATTGATTTCAAGTTGTCGTTGTCGAAGTTGTTGCTGGTGTTGCTGTTGTTGCTCCCATTGCTCCTGGGTCCATGGCCAGTTGTATGTCATGGCTGCAACTTTGATTGGCAAACTGTGTTTCGACTTGGAAAATGGCATTCGTTATGAGTCTGCGTTGCGTTTGTTCATCTGTCTGTTGGTCTGTCACTCTATTGGTCTGTCCGTCTGTTTGTCTGCGTGTCTTTGTCTCAGCTTGTTTTAGTTGCTGCTTCTGCTGCTGATGCTGCAGCGGCTGCTGCCATTTAATTGCCCATTTTAATGAGATTTTTCAACTTTTTTCCGGCTGTCTGTTGCAAGATTTTATTGCAACGCCTGCTTTCCACCATCAGAATCGACGATCGTATTGGTGCTGCTGCTGCTGCTGTTGCTGCCACATAGCTGCCACATTGCTGCCACATCGCTGCCACAACTCTCAAGCATTTCTGCAGCATCGCATGCAATTGGGCGTTTTGTGTTTGGGCGACAGGAGACAAAAACAGATAACAATTTACATAAGATACGTGCAACACTGAGTGTACATAGATCTCCTTGTAGTCGTAGTTACCTCTGATGAAAATTACCGATTGTGGCAATCTTAACCGCTATGACTCCCCGCTCCTCTTATCACACACGGTCTCTCTTTATCTCTTGTATACTCTTGCTGTGTGTGTATGTTTTTGTTGCCACATGTTGCAGCTCAATTTCTTTGGAATACAGAGGAAACAGTTGTCAATTGGTGTCTCAGCCACAGATGCTTGTATCGATAAACCAGTAACTTAAGCTACTCGTATCTGCTTATGTATCGATCACCGATGTCATTTATACCCTACAACACTTAATTAACTTGTTTAGTAATCAATCTTAACACTTGCTTTTAACTATTTGTTAATGAGCTGTAATTAATCTGCGATTGGAACTTGAGCTTTATGGTAATTAAATACTTTGTATAAACAAATTGCATATGTGAATAGAAACTGAATGCAAATGAATGTATAGAAACTGAATGGAATTGAAACTTTATATATATCAAGTATAAAGTGAATCGAAAATGCATAAAACTAAACTGAAACTTAATTCAATCCAGTCAATATATAAAACAATTCAAAACTGAATCAAAATTGGATGTAAACTGATTCTAAATTTAAATGAAACTCAATTCAATTGAAACTTTTATGTTGACCAAAGGAGAACTGGATCGAAACAATAAAAATAGAATTGAAACAAAAAAAAATTTTGAATCAAAAGAAATTGAATGAAAAGATATTAAATCAAACCTGAATTAAAGAAAAGCTCAATCAAATTCTAAGACAAATCGAAATTGAACAATAGTTCAAGTTAACTTAACTAAAACTTGATTAAATTGAATCTTACTGAATGCTGGAATGAAACTTGTCTTTTCAATATTGAACCAAAACCATTGAAAAATAAACCAAAACTATACTGAATCGCAGCTTTATGGAAACCTAATGAAAACTGAATCAAAACTGACTCAAAATAGAAACAAGACTTGATTGAAACTATAGTAGAGCTCAGCAGAATAGAAACCTTAAAGGAACTGAATGTAATCGAACTGAAACTTCATCAAGTCAAAAACATTTTAGTTCTATTCAAAGTTGAACTCTTTTACTCCAAGATATATACTTAAAGTTGTAAACATCCTATTAATGTTACAACCAATTCATTATCCCATTATAATTCGGACTCAAAAGAAACAGTTATCACCTAATTCACCACCAAAATAAGTGCAATAGATTGAAGAAAGAACCTTTCAACTTAGCATAAATACAAAGAAAATTTCATTTGCCTTTGCTATAGTTCAACTATATTTAGTCTTATTCGTATGCAAATATATAATATATAACTGTACATAAATATATTGGTTATGATCTAATGTAATACTATACCTTATTTCCATAATCCAGAGTAAATATATTAAGAGTTTATTATGTATTTTCCACATGACTGATTGACTACTACGTTGCCGTTATTGTATATAGAAGGCACTTATTAATGGGAATATGGGATGTACGTATGTATTTATGAGGAGTTATTACAGTGAATAACATCATTATTAACATAAACATTAACGGCAACAATATCAATATCATCATACACAATTCACACTAAAAGTGTTTATTTGAAATTTAAGATCTTTTGCCATAGAACTAAAATTTATGTTGAGCTTTGCACAATTCCAGCTGCCATTTTAATTATTATTTTTTTTCTTTATTTTTTTCTTATTATTTTTCTATCTATTATCTTTATTTACTTATTTCTTTGTCGTATTTATGATATGGCAGAGAATCGTAAATATTTTTACTGATGAATTTGCTGCCACTGGAGACGATTGCTAGAAAAGTTGAACTTGATGCTATCGCAGCTATTGGAATCTAATTCCTTTTTTCCTCTTATTATTTTTGTGTTTTTTTTATGTGATTATTAATGACCGAAAGCGCAGACGATAGCAAAAAATAATGTTAGTATAGAATTTAGTTTTAGATCTCGTTTTCGATTTCGATTTTGATTTCTTTTGTTATATATTGTTAGTTTTACTCATATGCTAATTAACACCTTTCCATTTGGCGCTTGACTTAAATTAAGTCATCGTTAGAGCACGTTAGAGTTTATATCATTCAATCACTTTTTCAACTCGTCAATATATCATGCAGCGCCTGAAGGGGCTCAGCTCGTTAATCACAAGTCACTTTTCATTCAGGCATATAACTCAGATTCAGTTACAGCACCAACAGCAGCAACAGTTGCAGTTGCAGTTGCAGCAAGGAGTCTCATCATTCATCAGCTTTCAGTTGGACACACGCATGCAAGACGGAAAAGTAGTTGCCACAGGCTGTGGCAGAGGCAGAGGCAGAGGCACTGGCCACAAGCAACATTCAATGCTGCTGTCCACACGTTGTCAGTTATCTGTCTCTCCGTCTTTCTGTCCGTCTGTCCGTTTGTCCGTTTACACGACTTTTTAATTTATGATAAAGCGCCTCCGACTGTCACAACCAAATTGCTGGCAATAACCATAAACGGCTCAGCAGGTGAAAACTTCCCACAAAACTAAGTTGAATGCCGCATTTGGAATCTTTTGAATGTTTGAATGTTGCATGTTAATTCACAGTGCGAGATAAAGATGCTTTGCTGCTTCTACTCTAAAGTTGCAATGATCAGTGGCAGCGACTTTAGCGGCGGCGTTGGCGGCATCGTTGATCGTTTTAGAGATTCTCCCGGGTGCTGAGATTAACATGAATGTGGCTCATTAGTGACACAATAAAACAGCCTGAACCTGTGCCGCAATCCTAACAACAGCAACAAGTGATCCTCTGGCTCAATCCAGACACACCACACACACACTACACACACGTCACGCAGCTTTGAGTTTTTCGATTTTAGTATTTATTTCGTCTGCGGTCAACGGTTTCTTTTTTTTATTTATTTTTTATTTTTCACTTTTATTGTTTTTGATTTTGTTTTGTGCTTATTTTGCTTTTTGCTTGTTGGTTTTTTTGGGAACGCGTTTAAACCGTTGAACGCGAATGTCGTCTAAGAACTGGCACCTGGCAACGGCCAACTGCTTAGTTCAACGATATATCGTTCAACAAAAGAAACTATTCAATGAGCAGGCGCTTCGAACATGTTTGAACCCGGTTCGAGGAAGCTGCACCAGCGAGGGTTGCTTGATGATTATAATCAGTATAGGTGTAGGGTATCCAGCGTAACCAAAACCTTCATATAAACTCATAGAACAATTATAAGTTTTGGATGAACTTTGAGAATGTAATGTGGAGAATAAGAAATTATCTTATTATATATAAAATATACTATGCAAATAAATATAATTTATTATATATACCCTGAAAAAACTATATATTTACTTAAAATATCATCTCATACAGTTTTTGGGATTTTTTTAGAACTTTTCTTCAATCGAAAAATTTAACAAATTTTCTTTTGCTGAACTTTGCCTAAATTAATTTGAACTTCTCTTAAGTTTCTTATAATAGGTTGCTATATTATACGTTTATCTAATGCATAACTCTTCTTATAACCCTCGCCGTTCAGTTTGTATGAAGTATTTTAAGCTTGTTCGGTTGCAACATGTTGCAAGTGATCGCTGAACAACCTTTAGTGCTGATCCTGGCAACCAGAAATGAATCAAAATCTTTTACAGAGACAGCCTCAATATACTTAATATCATCGGTTGATAATGGCAGACTTATTATTTCTTTTATTAAGCGTTGTCTCCCCTTCTCTTCCTTTTTCTTTTTTCCTGTTGGTTTTTAATTTGAGGTCAAACATGTCATGTTTTCCTTTCATACCCTTTGGCTTGCCTTTCCCAAAAGGCACTGAAAATTAATGGAAAAATTTGATATCTATATGAAAAAACTGCAACAGGTGATTTGTCAGCGCACACTTTACACAAACAGCAGTCGCACGCACACTTGCACCAACCACACATACACACACACGCATAGCAATCATGTTCATCAATGTTTTACAAATGTTTTTTTTTTCAGTTGAAAATTTACAACTTGTTTAAATATGCAATTGCAATAACAAATTGTTTTTACATATATAATTTTTATTTTGTGGCTTTTGTTATCGTTATTTTTTTGAATTTTTTTTCTATTTTTTTTAACATTTGTTTAACGTGATTTATTGTTGGTTATTTACAGAGGCTTTTGGCCAGTTGTGAAATTTGTTTCAACTGGCTAACTCGACGCTTCTGCCACGCCATTTACAGTAGCGTTTGGGCCAGTCAGAGCACAGCTTGACAATTGCCAGCGGTGTCGTGTATTTGTGTGTTTGTGTGTGTGCGTGCGTGCGTGTATTGAGGGGGAAAGAGAAGGTGGACAGTTTTTAATTAATGGCTCTAGTTAATGTAGTTAATGTATCTGATATATATTTCTAGGTCAAAGAAGCTGCTAACTTACATGCAACTCCTAATGCATTTCTTTGATACTTTGTCTGGCTTTGAATTGAGCTGTTGTTGTTGTTGTTGTTGCTGGTGTTGTTGTTGTTGCTGCTGTTAAATGTGTGCAGCAGCTGCGTGTTAATTTGCCATGTAGATGATAAATTTTATGCTAAATGGCAAATTGTAAATCGCAAATCGCAAATCGCATTGCAATGAATGTATCTTAAATTTATGAGTATTTAAGTACCATGCAACAACGTGTTGTATGCAGCTTATTAAATGCAATTAAGTTAATTTACACAGTTTTGTTCGACTGTTGACAGCTAATAACACGGCAATAACTCAACAAATCACACCAGCAACAGCAACAGCAACAACAACAACATCAGCAACAACAGTTGTGTTGTCATGTCTATTGTTTGAACAAAGTTTTAGATTAATTTTTTGGTTTTTTGTTGCTGTTGTTGTTTTTTAAGATTTTAGATTGCAAACGTGACTCATCAACAACAACAACAACAACAACAGAAATAACAACCACAACAAAATTAACGCTGACATTAAGTTTAATTTTGATTTTTCTATAAAGTTGAGTACCAAACTTGGCTTTAACAGTAAATCTTCTCTCTATAAAATGGCCAATTATTGCTATTCCTTAACTGTTATTAACAACCCATTGTCGTGACACCTGCAACACACACACACACACACAAGCACACACATATAAACACCTTGTAGGCAATCAATTTGATTGAACTATAGACTTCAATCAATGTTGATGACTGTTTTGATGCTGATGTGACCCAGATACAACTATGTTACAACATATATGTTTTTTTTTTGTTATTATGTGTTAACTTTATTTCAATTTATGATCGATAGATAGTACATCCATATATATAGACAGAGATATATATAAAATTGCTTAAAGGCAACTGCCCACATGATTTTCGAAATCGTTTGTTAATTGCTGACAACAAACAGCATATAAATAACATAACTATAGAAAATTCCTTATATATATCTAGATATATACATATATGTTCGTATATATGTATATATATTTTCTATATCTGTTAACCATGTTTTGAATTGATTCATTTTATTGTTAACTTCAATCAAGTTCTTATCTTAAGTCTTTTGTTTTGGTTTGATTTTTGAGTCTCGCCTTGCGCCTAACTTATATAGAATCAGCAGCTGGAAATATTTAATTAATACATAAAATATATAAAAAGTGATAGAAAATAAATACAATTTCCAAAAATTTAAAAATATAATAGAAAAAAATAAAAAAAGTCATAAAAGTCAACAGCGTAAAACAAAATAAATTAAAATTTCCAACTAATTAACAAAATTGTAGAAAAATTTCATCAAAAATAAACTTTCTACTATAAACTGCTGTAGTTGAGTACGCACAACTAAAAAATGTTCTGCAGACACTATGACTACAGTAAAAAGCAAGTACAGTAAATACCCAGTACAGTCAACTATTGTTTATTACTTATGTTCTTTCAGTTATGGAATAGAAGTAGCTTCAGATTTGCTTTGAAATTATAAAATATATAATAAACAATATATAATAATAATAAATATATCAATAATAAACCAATCAACTTTATATATATAACATACACACCATAAAAAATATGTTACCTTTATATAAAATTAGCTTACCCTTATTTATTTCTTTTTTTTAATGCTCTTTTGGAGTGGAAAAAGGAAAATTGTAAACAAATACGAGTTAATTTTTTGTGGCTGTCATAAAATCTTTGTTTATTTTATAAGCATTTATTGTATATAATATTACAGAACGGAAGAGGGTAAATGATAGTCAGCGGGGTTGGGGGAAAGAGGAATGGCAATTGCAACGCTTGGTTTAGTTTCACATTTGCCCCGATGTCATTTCCGTTGAAATTCATGAAAAGAGAAAAACTGAATGGAATCTAAGCTGATCAAACAATGAGAAGCATAATAGACCATTGACTAGGTAATATTAGAAACATTAGAATCGGTGCATATATATGATACTTGGAGTATAGAAATTCTATTGAACTAAACTTAAGTTGTAAATTGAGCTGCCAAAGCGTGTGGAAAGCAGGAAGACTTACACAAAGTGCAACAACCAACGGAAACCAATTAGATACCAAAAAGTAAAACAATTCATTAGGAAGACATTGGCAAATGCAGCTAAACAGGTGGCAATGTGTTGGTAATTGGAAAGAGTGAAAAATGAAGATGAAAATTAAGAAGGAAGTGGAAGATGAAGATCAAGAAGGAAAAGAAGCAGAATTGATTTAAGTATTTAGTTGTAGCCCGAAGTGAAGTGTTAATTTGGGCCCAGAGGAAAAGGGTAAAAGTCTGTACAACCAGGTAGAAAATTCACTTGCCACTTGTTGCATAGCTCAGTCACTGAATTATCTATTGATAGGCCTAAAACAGGCTTTTAGTTGAAAGGTTAACTATGATAAGAAGTGGCGATAGTAAGAGACAATTTGCTAGCTTAATGGACAAGGCATTTGGGTTACAATTTAATGAAGATATGTGAATATATATGAAGAGCTATAGTGGAGTATGGTAGAATATTACCCAATAAGACAGATAGACCTATAAAAAGGTTATATGAAGGTGGCAGAATGCTTTAGCATATCATATAAAGAAATATAGAAGCATAGAAGAAGAGCTGTTTGAGGATGTAGTAGGGTATCATTATATAGGGAAAGTTTTAGTGGGAAATGGCTAATGGATTAACTTAGAACAAATAGAAGATTTAGTTCAACTAAAGTGTTGAATTAAACTTTATTGAATATAATTACAATTTTACATAAACTGGAAAGTCATTGTACACATACATATATACAGTATATATGTGTTATATAAGTTAATCATTTACTGCAACTTTTGCTTTGCTTTTTTGTGTATATTTAGATATATATTCATAGTTCATATCGAATATTTATATATATATATATATATATATATATTTGGTAGAGTTTAAGTTTAATCATAATAATAATAATTAATTAATTAATTATTTGTTTTAAAAGATTTTCTTTTTTTATACTAAATTGTGACATAAAAGTTTCTTCCACAAAGTTTTTAAAATTTTTTGTTAAATTTTCAGTTTTTTCTGTTGTCTATTTTTTTGGAAGAAATTTACTGTAAAAAACAGAAGAAATTTTAACAGTTTTTATTTATATTTTTTTTTAATATTTGTTTTTTGGGTATTGCACTTTGAAAGTTTTTAGGACGAAAAAGGACACCTTATAACAGATATGTTGACTAACAAATATCAGTGTTTAGTTTAGCTACAATTTTCATTAATTATAATTATAGTTATTAAGTATATAATTTTGTTAAATGTTTTTGTTGTTGTTGTTGCTGTTACTGTTATTGTTGTTGTTGTTTATCATAACAACAATTGGTGTTTCTTTTTTTTATAATTTAAATTCAAATTAAAACTGAAAACAGTTGAAAAGAAGTTCGAATTTAAAGAGGATTTTTATTTAGTTTGAATATATTTTATAATTTATATATAATTAATTAATAATTTATAAACATTTCTATGCAAGTTAGTTATAGTTATTAGTTTTTTTATATAGAATTTTTTTATTATAGATTTTTTTTAGTTTTAGTGCCAATTGGCTTAAGGTACTTTAAGTTCTTTGCTAGAGCTTAGAATAAAACACTCAGGTGTGTGTGTATGTTTGTGTTAGAGTGTGTGTATTTATAATAATAGTACTTATACATATAACTGTGCAAATATTGCAAATTTCTGTATTTCATTTTGCCTTTTACACTAACAAATAACAGAAAGAGCTTCAGTATTATTTAGGCTCTAAAAATTGATTGCAATTCTTTCATAAAGTCAGTTTAAGTAATTAGAGAAATCTTTTTTGTTTATAATATTTTTATTTTGTATTTTTAGTCTTCATTTCAAAATAAGTTCAATCTATAAATATATACATATATATTTAGTATATATATTATATATTTTATATAATGTAAATAAAATGCAATTAAAGTTGAAGTTTTAGTGCAAATAAGAAGTTTTCTGGACATAGTTTAATTAGTTAACAACTTTTTTTTAAATTACTAATAGCAAAAAGTTAACTATATTTATATAGACTTAGATAGAGAGAGACAGATTTAGATAGAGAGATAGATAAGAACAATCGATAACTTATCGTCTCTACAAGATTTTCTTTTTTCGGTTGCAGCACAAAAGGCAACGCGTTTAGCTTAAAGAATTTTATATGGAAATTGTTCAGCTTGTTTTAGTTGGAAATCAGTTATATATATAAGTGTATATATATATGTTTATGTTAGTACTAAGTAAAAGTATTATTCAGTTTGAATTGAGGCATTATGCTGTGTGGAGGTATATATATCTCTCTCTATATATATATATATATATTTATATATAAATTTTATGTACTTCTTTTTTGTGTGTTAATGCCGAGGTTTTGAGTTAACTCAATTGTACAGTTATGCGCACATATATATATATATATATATAGTATATATAGTGTTTAACTACAACTCTTTAACATTATCTGTCATATATCTGTTATATATATCTTTACTTTATGAAAGCTAACAATGTGGACGGACAAAAATAATTTACAAAAATTCTTGTTTTGGTTACATTTAGTTATTGAAAAATTGGTTTCAGTTGAACAATAGTTATTTATATAATATTATAATTTCATTTTATTTAAATTGTATTTATTATTAATTAATTTAATAATTAAGTAGTGTTTCTTTTTTTGTTTATTATTCTTGTTTGCATGCATTTATATGGCGAGCATTGGGTTTGATTTATTCTTAAATATTGCTAGAAGACTTTAAAGTCAGACATAAAGTACACAAGACTTAAGTACAAATATCTCATCAGTACTAAAGGTTCATATATAATATATATATATATATATATATTATACATGTAGAAAAAATCAACTTGAAATGTTTTAAACATGATATACATAGGCTTTATGCGTATGCGTTATGCGATTGGCTTTCGATTTTACAAATCAACAACAACAATTGGACTTTAGAGCTGAGCTTTTAAGTGTTTAGAGCAACTATCATATACAGATAGTATATAGTATATATAGTATACATATTATATAGCATATATAGTATAGTTCTATGTAGATAAAATCGAGGTTATTATGATTTTTAGTACTAGATTTCGACAGGCTAACACGGGGCTGTGTTTTAGAAACAAGCTTTATAGTACGCAGAGCTGAATCAGAATATAACCTATATATAGTATAGGTTTAGTTTAAATTAAAGCTAATTATATACAAATTGTTATAGTATAATTAGCATATTTGTTATAGACTAAAGTATTTTCACTACACTTGGAGTTAAAAAGTTGATTTTTTTTTCATTTTTTCGAAGGCTTCGTTAATAAGTTCTTTTGAGTTGACAAATGGAAAAGTAGTTCGATCGATCGAGCATATATATATAAAATCACTATACCTAAACATAAGTTATACATATTTATACGCTATAAGTTTTTGACTATGAATATAAGGTTACAATTTTCCATTTTCATCAAAATTATTTCTTAAAATTCGTTATGCAAAAATTAATAAAAGTGCTAGATCTGTTACTATATAGTATATAGAGAATTGTATATATATATATAGTATATATATGTATATAATGCACTACTAGGTATATAAGAAACAAAGTTTCACTACATATACAACAAGTGGGAGAGCAAGGAGCAGGAAGAGATTAGGAGCTGTAAGTAGGAGGTGCCTGGATTAGGTGTCTTAATTGAATAAAAAACAAATATGAAAGTAGAAAGTTTCACTCAGTTGTTAAAGCTATTAATAAATTCATATTGAATATATGTTAGTTTGATCTGTACGATCGATTTTTAACTATAGTTCAATGTTTATATCGTTACATCTTATATATATAATAAAGTTCACTCGGTTGCAAGTTGCGCTCATTGATTTGATTGCATATGTTGCAGATTGTTGTTGTTGTTGGTGTTGCTGTTGCAGCTAGAGTGTTAAGTAGAGAGTAAAAAAGTTAGTTTATTACATATATATTAAATATATATATATAAAATTAATATTACCTATTTTCATTATGGCAAATTAACATTTCCTGTTGCCCTTGAAACTGCAAGTTTTGAAGGTATTCCGCCCTGCGTTGGTGCACCAGCTTCTCTTTTTCGGCTCGCTCTCTCTGTAGTCTATATAGTTGAGACAGAATCAAGCATTAATATATATACTATATATATAGTTTAATATACTACTAAATTATAGAAATAATAAGCTAATCAATTGCTTTACTTTAAGTCTTACCAAAGTCGTCAAGTTGCCATCCCAAATGCTTGCATTACAAATTAGTTTCAATATTTAATACTTATATACCCATAACTATATATATATATATATTCCTATACTAAATCTAAATACTTTAAGCTACTATATACTTACTTAATACGTGATTGTCTCATGAATTGTTGTATCTTTCTAGCAGCCTGATTCTGCGTAGACTGCGAATAAGTACGCCTATGGAGGAGAATAGATTATATTGACTGATTCTACAGTTTATCGCCTTGACTTACTTCAAAGGACCCGAAGGACTTGTCTCCTTGGGTGTGCTTGGCTGTGAGCCCAGCTCATGCTGTTGCTGCTGATCCTGCTTATAGTGATCATAGAAGCTGGACAAGCACTGAGAGTTGCTACTTACGCTGCCATGCTCACTGCCTGTGCCCAATCCTGTACTGGTGTGCTGAGACTTCTTGAAGCGCTTGTTCCGCCGATAGGAACGATAGCCATGCTGTATAACCAGTGCAGCATTGGTCATCTGTCGATAATAGGCATATTGCTTATAGCGACGATAATAATTCTGTATAACAATTGCAGCAGTGCGTTCCTTGTTCTGCTCCTCCAGCTTCTGGCGTCCTTTGTAGGACCGATATGCCTTCTGTATGCACTTGGCTGCCTCATAGAGCTCACGTTGCTCCGTATCCGTTAATGTTAGCTTGGAGAAATCCGCCTCAAAAGGATATTGTGAGATGCTAGAGGCATGTAAAAACTCTGTTAACTGTTTGGTTGAAGGCGGCGGACTGGGTGAGCTGACAGATGGATCAGTGCCCAGGATAGAATAGCTAGCGGGTGATTGCAATGGCCCCGAGCTAGCCGGGCTTAGACTGGAGCAAGGAGTGCTCACATCATGATAACGATAGCTATGATCATGGAAATCAAAACTGAAATCACTGTCAAAGTGCGTATTTGGCAACGAATCAAGCAAAGGATCCATAAAACTATCCGTCAACACGGAGGACTCTGAGGTAAGTGGCTCAGTCAAAGGACTGCCTAATACCATCATTTCATCTGCTTCATTCTACATATATATATATATATTTATATAACAAAAGAATTAAATTAGTTATCCTTATTATAAATATTGTTTTAAACGCACCTTAATACGCTCCGGCATAGCTGCTATAATATGTTCCGCTAGGGTAAGCACTTTGGCATCAGAATCCCCTGAAAGTAGTCAAAGATAATTGAAAAGAGCTAACCAAAGATTCGAAACACATTCATCATTACATTAGATTACATTAAGAACGAGTCTACACAATGCTCTGTGTTCTGTGTTGGGTTTTTACTTGGAATGTTTTATGTCTACGAAGAAACAGCTTAACCTTCAAAGCGTTTGACATAACCTTAAAAAGTTGTTTTTATATATATATATATATATCTTTGAGCGAATCTTTGCTACAGACAGAGAAAAATATCTTTGATTCCACATGTATATATATTATTGATTAGATTCAATGGTTGAATTGATTTTACTTGGTTCGTCTCCTTTCATCTCTTTTCATTCGTCTGTAAACCTTCTTTTGAGACTTTCTGCTTAGGTGTCTGTTTATCTATCAGTTTCTCTGTCCAATTGTCTGCCTATCCATGCATCTATCTGATTATTTATTGATCCAAACTGCCTGTTTGCCTGTTTACCAAACTGCCTGTTTGCCTGTCAATGTGGCTGCCTATCCAACTATCTAATTTCCCAAATGCCTTCGTGTCTGCCTTTCCATTTGTATAATATGCGAAGAAGGCATACAGCTCTGGTATGCGGACTGGATTTCTAGCAATATTCTGCTTAGATATATGATCTTTATACATTAACTCATACTTGATTTTTTCCATATTTCTGATAAGACTAAATTTCAATCAGAAAGAAAGCTTTAAAGAAAGTCTTCAAGTATTTTGATGGTTTATAAATTTAATTGTCTAAATCATATCTTTGTACCTACAATCGGTTTTAACTATCCTTACTTTCTTTTCTAATACTGCTTAAGCTGTTCTCCAAAGTTTATGTATGTGTGTGTGTTAGTTTTGTGTGTGTGTTCAAAGTTCTTATTCACTGGATAGCAATATTTACAATAGATTATATTCAATTTATATATTTACAGCAATTTTTGTTAGTTTTGTGACATCGATTAAAACACGCACATTTACCTATAGTTCTAATTATACATACACAAGTACATATACATATAGATATAGTTAAATATATATATATATATATATATATATATATATATATATATGCATATATCAAGTATATGCATGTTTCACATTATTTACAGCAGTCCATTAAGAGAGTTTTAGCTCATACACAAGCATATGCATAAACCATATATAATAACCTAATTGTTATATATTGTATATATGCATAGACACACACACTCACACACACACACACATACACACTGCACAACAACAACATTAACCAGCAATAGCAATCAAAATCAAAAAAAAAAAAAAGTAAATTTACATAGAGATTACTTATTACAGATACTTTTAGGCAACACTTTAGGTGTGTGTATGTATATATGTATATGTGTATGTGTGTATGTGTGTATGTAAAATTATTAGTAGTAATATTTATAGTTTAGATATGCAACAATGTAACAACAACAACAATAACAACAACAAAATTAGCAACAAACAACGAACATTGATAGCCACATGGTTAAATTATGTTACGATTATACGATTATTTATATATATATATATATACATATATATATATATGTATATGTATACATATATATAGTATATAGATAGTATATATGTATAGCATATATATAATATATGTTAGTATATATAGTATGTATATAGTATATATATATATATATGTATACATATTGTAGCTATAACATGTAGATATAGACACATATGCAATAGATATTGATGACCTCGCTAATAGTATATGTACAGTGAAAACTCTTTTAGGCGAATTTCAGTCGTCGGGCAAGCGGAATGCTGCTCCCAATAAAGATCTGATTAGTTCCTGTTTCAGTTTTTATGTAAAAACTAGGACAGTTTTTGTTAAGCTCCCATTCAAAACCATTTTCAAACTTGCATTTCGTGTCCATTTTGTTCTTTGTTCCAATCATTTCTACCAGAATGCAATTTATAGAAACAAGATATAGCTCCCTTAATGGGCTTTTCTTTAACTTTTCACTTTCTATATATATGTTAGGAAGTTTAAAATATAATTTGCTTTTTTCAAACCAATTCTCATGCTACAAGTCCCCATCTGAAGGATTCGCTTCAAACTAGTTATTGTTTTGTCCTCATTTCTTTTAAAGTGTTTTCATACCGCCCAAAGGAATGTATTTTTAAGGGATGTAAAATTGCTGCAAATCTCAGAAAAATCTCTTATTAGATTGCCCTGTCCGCATGTAGAGTTTTTACTGTATATATACAAATATATAGCCGATAGATACGAGATACAAGTTACAAGTTACAAGAGATTAGCATAGGATTTTTTGGTTTTTTGTTTTGATTTGGATAAAGTGAAGTTGTAGTAGTAGTAGTAGTATTATTATTTTAGTAGTAGTAGTAGTGGAAGAAGAAGAAGTGGCCTTCGTTGTGGCACATGTGGCACTGACCTACGACGGCATCGTTGAGCTCATTGTTAATGGTTACATCGGTTACACTGGTCGAATTGTCATCGCAATCGATATCTTTGGTGTGTATGGGACTCGATTCGCCTGTGGATACCTCACCTGGTATGGATTTACCAATATTTCAAATAGTTTTCTTTGATATTTTTTAAAATGCTTAAAACAAGTTGCCACAAGGACAACAAAATAGTAACAATTTCATAGAGAGAGAGAGAGAGAGAGAGAAAGAGAGAGAGCTAGGAATTCCTCTCAATCGTCTCAGCTTAAACTTACATAGAGCAAAGTCCATTTTACGCAACGGCGACAATAGTCCAGAGCAGTTGGTGCCTGTCAAGGAATCTAATGGTGAATCCACACCCAAAGCATAGCTGTCATGTGAATCAAAAGTGCTGCAAGGACACAGTTTGGATTAGTTAAAGGAATCCTTTGATTACCTAGACGAATACTTACCCATGCAGCCGAGCCAGCGGCTTGCCAGATTTGCTACGCATGTCCATATTGATGCCACTGTCAATGGAGGAACGTTTCGAGTAGCGACTGCCATTATTTGGTGGACTTTGATTGCTGAAAGAGGAAGCAGTTTTGAGCTCTTTTACTCATCTTAAGGAGTTGCCTCGTACTCACCTGTGCAATGCCACTGGACGCAGAAAGACGCCATCGTGTCTGCGCTGCAATTCCAGCTCATAGACGCTATATGGAGGCTCTTCTGTGGCTGCCTCAATGCCCAGATTCATGGATAGATTAACCAGTCCACCACGTGGATGTGGCTTGCGACAACGTTCCTTCTCCAGGCGACAGAGCTGTGCTATCAATTGCTTGTGTCCCTTGAGGCTGGCCAGATCAAATGGCGTCTGCTGTGCCTGCGTCTTAATCTTAAGAGCATTGTGATTCCACTTGTATAGCAGCAGTGTGCACTCCAAATGTCCACGTACACAGGCCCAGGCAAGTGGTGTAAATCCATGCACATCCTGACTGAGTGCATCCAGCTCGGTTTCGAGTATGATATGTGGATTCTCTGCACGCCAATTGAGCATGGCGCCCACCAGTTTGGCATAGCCGAGAGCAGCTGCCAGATGGAGCAGTGTCATGCCACGCAGGCCAATGCTCCAGCTAGCTACAGTGCTGGGCATGCTCCAGGCATGCTTGGTCAGCTTGTGGCAATAAGCAACCAGTTTCTCCTCAAAGTTGGGCTCCAGATACAGAGCTGTGTGATCCGTCTAGTGGAGATATAATAAGGATTAGAAGGTGCAACTTAAGGCAGGGAAATTTCAGCCAATAGTTACCGCTGGTTCGTTCTCCACTTTGAGCTGCAACTTCTCATCGATGGTGGAGAGCCGATTGAGCAGCGTAAACTTGTAGAGGCAATCATTGGAGCTGCTGGCATCAAAAGGAGCATCAGCCAGCAGCGAGAGCTTGTACTCAAACATGGCAGAATTGGAGACTAGAAAACCACCGCAAGCCACTTGCAGCGTAACCAGACCCGCCTCATGGGCAGGACAATAGCAGCGCAGTACACCCTCTTGCACCAGCACTGTGGGCACTGGTTGTGCATCAAAGAGCACCGTATAGCAGCCACCATCACTGGTCCAAGGACCAGCCACAAGCACCTTAACACCACCCTCAGTGTAGGACCATTCGGGGCTAAAGTCGCAGATATTGAGCAACTTGCGCTGTGCCTGCGATTGAGTTTGTGTGGCTTCAGCTAGATAGGAGGAACTGCTGTGCACTTGTTCCTGTACCAAGGCAGTATTATTCAATGCCTGCTTATCATCCAGATCCAATTCGGGAAACTCTACCAGCATATCAAAGGCATCCAAATTGGCAAAGACATCGGCTGTGTCCTCATCATCGCCCTCCGATTCCTCTACGCTAATTGCTCGTTTCTGTTGGTGTTGTTGTTGTTGTTGCTGGTGTTGTGATGTGGCAATAATTTCGTTGTTGTTGTTGTTGCTGTTGTGTGTTGCAGTTATTGTAACAGTTGCTGCTGTTGATGTCGTTGTATTTGCATTGTTATAGGGCATATTAGCAATAAGTGTACGCTGTATATCCTCATGTGATAGATCCAATGTTTCATTAAAGAAACTCATTGCATCTGCTGTTGGTTCATCATCGTTGTTGTTGCTGCTGCTGCTACTGTTGCTGTTGCTAATATTGTTGTTGATATTGTTGATGTGACTTTGATTGTTGCTAGCACCAAAGCTGCTGTCATCACTGGCACTAATTTGGCTACTATTATCACTGGAAGCACTATAGTTTGCACAACCATTATGGATTTGGATTTGTATTTGGGACTTGTTATGCATCTGAGCATCTGTGCCCTGATTGTTGACGACGCTGTTGTTGTTGTTGCTGATGTTGCTAATGTTGTTGTTGTTGTTGTTGTTGTTGTAGTTGCTTAACGCTTGTTCGCTTACCTCCAGCTGTCAGAATTGAAGGGGGGGGAATTGAAGTAAATTTAATCAACATAAATACAATAAATGCAGTTGACTTGTGGTTAAAAACCACACAAAACTCATATCATAGCCCCACCCAAATTCAAGCACCACCCATACCCCACCCCCACAACTTAAACTTAAAGCCTTACCTCAGCGATTGCATTGGCGCTCATTAAATTATCACAATTTGTTGCTGTTGCTGCTGCTGTTGGTGTTGTTGTTGCTGTTGTTGTTGCTGCTGCTACTGCTGCTGCTGCTGGTGTCGTTGTAATTTGTTGCTGCTGATTGCCATCGATAATCGACTGTAAGGAACTCGAGTTGGATGATGTTGCTGACGTGTTTGGGGTGCTGCCAGCGGAAGACGTTGTTGCTGTGAGCTGATTGTTGTTGTTGTTGTGGTTGTTTGTGTTGCTGTTGCTGTGATGCTCAGGTGACATGCACATTGCTTCAGCTGGGGGTTGATTGCTTGGGGTTGTTGTTGTTGCTGCTGCTGTTGGTGTTGTTGTTGTTGTTGCTGTTGTTGTTGTATGTTGCAATTTATAATAATGTTGTTGCTGCTGCTGTTGACTATTGCTGCCAGCATTCACTTGCTGCTGTTGATTGTATATAAAGTTATTATTGCTGCTGCTGCTGCTGTTGGGGCCATTATTATTTACGATATTTAATTCGTTGTTTGTTTGAGCTGCTGCTGTTGTTGTTGTTGTTATTGGTGTTGCTGTTGTTGTTACTGTTAATTGCTTATTGCTGCTACAGTTATTTGTGTTGCTGTTGCTGCTGCTGTTGTTGTTGTGGCTGATTTTGTTTGCATTTGCATTTGTGGTCAAATGCTGGCTTTGGTTTTCAATTAGTTCCGTATCCATGACATTTGAGGCAGCAACTGTAGATGTTGCTGCTGCTGCTGCTGCTGCTGCCGCTGCTGCTGCTGCCTCTCTTGTTGTTGCTGTGATTGTTGTATTCGCAATTTGCAATCGATGATTTAAATGTGCTGAATTGTTATTGCCGTTGTTGCTGTTGATGTTGTTGCTGCTGCTGTGGTGACCATTGTTATTATTATGATTATGATTTTGATTGCTTTGATTGTGACTGGCCACAAAACGTTGTAAGTTTAAGTGTTGCTGTTGCTGTTGTTGTTGTTGATATTGTTGTTGCTGCTGTTGTTGTTGTTGCTGTTGCTGCTGTTGGATTATCAGATTATTTCTTGTGGCCAACATTTGATTAGCACCACGATATTGCTGCTGATAGTTGCTATCATTGTGATTCGCCTGTTGTTGTTGCTGCTGCTGCTGCTGCTGCTGCTGTTGTTGTTGTTGCGGCGGAATGATTTGAAATTTGATCGCCGACTCCTGCGGCAACTGTTGTGTGGCATTATGGAACTGCGCGTGGGAGTTATCCATATGTAAAGCTGCTTCCCTCTGACGATGTCGTTCCGACCAACGTGAATAAAGCTGCAAGAGAATCCTTTATATCCTGCAACTACAAAGAGCACACCACACACAAGGACACTTACCTTGCTGGCCACCACCACATTGGGTGTGCCATTGGCTGCATTATGTGTGCTATAAGCATCATTGGGTCGCTTCTCCGACACAGACTTCAGTATGCCAGTGCGTCGCATGACAGGATGTGTGCAGGACTTGCCATCGGCACAGGCAGCATCGCCGCAGCCGCAGTCCAGCTGCTTGACTAGCGCTGCCTGACGCGAGAGGCGCTGCTTCTCCATTAACTGGCAGACAATGGACTCAACCGTTTCGGCAGTCTAAAGGAGTTGCATATTGTGACAAGGATAATGCTAGGTATAATAATTGTATACTAACCGATATTTCTATATCATTGCCTGAATCGGAATCCTCATCCGAGTTAACAGTAGATACTAAAGAAAGGAAAACTTTATCTAACAGCTATTGGCATATATAGCATATATACTTACGCATAGGCTTCAGTTGGCTGACCAACTCCTCCTTCGTCCACTCCTTCTTGTCGCCCCACAATGTTATGCTGGGCGCAATGACAGCCATTTTGTTATCATCCGGATATGGTACATTAAGATAATGCACCAAAACAATATCCGGATTCTGTGCAAACAAATAAACTTTTAACTCTAACTAACTGTAACTGATATCACCCTCCACCCCCACCCCTTGTGGTAGTCCATGTGACCCACTTACCTGCAATAGCCAGTAACATCTGCGATGAAATGTTGGCAATATGGCCGAGTGTACATAACAACCATAGATGCACTGGAATGAAATGGTTTCAGAAAACACAAACAAACAAAGACATAAAAAAATTTATCTAGATAAAGTTTTAGATATCAATAGAAGATGAATTTTAGTAGCAAGATATGTTCTATACTAGCTGCTTTGTAATTTAATTGAAAGACATAAAAAAGGAACAGCAGAAACAGCAACAACATGGGAAACTGAAGCAACTCAAATTAAATTACCAAACACCCACGCTAGAGGGCGTGAGCAACGCAAGAAAACTAAAACAAACAAATAAAAACGGAAAACAAAACATAAAACATAATTTGAGTCAAAAGCAAGTGCCAAAAATCAAACCCTTTGGACCTCTTGCAGTCTACTTCTCCTCCTCTCTCTCTCTATCTCTCTCTGTTTCTCTCTTGTTGTGCTTATACCCTGGTAGCATTGATAGAAGAAGGTTCCTTATAGTCTAGAAAGCATATGTAGTTACCATAAGGAACACTAAGTGAAGCGATTGAGCACTCTACTATCTTAGCAGAAAAGTGCTGCCAAATGAGTTCTTTAAGCTATAGCGTATACTGCTTTCCCTTATCGGAACCCTTTAAAAAGTTAAAGGCAAAGCTAAAGCTACAATATCTGTTATATATGATATAAATTACTCGATCAATTTCTCAATAAAACTTCTAAAAACGCGTACAAAACGCTAGAAACGCCCACAAAACGCGTTAAAAATACATGACACGCTATAAAAACGCACAAAATCATTCAAAAAAGAGGCAAAAAACGCGCAAAAAAACGCTTAGTAAACGCGCTAAAAACGCGTAAAAAGTATAAATTTTAATCAAAAGTTGTAGAGTTGCAGCTTATTTAACATTCAGTCTGTGTAGTTTTGCAAGGATATATCTTAGTCTAGCATATTTCTAATACTCTCGGCTTGTAGTTTGAGTTATGCAACATTTTTATGTTTTGTTGTTATTGTTGCTTTGCGCATTTCTTTAACCGTTTTCGCTGATAAATTTGTTGGCCAACGTCTTCTTGGGGTGATATGCCGCTGACTTTTTTCATACTATTTTGTGATTTTTTTTTGTTTTTTGTTTTTTTTTTTTTGTTCCTTTCCAAATATTAGTTATCGTGTAAGAAGATGGACAGAGACTGCTAGACAGACAGTTAGACGTACAGAGAGCGATAGACAGACAGACTATAAGTATGTAAGGAATACCCCTGCTGTGTGTTGTGTGCCAAGTGCATAAATCTTGCGTGGAGCTACTTGTCTTTTGGTTGGTGCGAAGTGAAAAATACTCGTAAAAGAAATGCAAGCAGCGTATTAAAATAAAAATTAAAACAACGTATAAAAAAAAAACCAAAAAAAAGGGGTGGAATAACTTGATAAAAGCATATAGTGGGATGAGGGGTAAAAGGAAGAAGCGGAAGAAACGGAAGAAAAAATTGGCGTGAAATTGCCAACTGTTTTTATGTTTCTGTAATGGCAGAAAACAGAAGTCAGAGGTAAGACAGAGAGAGAGAAAGAATTGTTGTACAGAGACAACACAGGACTTAAGGACACACACACACATACACACACACACTCACACACACACACACACACACACACACACACTTGAGTGACATTATAAATATGTTTAACCGTTGGCAAAGCTTATTTCATTAGCAGACAAACAAACAGCCAGACAAAAGTAAGAAGAGAGAGAGAGCAAAAGTATAAAAAAAATGAGCGTAGTTTCTGTATATTTCCGGCGGAAGATCATAATTCACTCAAGGGATAAGAAAAAGGATACAAACGGCAAACAAAAAAAAGTGTAAGCTTAAGTAACCCACCCATAACACACTTAAAGCTTTGACTTCCTGCTTTCATTTTTTTTTTTGCTGTTTATCCTTCTGACTAATAAAAACCTTTTGACCAATTGTCCAGGAGCTGAGTAATTGACTAATTGCTCAGCAGGCGACAACATAACTTAGCTGACCATTTGACCAAAAGGACAAAAGGTGTAGCAGGGATTAAGATTAAGGACTCACCTCAGTGCCTTGTACTTTAAGTTTCATATGATCCTCACGGGTTGTCTTGCCATCCTTGCGCTTCTTCCAGCAGTAGCCATCGCGTCGGTAGCGCACTTTCTTCCTTGAGTAAAGCAGCAAAGAGCCGCTCTTCGGTCTGTGCAGTGGGAGGGGTAAGGGGTAAAGGAAATAAAGGGAAGTTATTATTGCATATCTTGTTTAACTTATATATATATATATATATATGTGTTGCGTATATATATAATATAAGTATAGTTATAGCTGAGGTCTGACTCACCTTGTTTTGACTTCTTTTGATTGCCATTCGCTGTGCTTATCAAAGCTGATAAGAATCGCTGCGATTTCCTGAAATTATATTCAAAAATATGCATAAATAATTTTTATCAAATTAATGTAAATAAAGGTGTGTATACGTATGTGTGTTTATATATTTACTTTCGTCTAATATATTTTATGCAGAGTATAGAGAGAAAGCAGTTTTCTGCTTGCTGCCTAAGACCTCTTTTTCTCACAGTTCAAGCTCTCATTTAACTGCCTGTTTTTCATTCAATAATTTTCCCAGTATTTTTCCATAATAGTTTGATTAATTTTTAATTATTTTTCAAACAGTCTTTCATTGGTTTTCATATTCCTATTGCGTTGCATTTTTGCTCAAATTTATTTACTATTTCTCAAAGTGATTTGCTGTTTGTTTATTCTGTGGACGTCCTTCAGCTTATCTTATCAGCAAAAGTCACGTGTGTTGACTTATTTTTAAAGCTGTCACAACAAGAAATAACAATAACAAAACAGCAACAACAATAAACCAAACAACTACAACAATGCATGTTAACCAACTTAACTAACGTGCTAACAATTTCCGTGTCTTTGACCAAGGCACTCGCGGCATTTCCTGTCGCCTTTTGGAATTTTTATATACTTATATATATAGTGGTATATATATAAATATATACTATATATGTATATAGTGTTATATATATATTGCTGTTTGAAAGGTTTGCGCATAAAACAAAGGAAAACATTTTAGAAATTTCATTTAACCGCAGCGGCCAGTGTGGCAGGAAGTAACAGGACGCACCAGGATATGGCAGCATAAAAGGCAGCAGCTAAGGAGGAGTAACAGTAGCAGCAGCAGTAAGTGTGACCACAATTTACAGCAGGTGTCGCTAGTTGACACCTAACCAAGATCTCTCCCTGTATGTGTGTGTGTGTGGTGTGTGGTGCAATTTTTGTGCATATTTGAAATGCGTTTGCAAGTGACAAGGACTATGAGTTAGTAAGAATAACTAAGCATAAGTCACAAGCAGAGAAAAGAATGAGTGTGTGCACACGCGTGGTCAAAAGGGAATTGGAATTGTATTGAATGGATTGGCGCTGTGAGGAGGGGGGTAGAGCAAGGATATGTGGCAACATCCCTGCTGGTTGCCCATTTGGCATTTCATTGCATGTTTTGCCGATAAAGTTATCAATTTGTTTTTGCCAGTGCCTTGACGTTCCATGAATAATGTAAGTGGCCAAATACACACAAACACACATGTATATATATGCAAGGACACATCACATGCTTAACTTGTATGGCAGCATACAAAGCATTCATCCTGTTATAAGTCAACAACTGAAGAGACAGCGCACAGCTGGCGACGCCCCTATAGAAACGTTGTGGGCAATGGCAACGATTGAAACACCCATTGCCCATAGACCATAGACCATAGAGCATAGGCTATAGCCTATAGAGGCTATGGGCAATAGCCTCCATTGACGATGTGCAGCAACAATTTCATATGTCAGAAATCGCAACATTTGCGAATGTCATAAAAATTGTATGCACAACTCTGGGCTAACTGTGGCTATGAGGTTGAAGGATTCTAGCTGTTAGCTATTTGTGACTCTTGTTGACTGGTGACTGGTTACTGGTGACTACATGATTTAGGTTTACAATGGTAGGAGAAAGGGGTAACAGTAAGAGGGAGGGGTTAAAAATCACAGGCGCGTGTTTGTCAAGTGGCAAACGTTTGCATTTTGGGCAAATTGCCTTTGACTTTGGCATTGCTTTTGCTTATTTATGCATGCTTCTGCTGTTGCTTCTTCTTCTCCCACTTCTGCTTCTTCTTTTTCTTCTTCTACTTCTCTAGTACAACTCCTTGCCCCAGGACACGTATCAGCTTGCTTTCTGTATTCTTTTTTTATGATGAATTCTAGGCACATACATTCGGCTCCAAATGCTGCGTGGCAGCAAGCGGCCCATTAAAAATTTATGTGCAACTCAGCGCATTTCCCTTGAAGCCTGCTGCGTGTTGTGTGTGTGTGTGTGTGTGTGATTGATGTATGCTTTCTAGCTCAATGAATAGTTAGTTCATAGAACATCAACACTTTCACCAATTGCAATAAAAACAATTGAGTATTTACAACACACCCAGACACACACAGATCACACACCAATTGCAATTTAAAACTTTCATTTGACTTCAACAAATGCCACAAAGAACCAACAACAACGAATGTGGCTCATTATCAATTTAACTTTTTTGATTTTTAAGCTGCAACGTTTTTAACCACAATATGTATAGTGTTTTTTTTTTGGTTATAGAGGGGGAGGGTGGGGTTATATACGTTGCTAGCCTGGTCAACACCGAGAGCGAGTGTCTCGCATTATTTTGCAGTTACTTTACGGCCGTTTGGGGCCAGAGGACTTTGGCTGCCGCTGCTGCTTAAATGCCAAATTAAAACTGTGTGGTTAAAGCCACAGGCCATTGGGTGGCCATTTAATGTACTATACAGCACACTCAACCCACTGCTGACCCTTGCCCTTTATCCTCTTTCTCCTGCTGCTGCTGCTGTTGTTACTCTCGTCCTGTAAGCAGACTAAAATAAGCGTACGTAATTTTATTTATGCCTCGTACACGGTTACATTTTGTAATTTTTGCATTCTGCTGCTGCTGCTGATGCAGTGTGTCCTTCCCTTTCTGTCCTTTTTACAGTAGCCATTCAACCCAACACTCTTCTCTCTCTCTCTAGTCCTGATTCTGCTCCTCCTACTCCACTCTTTTGCTGCCTCTTGGCAAAACTTTATATTAATAAACTGTGACACAACGTTTCCTATGATTATATTCCACTGTAGTTGCAAATTTATACTACTATATATATATATATATATATAGTTAATGCTGATCTCTAGGCAGCATCTAAAATATGCATTCCAAACTTTAGCTGTAACTTTAATTTATCTGTTTGGGGCATAAATTGTGCCTATGTCAAGGTGTCTTATGCCCCTTAAAAATCTTTTGCTCTTAGGGCAACTTGTAAATTGTAATGAAAATTTTAACTTCCTTATAAAGTGGGCATATATTATGGCTTATTGGAACAACATAATGCTTGAAAACTTTGGATTGCATTTGCTAATAATATGCAAAACTGTTAAAGGACTCTGTAAACAATATTTTTTCCTATGAAGAATGTTTTCCCTAGAAGTATTTTCCCTGAGAAAGAACTTTCCTTAGCACAATGTATTTCCTATAAACCCCTACAGAACTTTCGTTACCATTGAATTGAGTCTTTTGCAGTTCTGCATTTTACTTTTTATATATCCTTTACACATACTGAAAGTCCTTGTTTGCAACTGCAGGCCTTAATTTAATAATTTTCCCTTTGTTATATAGTTCTTACTACCCTATTTAACGCGTTTTCTTAGGGCATTTATTATTCGTGTATAGTCGAAATATTAAAATTTACTTTAGTTTTTTTTATGCTATTCGCTTGCTTTTAATTTAGTCAACTTGTCGCGCGAGTGTGTAAAATGCCGCTTACCAAAATGTTCTGAAAACCCCACACACACACACGCAGGACACTGGGAAAGTCTCTCACTGATTTTTCCTTCACTCCCTGAACAGCTTTTCCAGCTTCCGTTGAAAAACTTTACAACTGTCCAAATGAATATTTGCGGTTGCGCTTAATTCACAAGTAAAACAGCAACAACAAATTGTCGAGTTGCCCAACAACAACAACAGCAACACGAACAACAATAACAACAACAACAGCAACAACAACAGCGAGGCATTTGCCGTGTTATTTTTTAAGCGAAAAGTTTTATTGTAAACACAAAAGCTTTAGTTGAACTTTGGCGGTACGCGTACGTGCGCTGGCCATGTCCTTTTAACCCCATGGACTGCTGTCAACTGGAAGGGGAAGCAACGGGGGGGGGGGGGGGGGGTTGGTTTGGACAGGGTAACCACTACAATTTCTATTTGTATTATAGTTTTGTGTCGCATATAAAACTTAGAAATGATAGAAAAAAGGAAGTAGGAAGTGAAGGAAGTAAAGAAAACAGTTTGGGAAGAGTCGCGAGCAACCCTAATAAACCAGGCAAACAGCCAGCGAGTCATCTTATTAATCGGACTTCAAGGAAAAACGCGACTTGGACTTGGACCTGTCAAAGTGTCCTGGCTAAGGACTGGCAGGCTCATCCGCCTGTCAAGTGCTTTGCTCCGCCTGTTAAAACCGTAAATCGCTGTCGCTATGCAAAGTAAGAAATAGAGAGAGAGAGATAGAGAGAGACGTTCCCCTTCCTCTGTTTTCGTTTTTTTTTCTTGGTTCTTTTAGCTTTCATTTTCGACATTTTTATGTGCAATCAAATGCAAATAGAAACACAAACACAAATACAAACAAACTTAAAACTATATATATATTATGTATATGTATAAGTAAATGGATATGTAAACTGACCTCATTTGTATTCCAACGATGGCGCTGCGATGGGAAACTGTCGGCTCTTGGCAGGCTCTCCAAATTGTCAGGCAGTTTGATAGGTTCGCCATCTATCGGTGGTTAGAGTAACATAAAGAGAGAAAGAATTGCAATGGAAAGTGTAAGTTAAGGTTTTCTTTTTATTTTGTGACGTTGTGTATAAATCCTGTTGCATAATATAGTTGCATTATCAATTTTGCATATTATAATAACTCTAATCCATTCCTGTTTTATATCCTTTATTCTTTTTACTTCATCCTTTGCTTTCTTATGGACATTTGCTGCTGTTGCTGCTGGTGTTGCTGGCAGGCCAACAGGTGCAACTGTCGTAACGTTTGTCACTTGAAATGCGACAAAAATGTAAATCAGCTGCGATGATTTATAGTATTTAAATGTCAACTTAATAACAACGACTTCAAATGTAAAATAAAATAGAAATATACAGTAAAAAAAAGGACTCCAAAACAGTTCCCAAATCATTTATCAAAACCAACAACTTTTGGCATATGTCTTCTCTACTCTATACTATAGCATTGCCAGAAATAATGCATTCTGGCTCAAATGCGTGTTATTGTCGTTGCTAGTACTTATACTACTACTACTACATATCAAACTACTTTAAACCACTTCAAAGCCACCTCAAATCCACTCATACCATCCCACCAATTGCTCTTTTCATACAAAACTTTACTTTCCACAAGAGTCATTGAATAATTACCCGCACTTAATGACGCTTGCAACTCGAAACGATAAAATATCGAACATGCCACTTTACAAGCAGCTTATTAAAATGCCACGCAACGCCAACAATAACAACTAAAAATTTTGCAGCTACAGTTTGTACAGCTAAGAGATACCCTGTAAAGGAGATAACAATTTGACTGAAGCAGGAAATTTTAATAAGTTGTATGTAAAGCTTGCTATAAACTGATTATATTTTTATGATATATATTGAACTTATTGGAGCTTATTTTTAACTAATTGATTTCTACTTTATAATTTATCCTTTCTTCATACCAATATCCACCACCAATTGCTGCCATACCTTATATATCCTTGCAATCTTATGATCAAATTTTTTATGAGCTTCTAAATGGTTTAAAAGGAGTTCCTAGTATTACTGAATTTGTCTTAAAAGCATTAAAATAATTGAATTAGTCAGTATATATAATTTTACTATAGTTGTTATATTTTTTTTATTCTTTAGAATTTTTAAGTTTTCGATAGGTTTTTCGATAACTTTTTAGACGTTCTAAAGCAGATTATTTGCCTTCAATAGAAATGCCAATGGCACTGCTGAGAATTTAGTTCCGATATATAGATATTGAATATAGATAAAATGCTTGTTAATAGATAAATATTGGGTAGATCTTCTTCTATATAATATACCCTTTCTCTGTTCTTAATATACCCTTTTCCATTAGTCTTTCTATAGGGTATAAAAGCAAGAATAACAAATAAATGTTGCTCTACTCTTTCTTACTTACAAATGGCTATCGAAATAAACTAGCGGCCAAACAGTAATTTAGCAAAAATGTATAATAAAGTCTCACAACACACACACATACACATAAACACACCTCGCAAGCACACATCTCGCAGGAGAGTTGGGGTAAAGCGAATATATATCAAAATCGGATATACTTGTAAATAGAATGCACTCGAAAGGGCCATAAAAAAGAAGAAGCAGCATAAGCACAAGTAGTAGTAGTAGAAGAAGAAGCATTGAAACGTATTGTACAATTTATATAAAGTGCTCAAAAAGTGTTCCCAACAGCCGCGTAACCAAAAGTGTTGCCAAATTGCAAATGGCATTGAGCAGTGTGAGAGAAAGTTGAGTGTGAGAACAGTTTAGAGTGGGTACAGAAAGGCTGTTCCAGCATATAGGGAGAGAACAGTGCGTGGGGTCGTTGGGACTAGTTGACAATAACGATGATGATGATGATGGTGATGGTCATAATAATGATGATCATCGTTGATGACGTTGATGTAGTTGTTGCCCTGGGCAAATGTGTCGTCGTCGTTTCACTAGAGACATAGTTGAAGTTGTTGTCGTTCGCGTTGTTTATGACCTTTTTTATATGCAGCACGTTGGCAACATACATACCACAAATACACACACATATACACACACGCACACACATATACGCACACATACATATAGCAAGTGGTTTATAGTTTGTAATTGATGGCGATATTTATATAGTTTGATAGTAAACACACTCAAGACTCAAGTTTTATTGCTCAACTAATTTGTCAAAGCAAAAGCCTTAAAAGAAAGGGAAAGACAATACGAGAGAGAGAGAGAGAGAGAGAGAGAGAGAGAGTGAGAGGGAGGGAGAGGGAGGGAGAGGGAGATAGCGACTTGGGTTTAAAGCTATAAAATCCTTTGATTGCTGAATACCGTTAAGCGATAATTGTCACAAAAATGTCGAAACAATCAGGATCCATAACAATAAAAATGAGAGGCATGAGTGTCCTTTGGCAGGTATTTTTATTATGCAACCGCTGCCATTGTCAAAATGTGTGCAACAACCAAAGGATAGGGAAAGGTAAAAGAGGAAGAGTAAGGGAACAACAACAACAACAACAACAGCAACAAAAAACTCTGTTTGATTAATACAAATAAAAAGTTTTTAACTGCGTTTTGCATATTTCATGGCAGACGCTCAAAAACTGACGCTCGACAGCGACAACATAATAGACTGACTGCCCGTAGGGCGTAAGCTGACTGGGGCGTGGCTATATACACAAACCTATATACACATATATATATATATAACTGAATCACTGCCAAAAATAAAGCAGCTAAAGTCCAACTCAGGTGCCATCATCCATGAGGTCCCAGGCGCGGCATGTCGACGTCGCCATCAACGTGCCTCTGCCTCATCGCGTTGTGGCCTGCTTGAAGGCCTTCAATGTGGCTGCTATACGATGGGGGGTTGAGTGTATAAGGACCTTTATTTTATACTCAGCACAGAGCAGTTCTCATAATTTCAACTTTTGCTTAATTGTGACAAATGCGCTTTGGCACAAAGAAAAGGAACAAAAAAGAAATGTGGAGAATGTTGCACAGAGACTCGCATAATTTGGCGCACTTTAAAGGCGGCACAGTATGAGGCAGTAGCAGGCAAAGATTGAGGGTGGTCACCAGGTAGGTGTATAAGTCTGCTCATTGTATGCAGCTCATCCCTGGTAGACCATTTGGTTGCATTGACAGCGCAAATAGTACAAAAGAGTTGACATAAATAATAAATTTAACGTTTTTACGGCGCAGGTTGAGCTGCCAATTTGTGGCTGCCAAATTGTGGCTAATAAATATCTGACAGTCTCTCTATAAAATAAAAAAATAACAAAAAAAAGGAACGCATGAGATGTAGTAACAGTTAAGGTAGGTGGCAAAGGTGGGCGGCGGCGGCGGGGCGAGGTCAGTGCCAAACATTTTTTTGGGCCATATAAAAAAATATACAAAGAAAAATTGTTTGCACTTGTTTTTTAAGGGGCGGCGACGTTGCCGCCAAAGTCAGCGAGTGTGAAATTACTTTTGTTTTAGGCCTTTGCTAGGATGACACAGGACACACACACGCACACATCAACACACACTTGCACAATTAAAAGCCATTAAAACTGAAAACTGTCTAGGAAATAGCCCAAAACAAAAGCCAAAGCCGCGTTGCACATAACTGTAAGCTGTGCGGCAACTAAAACAGCCAAAGAAATATACAGAAAAAAAAAGCAACTGCAGTTAAAGATATCCTTGTAAAATACACATACTCTCTCAGCTTTACTCCCTTTCTCTCTCTCTCTCTCTCTCTCTCCCTCGCTCAGTCTCTTATAAAGAAACAACTAATAAAGAAAAACCAGCTCAAAGAAGTTGAGTCCATGACGTCGTAAAGCAAAAAACGATGTGAAAACAAAGCACAAAGCATAATAAATAAAGCTAAAATGATAAGCAACAGACGTCATAGATGAAGCAACAATAAACTTAACTATTTAACTGATAATAAACACAAATAGCAAAATGATAAGAGGGAACGAAAGCAGTAGCAAAAATAGTGACAAAAACAATGCAAAAATTAGCAATAATTTGACATTTGAAAAAAGCACTTCAAGTTATAGTTATAGAGTCTTTAAAAGTGATTTCCATAGTATATATATAACGCCTATCTATAGCTTATCAAGCTTGCAACTTGCAGCTTTATCTTGCTTCAGTTAAGCAACAGCTTATCATATTTTAAATCCGTTCAAGGCTACTACTGCTGCGTTTCCGACAACCTTGCAGCACATTAACCTATGCTACGCAGGGATTACCATACATCATATATCTATAGAATCTGTGCTATATAAGCTACTATAAAATTAAGCTCAAAGATCAAAGTTTCTTTAAATGTATCTCTTTCTGTATCTATTTCTTTCCTTGTCTTTCATTTGGCTAGACACGAGTAGAAAACTCACATCGCAGTTGGTTTATCTTCAGCATCGCAAAGTAAACTTGTCTAAAAAGTATATATTAACTACAAACTACTTATGACAGATGTACAGCATGATGATTTATATATTATATACACACACAGACACATACACACAACTAACACACATTATATACACATAGAAATCTAGACATCGCTTTGCGGTTGATAAAAATCATGTTGCCATTTTCTGTCTGTCAGTTGTTGGCTCACTGCTTCTTATTTTTTTGGCAAAAGTGCAAAGTTCGCGCAACCTCTAACAGTCAGAGAAGGGGTGATGGTATTTTAGGAGAGGGAAAAAGTAGTAGTAGTTGTAGTAGTTAGGGGTGGGGTAAATTGTGCTAGATTGCATTGCATTACAAGAAACCATTTTTCAAATGGAGAATTTTTGCATATTTTGTGGCAGAAACAGCAATTAAAAGACACATAACAACAAATAAGCGTGTCAGCAACTAAGCGAAACAATAATTAGTAATAACAGTAATAACAACAACAACAACAACCAACTATAAACAACAACAACAGCAACAGAAACAACAAACGGCAAATGGCTATGCAATTTTTGTATAAATATTGTGCAGCGCGCCATTTGGCAAGAAATGGGAATGACTCGTTGTACAACACACAAGTCACACCAAAGGGCACACCACAACAACAACAACAACAACAACAGTAAGAGCAGCAACAGCAACAATAACAACGATTAACATAAAAATGCAACAAAACACAGAGAAAAACAAATGGAGGATAGCGAAAAGGAGTGTCTCTCCATGTCTCGAAAGTCATAAAAGTGCTATTAATGAATTTCTAACCAAAATGAAACATAGAAACAAAGAGTTGTTGTTGTTGTTGTTGTTGTTGTTGTTGTAAGGCAAAGGAGCAAAAGCTGCTCAAAATGTAATAAATTATTCACATTTATGACGACAAACGACGGCTAACGGGGCGCATTGTCAACGCGGCGTATAAGCAACGTGCATGGAAGAGGCTCAACAATTCTCTTCTCTGGCATTCATTCTTCTTCTGCATATATTTACCTCTGTTTGTGACCTTTTGTCTACATTCTCAATGCAATTACGTACGAATTTTATTTGATAGTATTCTTTATTTTTCTATACTTATACCCTGTATTTTCCACTGAGTAAAGATCAGAATTATCCTTTAAGAAAAAGTAATACAAGCTTAAATTCTAAGTAACAATCCCTTAAAGCATATAAAATATATACATAAAAGATCAGCTCCAGTTAATTTAATTATCATTAAGAATTCAATCTTTGATAGGGTATTCCATAGTCTCTATTGACTTTCTTTCCCTTTGGCGCACGTTGTAAATCAGCGCAAAAGTTTCACATTTGCTAAATGATTTTCATATGTGCAAAAGCAACGGAAAGCAAAGAAAATAAAAGAAAGCAAAATTCCCAAATAGAAAAATTCATCTGACTAAAGGAAAATATCCTTGGCATATGCCATCAAAAATAATATTTAATGCATTTTGAAAATATATTTCTATATGCCGCCGTGTTGTCTTATACGTTGTCTGTCTCCGTGTGTGTTGATTCCCCTGCTATTTTGGTGTGTACTTTATTTTTGGGTTGTCCTGCAAATTATATTAATATGCAGCCGCTGAATTTCAGAGTCTCAAGCTCCTTTAGCCACATACAAACATGCCACATGCCACACTTTTTTTTGTTTTCTTTTGTGGTTCGCATGCCTCTGTTAAGTAGTTGGAGCAAAGGTGGCAACTTTGCATGAGAAGTTTGTTTAAGCTGCGACCGCAGGCTGACTGACCGTGTGTTTATATACATATATATATATATATATATATTTAATATGGCATTTTTTCACTAGTTTTTTTCATATATCAGATTTATATATATAAAATTTTTTGTGTTGCCGTTGGTTTAACAGCGAAAGGTGTAATTTATTTTAATGCCAGTATTTATCAAGTTCTCATAAATAGGCTGCGATTCGTTATTTAGCCGGGAGCTGCTTCTGTTTCGTGTGTGTGTTTAACATAAATTGTAAATTAAACATTTAAAGTGCCATGAAATTAGCTTAGCCGAAAAACACATGGAAAACATGAACAAAATTGGTTCAGACTATTAAAAATACATACAATAACACCGAAATTGCACAGCTCCAAAATGCAAATTAATCTAAATGCCAAAAACTAATAACTTTTTAACACCTGCAAATTATATACGACTGTTAAATACCATAGTTATTTAATTTATATATAAAATATATTATATTTTATATTAAATTGTAGTAGAAATCGGAAATTTATTTCTACTTTCTCAATATTTTAACAATTTTGAAGAAAAGTCACGCACAGCCAAGCCTAGAAATCTGTGCATGATCACAGCGTTGCCCATAAGCTTCAACTAACAGAATCTGTTATGTTAAATAACAGGAGCAGGTCAATTAACATTAAGGATAAGCAACTGAGGAGCAATTTATTAGAGGAGGAGTAAAGTGTGAGCAAATGGGGAGTAAATAGAAATTAATGTGAAGCAGTTTAATATGGGAAGAGTAAATGAGAAGTTTAACAGCTTATATGTAGATTTTAAGTAAATACGAATCATATAGAGTCAATTTTAAAGCATATTATAAAACGTTTAAGCTCATTATAGTTTATCGTTAAACATATTATACCTTGTTATACTAGTTATAAAGGATATACCCGAAAAAACATATTGAGTTACAGGTATTAAAACTAATATTTATCTAACAAAATTAATATGGTTGTAAAACTAATAAAGACCTGGAATGGGAGTATGGTTATGGATATGGATATGGAAATGTGTTTATATGGATTTGAAATATGGGAATGGGACAACACGAAAAATTGTTTGTGTAACCGACAAGCGACAAATGTAGCACAATTTTAGGCGTTGCTGCGCCGATAAGCCAAATAAATAACGCAGCAGGCAATAGCCTCTGCCTACGGCTATTCAATGCAACAAAAATAATGAATACACAGACACACGCATACACACACAACTCACGCACACGCATAAACTTGTACATAGATAGAAAGGATGCACTGTGGCCATCGTTTAGCAGCGCATTGTTCAATAAATCTATTTGCGTGCACTCTAATCGAAAACACCTGGCAAAAGCAGGCAACAGCCTGCCCCAGTCCGATTTAGTGGCATACCAGTATAGCCTGGACCGTACCGAGTAAGAGGCAACAAATTGCCATAGACAACAACATATTAATCCAAATTAGCATCAAAGTGATTTAATTGCTTGGAATTTTGCGTTGGCAAACACTTTTCGACTTTTGCAGCAGCAAAGGACCTCCAATGCAAGGATATAGTATACATTGTGAAGGACTATCTAACAGAAACTTGAATGTTGTCTATATATATATATATGCATATATAGATATATTGATGTGTATGTGTGTATAGTTTGGCTTGTAAACATGCCAGTCGTAGGCCTTGCATTTTGTCACCATTTGCCCATCGATCAGGCTAAACAACAAGGCGCCTGCCACTTGCCAGCTACCAGCTACCAGTAACCAGTTACCAGTTACCAATTGCAACTTACTGCCGCTTGCATCCTACTTGCCTGTCAGCAAAACCAAATGCTTTAAGGGCCAACAATATTGTGTGGCAACCTTTAAATTCTATACTGAACCTGGCAAGTGCTATAAATTGCAACGCTTAAAGCCCCCGTCACGATTTATGTAGCTTTTAGTAATATGAGCAAATATATTACGTGCGCCACGTAAACCAGAGGATCAGGCAGCGAGGAGTATATACAATATATATATATAGATGGATAGAATATAGCAAATGGTATGGGATAGAAATAACTTAACCCAACTAATTGAATTGCCTTTGGTAAAACTGGAAATTAATAGGCGGACATCAAAAACAGAACAGAACCAAATCGAACAGTACAAAACGCCCACAGCAGCTGTCCCCAAGGCAATAACTGAGCCAAAAAGTCAAAATTAAAGGCTTAAAACGTTCTCTATATATACATATATATATATAGTCGTAAACTTGTATCCAAGTCAAATGTCACAACTTCTATTCTATCTCCCTCATCCTTCTATCCAAACATCAACCAACAACCATATCAACCACTTCCGCATCAAGAATCCAAAGTCCAAATTCAAAGTGTAACCAACTGTGGTGCGGCTGAGGCTATGGCTAAGACTATGTATGAGGATGTGGATGTGGATGTGGCTGTGGATGTGGTTCGGCTCATGGGCAATATTTATTGAGTACGTGATCTTTGACAAATCCGTATGTGAGCGTTTTGAATTTTTTATTACCCTCTCGATGGTCAGTATGTGACTAAAAAGTAACTGTTATATCGCTCTCTCTATCTCTATATCTATCTCTCTCTCTTTGTCTCTGTCTTACTTTCTGTGCGAAATCCTTTTGCTGGCAGCTGTGCAACCAGCAGCTTCACTCATCTCTTCACGTTTGGCATGCAAAAGGCGGCCAGCAAAAGTGCCTTATTAAAATTTTGTCAACTTGCGACTTTTTGCTTCGTTTTTTTCATTCCTTTTTTTTTGGTTTTTTTTTATTACTTTTCACACTTTTCCATGCGACTTGAGATTTAGAGTTTGGCCAACACTTTGCTAGTCCCCTGACATTGTGGCTTATACATTTATAACATGGCAAAGGTTAAAGTGCACAACTTTCTGTTACCTACTATACTATATAGTATATAGTATATATATATATATATATATATATATATAAGTTTTAAGTGTATCCTGTCAATTGCATTTAAGTTTGTAGAAATATACTTAACATTCAGTCAAATCCTAAATAGTTTGTATTTTGTTGAGGTTCAAGGAAAAGGCGGATGTATTTGGCCTTGTGAAAGGATTTGCCTCAAACGCACACACAAAAACAAGGTCAAAGTAATAACTACCTCAAATAATACTCAATGGGCATCTTCTGAAGTGACTTCGTGTTAAAGTTCTGTTTAGTTATCCTACAGATAACAGGCATAGCTGCACACAAATTTACCATTTGATTTCCGTTACTTCTTTGAAGAAACTATAGCAAAACTTCAAGCTAGCTAATAGAATTTGATCAGAAGTTAAACTTAAGCATCCAATAGACAAGTTACAAATAGTTTCCATGTACATGGGAAGCCTTAACTGTAACTTGTTTAGAATAACGATACTTTTCCTTGCAGCTTCCCTCATCCCAAATGTACAGAAACTATTTCGATTTGAATTCTAATTATCAGATTAGTTTTAGTTTATGTCCTATACAGTTCTTTAACTGGCAGATAGCTTATAAAGTTTACATTAGCACAAAATATTACTTCTGTGACCTTTTAACTCAAGGTAAAAAGGGGTTAGCGAGGGGTGCGTGCAGTGTTGAGGTCGAAACAGTAGCCCAGGGAAAAGAGTCGCCTTAAGGGGCAACAGTCAAAACAATAGCATGCCAAAGACAATAAAATTGACTGGCACAACAAACAACAGCAACAGTGGCAGCCAAAGACATTTAAGCATATAATATACATACATACACTTATAAATATATATATATATACTAGTCACACACACACACACACACACACACACTGCACACATTGCACACTTGTTGGTTTTTCATTGACGCACTTTGGTTGCAAAGTTTTACCGTGCCCAAGTGACAATGAGTGGAACAACAGACAGCGGTGTAGAGGGTGTGTGTAACAGTGTAAAGTGTGTAGGTGGTGTTAGGTTACATACACTCCTAGCCCCTCCCATACGAACAGCAGAAGTATGCCAGAAAGTATGCTACAAAACGCGCATAATGAAGCTGCTCATAAACGAGAAACGACTTTGTTATGGCTGTTGTTGTTGTTGTTGTGTGTATATAACCGTTTCTCACCCATATGAAATGTTAACTGTTACCTACACCCACACTTACATACATGAGTGTGTGTGTGTGTGTGTTGCATAAAAAACACTTAAAATGCCGTTAAGTTAAAATAATAAAGTTAAGCTGCCGCCGGGCAGCAACAAAATCTAATGTGACAATAGCTGCGAGTTGCTGCCACACACACACACACACACACACATACACGTATACAGAAAAACCGTTGCACAATTGCTGACATATTTCAATGTGCAACAAAAGACAAGGAAGACATAAATGAGACAACAGCCATGGCGGGGGTGGCGGCATGTGGTATGTGGCATGTAGCAGGTTAGAAATAAACCCGACAAAAACTAAACCAAACAGCAAACAAACAAACAAATGGAATATAGAAGAAGAGAAAAAAAAAGAGTCAAATGTTGGGCATATATTTTGCATTGTTAGCGACATAAAATCGCACACACGCAGACTATCACCTGAGTTAAGCAATGGCTATGTGTGTGTGTGTGTGTTTGGTTGTGTCTTCAGTTGTTGAGCTCGTGGGGCCTTTTGTTTCAATTGTTTTGTAGTTTAGGTTAGGCTCGCACTCGTTAAGGTTGTACTGCGTGTATGTGTGTGTGAGTGTGTTAGTGTTAGTGTGTGTGTGTGCATGTCCTTTGTCAACAACAATAAACTGACTGACTGGCAACATATGCGCGACGCTCCGCACGCGTTTTGTGGAATGGCGTGCGAATTATTGCACAGGAAGATATGAAATAAAATTTAATGAAATGTTTATAAAATGAAAATGAGTTGAGGCATAAGAAACTGAACGAAACTGAACGATACTTTTACCCTAACTAAACTTAAAGTTTATACAACAATAAGTACAACATTGATAATATACATTTATAGATCTATAAGACATATAGAGTTGATTATAATAGACACAAACATGCAACATCAAATAGTTTAGTTTTAGAGAGTTAGAAAATGTTCAATTTAGATGCGTTTACAAACTTGTTGTTGCTGTATCTTGCACGTTGCACGTTGTATGTGCCACTGCGTATGGGTTCACCCTAGTTGTTGAATTTGAACCAAGTTTACTTACTGACACTGAGCGGCAATAGGGCACTCTGCAGATGGCTAAAGATCTGCCTATGATGATGATGATGATGGCCCAGGCCATTGAAGTAGAGGTGGTTCTGGTGCAGCGACAGCTGCTGGTGGTGGTGATGATGGTGGTGGTGGTGGTGCAGCGCTGTTGACATATTCATATTTTGCTGCTGTTGATGTTGTTGCAATTGTTGTTGTTGCTGCTGCTGTTGTTGCTGTTGTTGTTGTTGTTGGTGGAGATGCTGGTGGTGCGGCTGTAAATGATGCTGCTGCTGTTGTACAGCAACATGTTGCTGTTGTTGTTGTTGTTGCTGCTGCTGTGCATGTGGCATTAACTGTTGTTGCTGCTGTTGGTGTTGTTGCTGTTGTTGCTGTTGTTGATGCAGCATTAAACGTTGTTGATGCTGTTGCTGTTGATGTGTCGTTTGTAACTGCAACTGTTGCTGCTGTTGCATATGTTGCTGCTGTCCATATGCCGTCGGCTGTACCGCTGCAGCTGCACCTACTGCTGCTGTTGGCGGCGTTGGCAATGCAACTGCCACTGTAGCGGCTGCTGTTGCCGCTGCTGCTGCTGCCGTTGCGGCTGCCGCTGCTGTTGCCGTGGCCGTTGCCGTGGCTAAAATATGATGATGAGTTGTAGATGAGCGATGCTGGCTTTGTACTGTATTCAAACTATGTATAGAGGCGTGCACCGCCGATTGATAGATAATACCGTTATTAGACATCGCCGTCATCGACTGATGATGATGGGCATAGGCCATCGTTGATCCCGGATGATTACTGTTGGGCTGAACAGCAGCTGTTGCTGCCATGCTGCTGGCCGAAACGGGTGCCAGTGGCAACGCCCGATAACCGGCCATAGATTATATAACCGTTTGATTTTATTTAACGATTTAAGATCTTCTATATATAAATATATATACATATACTTATACTATATAAATTCGTATGTATACATATATATTATTATATATAGAAAGATATATTCACTTGTTCACTTAGATCCGTGCGTGGTTTGCCTTGAAACGTCTTTAAGCGTTGCAACTTGCGCGTTAACTAAAATTCGTTTTGCTTTTCGTATTTTCTTCTTTAAAACTTTGGCTATAATAACAGATTTTAATATACATATAAGTATATATATATATATATATAGATATTCCAGTACAATATATGATATTATTAAGAGAAGTCCATTACGTCGTGGATTTTGGGCTTAACTATCGAGCTGATAATGTCACTCTCAGCCACTGATAACTGCTTATCCGTCAGTTATCTTGACACACGAGTTGTGTGTCAACAGAATCTACTCATTTTCAAATTTTTTATTTTTATTTTTTCCGTTTTGCATATATCAGTTTCAGCTAATGTTATCCAGTTACTATAAGTATTACACATTTTTTGACTCTATTAACTTAAAGTTACAACGGATTATATTAACATTTTTTTTTTTGGTTTCTAAAGCTTATCACTTTTTACAATAGTTTATGTATCTTGTAACTGCCTAATCAAAAATCAACTTTGTTGCCCTTGAACTAGGGTTCAATTTACATTTTGTTGTCTAAGTTTTATTACACTTTTTAAATTAACCAAATTACAACTATTTACAATCTTGTAAAGCTGTCAACATTTAACTATTTTATCAGCTACCTAAGACAAAGGCAAATTTGTACAACAGATATTAAAGATCGGTTGTATTTATTTGTTTTTATTTAAGCGTTAGCAACTCTTTCAATATTTATTTTAGTGTAATTCGTTCGTTAATGTTAACATCTAACCGGTGTTTTGCTAAATGTTAACCTAGGCATCATTTAACATACTTGCTTAATGTTAAGCTTTCACTTGCTACAGGCTCTGGCAACACTCCACTTAACCTGCTGTTACCTTAAGTAAATACGCTCCTCAATGTTAAGCCGGCTGTTATCACGCTTAAGCCAGCGTTTGATCTTCGACTTAACAGAATTTACTGCTGTTAACTTACTTAAATATGCTACAAATATATGTGTTCAAATTAGCATCAGTAGATTATTTTTCATTAAAATATAAAAATGTTGCTATTATTTAACATATATTTAAAATTCTTATATTTCTGCCGTCACTTTAAAGATTTTACTAATTGTCTTAAGCATTTGTTTCTTACGAAAAGTCGAATTTGTTTGCACACTGGGAAACACTTTAATATTTTAATATTGTCTTTAGCTTTGTACAGAAACTAAAATATTTAATGACTTTAAAATAGATTTTACAAGTAAACAATTTTAAATATATATATATAGTTGTTTCTATTTAATTGAGAAACAATTTCTTATTTCTTAAATTAATAACTATAATCTTAAGTAGATTTTACCACAAGCACTTCAAACATAAAACTGTTAACACAGATATTTAGCAAAAGGTTTACGTATAACAAACATATAATAACATTTTAAACAAAAAAACTAAGTTTAAGCACATTTGCTCAATGAAAAGTTAGGATTATAATTATTAATAATAGTATCGTTCACTGATCCTCAGGCAAATGTGCACAATTTTACATAAAATACATATAGATAGACACGAGATCACATTTATTTTAAACATAATTAAAAGGTTAGGTTATTGTCAAGTTTAAGATAAGTTTTTAAAGTTATAGAAAACACCGATAAATACAACATCAAGAACACAATTTAGAACATCAATTTAATTTAAAATATATATTACTATATATAGGTAGAAGAGTTACATATTGAAGATTTAAGAAAATAAATCAGAGAAACACCAATTACAAATGACAACATTGACATTAACAAGAAAATAAACTGAAGAAGTGATGGAAGTTACAGGTAAATAATAAACAAACAACAGCGCAGTTAACGTAAACAAATTACATAAACAAACGAATGGAAATGGAGAAACCTTATTGCCAGGAGTCAGGATAAAACCTGAGGAAGTCGTAAGGATACTGCTGTTGTTGCTGTTGCTGATGGCAAATATTGTCATATTGCTGGCCGTTGACAAGCGTCAACAAGCCACATCAACTGCGTAACTGATTTTACGATGAGAAAACACGTTAATAAACACGTAAGACGTAACGTAATACGGCGAGGGATAATACGATATCGTAACGCTTTAGCTACACGACAAGGACATCCGACACGTTTGGCCAAGGACTGAGAACTGACAAAACTAAACGCAGCCAGCAGGCAGCAGCATACAGCAGGCAGGCAGTGTCCTTGTCGTCGGCTAGCCAAATGTTTTCGGCTCTGACACGAGCTACACTTCGGGCGTGCCGTTGTGCATTTAGCCAGGATTCGTCGGTTCCTTACTGTATGCCACAATAAGTGCGAGCGAGCTCGTTGCCAGCAACGAGTGCAGCATGAGACGACGATGATGAATGTTTTGCTTGTGAATGTAGTTGTGAGTGTGAATGTGAGTGTGAGTATTGTGAGTAGCCTGTAAGTGTATGGTGGTGCTCAGTTGTTGTCTATAGGTTGAACTGCTGCTTGAGTGCCGTATTAGACAGCTACAGAAACGTTGCAATACGGAGCGTATGCGTTATGTTTCAGCTGCCTGCCACAATTAGCCTAATTCTGTTTTAATACTAGGCACTATGTGGGTTGGTCGACAGCACCTACACATAACTACACCTACACATACACACATAGACAGACACTCATACATACAACCATTTCTATTGCACAACAAAAATGTGTGACAGCAGTTAGGGGTTGTTCAGGACTGTAGTTAGAGGAACCGAACTAAGGACCTGCGCACTGAATATATAAAGGACGCGCGCCTAAATCGTAGCAAAGGTCCTACCCCAAAAAACAAAGTCAAATTTGCAACGGATTCCTTGCACGTGGCGGGTGCATAGCTATGTCAAACTATGCCCGGCATGTGACCACCCGAATACGTTCTAATGACGTTGACAGCACGAGGCAGAGCACACGGCAAGGTACAACCTGCCGGACACTTGCAACGGATTGTGGCTTGTGCCACAGTTGCACTTTTTATTTTTAGCTACAGGAATAGGAATTTTTAATCAAATGTGAAATGAGACGCCAACGCGCAAATATGTTGCAATACAAACTAAAAATTTCAACGCATATTACACATACGACATATGATCCAGAGCATTAGATATTAACACACATTTAGAGCATATAGAAAAAAGAGGAAGGGAAGATCTAAAATATTATTATTAATAATAATAAATAGCCAAATATTTGCTCCACTTTTAGAAATATGTTAGGTATTTGATTTATATTATAAAATGGGGTTTTTATAGGAATTTAAGGATCGTTTTTATATGCAAAGGAGTTGTAGATAAATTAAATGACACTTTGTAGGTTTATCTTGAGGTTACATCAATTGACTATTCTTACAGCTTAACAATAAGCCATTGACTGCAACTTACTGAAGGTTAATGAGTGCCCTTTAATTTTATGAGACAACTAGTTCTTTGATCCTTGTTAACTTAATAATAAGAATCATTCAAAAGTAGTTGATTAACATACCACTACTTTAAGTAGTTGCAAATGATTAAGTTAAGATATATTTAAAATTATATCCTTAGCCAAAAATTGTTATAGATTAACCCTTTTAACCCTTTTTGCCAAGTAGGCACTGCATATCCTCACAGCTCTATTTTGGCATTCAATGTCAAGGCTCTTGCTCTGAAAAGTCCTTGAAAGCTTGTAGCAATGTCTTTATTCTACTTGTCATTTTCCTTAAGAAATTGTTATCAAATATTTATGCATTTAATTCACTTTCATTGCGATCAACTTTGTGCATAGAATTGAAAATTTTCAAAACTTTTCCAATAATAACTGATTACATAAATAATAAGGACTCATAATATATATGTTAACAAATGCATAAAGATATATAATACTGTATAATAGATATACATATAATAACTTATAGATACTTAACTTTAGGGTATAAAAGGGTATAAGGTTTAAGGCTTAATCTTATTTTGTTTTCAAGTGTTTAACTCAAACTTATTAGTTAGATGAAATATTGGAGTATAGAAACTTTCTCTGTACTGAATAAAATAGATGTTATGAGTATTAAGACTTATGTATTACAGTATCTGGGATAGCTCCACAGATAAAACCAATGCTGATACTTATTACAAAGATTTTATAGGAACAGCAGAAAGATGTAAGATTAGTAGGGATGTAAGATATCTCATCTTTCCACAACATATGTAAAACTTATCATTTTGTAGATCAGGAATATAGTATAGGAATAAATAATGTTATATAAAATCTATTTAGTTAAATTTCACAGCTTTTCTAATTGAAGATTTGTTGACATATTTAATATGCGCTTGTTGATAATTCGTTGATAATTTATTGACATTTTGCAAGGGCTTTGTGAACACTTTGTGCTAGCATTTGGTGGGTGAAAGGGTAGAAGAGTGAAGGAGATTCCCCTCATTACACACTTAAAGCAAATCAGGGCACTGCAAATATTGCTGTGAATAGAATATGCAACAAAACGTTGCAAATACTAAAAACTAAAGCAAAGTTCTCTTTGCGACACAAATTGCGTTTAATAAAAAGAAAGGGAAACAGATCAACATTGAGTTTGAGGGCGTGGCAGTTACAATTAGGCATAGTGTTATCTAATTAGTCACCTACACGTTAATCTATTTCTATCTCTTTGTGTTGCCTGCATAAGTGTGTGTCTCTGTGTGTGTGTTGGTGTGTGTGTGAAGTGGTGCCAGGCGCCGGACCCATCATATTTTTTGCAATTTAACTCGCACAGCCTAAAAAAAATGAAAGCTAACAAGAGAAAGAAACTCGTTGTTTGCCCGTTTCTTTTTCTTTTCTTTTTGCTATTTTTTTTATTTTTTGATAATTCTTTTTTTCTACATTACTCGCCTAGTTCGGGTCCTACCCCGCAACTCCCATTTTGAGCTCAAGTTTCATAACAGCCAAACGGAAATGCAAAAGTTTTTGCACAACGGGCGAAAAACAAAGCGCAAAACTTTTGGCTCTTTTTTCACTTTTCGTTCTTTTTTCACTTTTCGTTCTTTTTTCTCTCCACTTTTTTCTCTCTTGGCAATTATGTGCTTGAAAAAAAGCACACCAAAATAATGATAATGAAGCACAGGCTAAAGGATTTTGAAGAAAACTCAAAAAAAAGTTGCACATAAAAAAAAACAAAATCACAAAAAAATATAGAAAACAAATGTTATAAAAAAAAACATTTCTGATTTTCTTTTTTTTTTGTTGCTTTCATTCTTTTTTAACTCTTTTTTTTTGTGAACTCACATGACGGCACATGCATGCAAAAGTATCTCATAGATAGACTTTTATGGTCGACTCCGACTACGACTCGTCATGTGTGTGGGCTGTGCTGATGGGGGTCATAGGCTGTACCTGTGCCACTGTTGGTAATTTGTTTAATTTGCTTACCTCCAAAAAAAGCGAGTTAAATAAAAAATATCTATGGAAAATACTAAAAACAAACTGAACAACATTGAAATACCCTGTTAAAGGCTTAAAAAAATAAAATTAGAAGATCTGCCAAATTATAGTAAAAATCGATCCGAATGCTTGTAACATAATAAAAGGCCTTTACTAGAATATTGATGATTGATTGTTAATCAATGATTAGTAATTGATATAGTGATTAATTTATTATTGGTAAAAGCTTAGTGTGAGTTGATAATATTTTCTATAGTTTCCATTAAGATGAGCTCCTGCGTCGATTACAAATCAATGTTAAGTTACAGTCACCTTAATAACTGCCAGGTCAAATAAAATGCTAATAGCGTCTGTCTAAGCTAAGGCTATGTTATTGCTCTGTTAAACTTGGTTAAACGTCAGTTTCTGTTATTTGTCTGTTAAGGATTATGCTGAATGTATTCTGTCATGCAAAGTATGAACAAAAATTGATAGCTAACCACCCACATAAATTAAATATTCATAATTGTTAGAACTAATTTTATAAAAAATCTCCATAGATATTATTTACCGTAAATGTACATTAAATTAATAAGTTTAAGCTCCAAACACAAGGGTTAAATTGTATGTTAAATTTCAATTTTTGACAGCAATTTAAGCGAAATTCAGCTGTTTGTTTAATATAATAAATAATAATATGTATATATTATATTATATGTTCCCAGCTTATATTCCCAATATACTCCTATTACAATGAGTATTACAAGAAAAAGAAAATGCAATGAAATTTTTCGGCGCTTTTTGAAGGTTGGCACTGGGCGCCTTTTAGCTAATGGCTCTGTTTGTTATGATAAAGGCAAACAGGCAACAACAAAAGCAACAAATATATAAGTAAAAAGAAACAAATCAGACACATTGGGCTAAACAAAACTACAACTAAATTAAAATATTTTAAATTTTAGCCAAAGTTTTATCAATAAATTGCAAAGCGTGCAACGTTCTGTGGCAGCAAATCGCCTATTTGTTAGCTGCAAGTCAGATAACTATCTTTTAAATGTCTGCATTCTAGACGTATATACATATATTACAATATATATATATTTATATTTATATGTATTTACATACTTACACACACACATATTGTATATAGAAGAAGAAGAAGTTTAGAGAAAGAGACTCAATAAGTGCACAGCAATTGAAACATCAGCAATACTCAAGTTGCAATATGCCGACAGCTCGACAGTTTTGGCCACTTGACACCCACACAGTAAGCAAGAACAGCAGTCACCGCCTTGGCCATAACTTAAATCTGGCTTAAAAATCACTTAGCAGCGTCAGGCAGCTGTTCTGCCCCTTTCACTCTCTGCCTTCTGCCACCAAGAGGCAGGGCAAATGTTTCGGCGTGTCAGCAAAAAGAAATGTGGCCAAAAAACAAGGAAGCAAAAGAGACGCTGCCTCTCTCTTTCTTACTCTTTTCCCTTCTTTCTATCTTACTGTGTGTATCGTGTGCAATAATCAACACCTCAGACAGACCAACAGTTAGACAGTCGTACGTACATATTTGTCTATAACTCTTGCTAAAATTGTCGCACATTTTATCTATAACAACAACAACAGCAATAGCAACAATAATAACAACATGACCAATAATATAGTACTGAATTGCATTTTTTGTAGACATCAGCAATTCTCTCGCTTGAGGCAAGTTCTAAGAACGTGCTCCCCCCTTCATTTTAACTTAAGTTGCCACTTGGCTAATCGACAGCAACAATCTTCAATCTTCGCCCAACTTAAGATCTATTGCCAGAAATTGCGTGGGCCATAAGTCAAAAAGTAAAATTTGTGAAAAACATTTAAGAATTTCTCTTAAAGCGTGAAACTTTTAATAATAGTATAAACTTTTTTACTTTCTTTAACAGGTGACAATGGAGGAGGCGCCTAATGAATATGTTATGAACTGTGCAAGGAGTAGCTTTTGGTGAGTCAATGAACATTTTTATATTGAAGTCAAGACAGAATATCTGTAGGGAGGGAACAATAAGCAAGACTTTTGGTATAATGGAATGAAACAGGAATTGTGGTTTAGTATTTGAATGTGTCAATCCTTTTCTTTATTTCATTAGTGTTGATTAATAACTTCTGCTCCGTCTTCAACATCCACAGCCTAACTGAAAGTTGCATGCAAGATCCTTTAAGAATTTACCTAAGTAACCTCGTCAAGACTTTACTTCTTGAAGTCGTGATTTATCTACTTCTTTTTTTGCATTAATCCTCCTATAGTTTCATATATTCCCATCAGCTGATTTCCCTTCAAAATTAGCTTCACTTTTGCCTATTTTCTTTGAATAATCTTGAATAAGTTTTCAATATTTTCGCTGCTCAAAGTAAAACACTTAACGTTGAGTAGAATAACTTCTTTATTTGTGTTTGAACTTTCAATTGGCTAAGATATATACTCGTATACTTATGATATGATTGAAAGCCTTAACTTGATTACGCTTAAATGAACTAATTTGTGCTTACACCAACAATTGCTAAGGTATTCGAGTTGCTTTTTTCTACTTAAACTTGTGAATTGGTTTGGTTTGTTAGTTGAAAATAAAAATGGCAAAACAATTCAATGGTCACTAATGAACACAGAGACCAACAAATATATATATCCATCTATATATATATTGGAACTTGTATCGTGTTGCAACAAGAGCAAGCCAAAAACAAGGAGTAGCCAATTGAGCTACCCCAGAGAATGCCATCAATAGAAACAACAAAACAAAAACAGCAACTGTTAATATATGAGTGTAAAAGATTTGATGGCATAGAAGATACCCTGTAAAAAATATAATAAAAATAATTGCAAATGATATGTAAAGAGATTCCATTATCTAACAATTTCTTATACTTGTTGCCATGAGTATATCCCATACTTCTCTTATAGATTTGTTTGCATCCTTTGCAAACCTAAAAAACCTTTCAAGTTCATATAGTAATCCCTAGTTGTTGCATAGTTTATATACCCTTCTTTATGGCTGTTTTTTAAAGGATATACATACACATAACAAATGCTGGCTAGTGTGAAAATCAATGAGGATTCACAGCTGGACAGCTGTATGCCTCATACTCAACACAACGTAGCAGAACGTAGACAACGTTCGAATAAAAGAACGCCGTGGGCCAAGTTTATTCGCATTTAATTGAATAATTGTTAGGCTAAACACGTACACAGGATTCGGTTGAAAGGAGCAGCTACGTAGGAGCATATACGGATATATGGCTTTAAAGTGTATTTTTAGTTATACAAAGGACTATACGTTACGCCTCAAAGTAGGCAACAAAGTTGAGCTTAGAGACTGCGTCACCTGTAAATGCATTGACAACTGAGCACCTCAAGATAAAAAGGACTAAAACAGGACTGGACTAGACTTGTTTAGATTTATGCGTTGCATCTGAAATTCACGCTGGATTTGTTTACTTCTTTTATATGAGACAACTTACCGTTCCCAAGTGGCACATTCGTTTGCATTGTCGTTTGTGGCTGCTGTTGTTGTTCCATTTTATTTGATTTTGCTGCTGCTGTTGTTATGGCTGTTGCTGTTACTGTTGTTGCTGTAATCACCTGCTTGTTGCCGCCAGCTTTACCCAGTCTCAAAATAGTTGTACCAGCTGTTGCAGCTGCTGCTGCTGTTGTTGCTGTTCCCACCGTGTTGGATGTTGCCTTTAGCTTCTGCAATGTGGCAGCAACTGCCTTGGGTGTCTTAGTGGTACGCGTTACGCTCAGCACATGTGGTTGCTGCTGTGCTGCATTGTTGTTCTTTGCACTATTGCTATTGCCATTGAGCAGTGGCAGCGGCAGCGGCAGCGGCGGCGGCGGCGGTGTTGGTGATGTGGCCATTGCCGTGGTCGTTGTTGTTGATGTCGATGTGCCCGTAGAGTTGCGTATGACCAATATGGACTGTGATTTCTCCAATCGTTTGAGCGTTTGCAGCACAAAAGGTGATTTGCTATCGCAATTGCTCTCTGAGCTAAGACTACGCGTTGCCTGCAATTCATTGACAATATGTTAGTTACAAGGATAATAAGGATATTGTCGTGTTACTTACATGTTTAAGCATAAATGGACGTTCAATAAGCTTTGCATTGTTGTTGTTTAGCTGCTTTGTTGCTGCTGTGCTTTGAGCCTTCAGTACACTCTCCAGCTGGCTGGCATTAATGGGCGTCTGCAGGAGTATCGTATTGGTATCCTTGCCGCTGCTGGAGACTATAGAGATGCTTCCAGTGCTGTTGCTAGTTGCAGATGTCTGTACAATTGTCTTACGCGCCACAGTTGTTGTTGTTGGCAGTTGATTGAGTGTTATGGCAGTGGTTTTCCCTTGCAACTGCTGCTGGTGCTGCTGATGTTGCTGTTGTTGCTGCTGCTGTTGTTGCTCACTAAGCAAGCTGAGTATATCCTGCTTGTTCTGTATGATGATCTGTCCATTCTCATTGCGTGTGCCACGCAGCAATATGATATTGCTGCTGCCAGAGAGTTGCTTCTGCTGCTGCTGTTGTTGTTGTTGCTGCTGCTGCATGGCCTCGATCTTAAGTTTGGCAGCGCGTAAACTTGTTGTCGTTGTTCTCGTTGCTGTTGGTGTTGTTGTTGTCGTATCGACCTCATTGCTTTGGCTTAGTTTGCCGCTGCTCTGCGATTTGACCAGGCTAACACGGCTCAGGCCATTCTTTGTACTTGTATTCACTGTATGCAAAATGAGAGTAAAAAAGAGAGAGAGAGAGTGAGATGAATATTGTTGGCAAAGTTTCACATAATTCAACGCCCAAAAATTGACAAACTACGAGTCCTTTTTGACACTCATTGTAGTCGTACTCATATGCTGATGTTGCAAGGATACAACAAATACCTAAAGATACTTTGTGGCCAAGATAAATGGCAATAGATTTATTGCTAGAGTTCAAAACTGGAGTTGAAGCTGGAGCTGGAGCTGGAGCTGTAGTTAGATTATCGTATTGTCATCAAGTGGAATATGACAAGCGGCATTGTATGGCATATGGATGGATCAGGAGAGTAGCATTAGATAGGATATACAAAATATTTTCGACGCTTGTTGTTGTCCATGACGCGGTCAGTGGCTTAGACAGCCATTTTGTTGGGGCCAATGGGACAATGGTCGCGGGTTGGCACAGTGGGACGGTGGCTGGCGCTAAATCAAGCGAAAGACGACATGTTTATGGCCCACACACACACACACACACACACACACACATACATACATACATATATAGAGACGCTTTCAACAGGACAACTACTTAGCAAGGCCCCAAAAACGCAATAAAAGTGCAACAAACAAACAAAAGCGACGACAGCAACACCAACAGCAACCCAGTCTAAGGCTGTGGGCTGTGTGTGTAGCTGTGGCAGCTAAAAAAAAAAAAAAAAACAGGAGGTGTGGCAGTTGTTAGCTAGCGGCCAAAAGTGTCAGGCTGCATGCGTTGCCAAATATAGACTCCAAGGCTAAAGGCAACACACACACATACGTACTCACGAAACAAAAGTGAGCGCCGGAAACATTTAAACGTAGCTAAACACTTGTCCGGCCACCACCACCCCTTTTCCGGCCTCCCCTCTTTCACCTAACTGGCATTGTCCTACCGTTTGGCTTGTCTTGCCTTGCACTACATTGCTCTGTTAGCCAGCTGAGCCCCGCACCCCGCACCCCACAGCCCCACCCACGCCCTCAAGCCATCAGCTCTGCTTGTGCTCTGTTTGTTTTGAAAACGTGCGGGTCATAATTAGCCACGGCTACTGCTGCTGCTGCTGCTGCTGCTTCTTCCTATCCTTCCCATCCCTTGCAACTGGTGCTGGCTGTCTGTGAACATGTGGCCCAATAGATATTCACACATGTCTAAGTATATGTATGTATATATATATATGTGTGTGTGTAGGAAAAGGTCGCCAAGCAAAACAATCAGGCAACGCAGGAAACAAACAAAAGTAAAGGACAGAAGTCAGGGCAACAGTCAGAGCCTTTGGAGCAGCGACCATTCATTCAGGCGCACATACTTCATTGTAATGTATGGCAGGACACAGGACCAAAACGCAGGACTCTAGGCCTAACAGTAACAATAACAACAACAACAACAACAATATCGCAGCTAAGTAACAACAGAGCTCTGGCAATGTTCGCGTAACACATAAAACACTTCCAAGGGGTAAGAGAGGACACTGAACAGAGGAGTTAGGACGTAGAAAAAGGATAAGGAAATGGGGGCAAAAAGGAGTTTGTAGATCGAGTGCTGAAGTTTCGCATATTTTTGCGTTCATCGCGGCTTTTGATGTCCAAGCAACAAAAATATTTGCACAGTGTGGCAAAAGTTAAGCAAAACTCTATGCAAAAAAAGGATACTCTTAAAAGGATATGGCCTAAATTAAGTTAGAACTCAGCTAATATATAAAAGTTAGCTACAATATGGAGCAATATTTTATAGAACACATTAATTAGTTGGTGTTATTTTTCCCACCTTCAGCAACTGATTACACTGGTTATCAATGAGATACACCGTTATATACCCAGTTAAGTCTATTTTCAGCTCAAACATTGGTAGAAAAAAAAAACTATGTTAATATCGACAGTGTGGAATTGATCAAAATTCCTAAAATTAATTATGATGCCTGGATAAGATAATAACTGACAATATTGGACGTAATAATTGTTAATAGTTGAAGAGTTAAAGAATGAAATATAAATTTGAAGACTTTAAATAGTAAAATGCACCACTGTGCGTGCCAACGCACGTGGCACGAAAAATGCCACAGCAGGGTAGGTGCTGCTGCTGCTGAGGGGGCAGGGCAAAGCTCTTCTATGCAACACGACAAATTGCAAGTCTATTGAAATTTTATTAGAAACATAAATCAAAAGCAATTTGATAAAAAAAAAAAGCTAAGGAAAGGGTTGTATAAATAAGCTATGGAGATTTTGTCCAAAAAAAAAGGATGTTAAACAGGACACAACAACCGTTAGATGAACGCGTACAGATAATGCCAAAAGTCAATGGATTAAGGGGGAAAAATAAAAGTACAAATTCCCTTAAAAGTTACCAACCACAAAGCCAACCAAACACATGGCTAAACTGCCCTTGGCTGGCCGCAAAGACGTTAAAAACAGCAAGAAAGAAAACAGAAAGAAGAAGCAAATAACAAAACTAATTGGAAAACCAATACGAAACAACACTAATCAAAGAGGAGGCGCACTTATCAGCCTACTAACAGCAACAGCAACAGCAGCAGCAGCAGCAGGAGCGGATAAGGCAAAACTCATCGATAATTGCGTATGTTATACGTACATACATATGTTTTGTTTAGGGTGTAGTAGTTAGTGGAGGTTGTGGGGGTATGTGTGTAGCCTGTATGTTATATTATGTTGTTACTTACATTGTTGCAGGTTTAGATTTAGATTCAGATTTAGATTCATGTCCAAGTGCAGCAACAACGGCTACGACGACAGCAACTTGCAGTAGCGGGAAAAGCAATTTGTTTGGGCTCGTTTTCCATGTGCCCGTTGTTGTTTTGCTTCCCTCAATTTCAATTTTTTCTTTGATTTTTCTTTTTCTTTTTACCTTTCACCTCACCTCAGCACACCACAGGCCCGTTTGGCGGAACTTTTATTAATATTATTATTTTTATAATTTTTTTTTTGAGGGGTGGGGGGAACTCTTAAAATAAACACCTGGTGGGCACTGCAATTGCAGTCGACTGCATCTGCATCGTTGCGCATTAACTTAACTGTTCTCTGTTAAATTTCATTTTTGGTTTTAGTTCCTTTCAGTCGATTTTTTTTCTTAGCCAAATTGTACGCGAACGCATAAACGCACAAACAGTGTAGAGCACAACATGTACATATGTATATATCTATTTACATATGTATGTACATGCTGTGTGTACATATGTTTTTGTAGCAGCAAATTTCTCGATATCCAGCAGCAGCACGAAGAAAAAAGGTAAACAAATCTATTTGCAGAATGCTTAAGAATGTGGCGCGTTTACTTTTCGTATGAATTACGTAGCAGCTTTTCAGTTGCGTTAAATGCAATAACAGAAATCACTAAAGAAAATATAAATTTTTTGATTTTTGTTCAAGTTCTTTTTTTTTTGTACGCGTCCACCCCGATTTGACCAGCGAACTTTTTGGCAAACAGCTGATGTTACAGCGCCAGGAACTTAACATGTCTTAAAACTTTTATTAACAGCGAAGCTGTATGCCCAGCAGCCGAATGTCGTAACATCTGTTTACAAATTTAAATCTTAATTAAAATTTTAAATATATTCTTTTAAGTTAGGTAAATTGATATACATTTTTAATTAATAGGTAGAATATAAATTAAGACAGTTTAATATAATCTTCATTTACTCTAAACGATGACTAATAACATCGATATATCAGGTCAAAGTGTAAAGCTAGCATTTTATTAACAGAACTGCTGTTAATTTTAAATATATGTTGTAGCCAAGTAACAAACCATGTTAGCGCTACCTAATCGATTGGAGCACAGCACTGTGACACTTAGCACTCTGGCAACTCCGCCATGCGTTGCCCCAATGTCAATAAACGCTGAGCGCGTAAAAAAAAATATATTTGAAAGTTTCAAATATCGTCATTGGCATTGTTTTTAATGACCTTGTCATAAGTTTGTTTTTTCTTTCTTGCAAGTGTTGCAGTTTATTATCCTATAAACAAAGCAAATATGTTCAACGTGACATATGTGAATGAATGTGTATAAAAAAAACCTTCAATATTTATTTTTCTTATAAAAAAAAACTTTCGCTGTTTTCCGTTTCCCCCGCAATATGTCCACAGCCCCTCCACCACCCCCTTGTAATGAACCACTGGTGGACGGAAGTCTCACACTATCTCAACGGCGACCAAGCGAATACAGAATAATTGCTGTGCCAGTGCCAGTGCCAGTCGGTGCCATAGCGCCAACAACTACAACTACAGCTGCGGCTACAACAGCAACAGCGACAAAAACAACAAAACCAACAATAACAACAATGACAACACTTATCTGTGTCGTTGTTCGTTATACGTTGTTGTCGCTTTTGTTGTTCAGCTCGTTGTTATTGTTGTTGTTGTTGTTGTTATTGTTATTGTTATTATTGTTGTAGCTGTTTGGGTTGTTATTTTATTGTCGCGTTTGTTGCACATTGAAAATATTATACAAAATAATTGAATTACTCAAATAGCTAAACACTCGCTGTAGGTTTTTGTTTGTTTTTATATGTTTGTATTTATGCGTCTGTATATGTGTATAGACATATATATGTGCGTGTGTGTGTGTGTGTGTGTGTGTGTGTGTACATATGTAAATGCAGCTTTCAAGGGGCGTAATCATTACTGATAAGCTCGGACAGATGAAGCCAGAACGTTTATACTCGTAACAAGATAAGCTTTATTTGCATTTTACATACCAAAATAAATAATAAAACGAAAATAAATGAACAAATAAAAAGGAAGAATCAATTGCTACGCATACATAACACTGCATTAGATGTACAGGGTGCTGTTGATTATGTGTGTGTGCACAGGGTGTATAGAAAGAGAAGGAGATGAATGATGACAAATCAAGATAACAGCAGCAACAGTCAATCAAAGCGTGAAATGAAAACGTGACTTGAACTGAGCTTCAACATCATCACGTATGTAAATTATGCAGTTAACGTCTCTGCTGCAGTCGCAGTCGCAGTCACAGTCGCAGTCACAGTTACCATCATCATCGTTGTCACAGTTGCAGTTGCCTTTGCTGCATGCGTCGCTGCCAATCATTAATGTTGTTGTCCCCGCACCCAGGCTAACAATGTATATATATATATGTATATATAATGATTACCAGTATGAGTCTGAGAAATACCAACACGTTTCTACCATGGTTATATGTATATATACTATCATTGAACTGGCTTTGACTGCCATTTGATAAATGTATATAAAATGCACAGAAATGCATTAAACAAATAACATTTTATTTAACATTTATTTATACTTTTATAGATTTGGTTAATTGGGACTTTGAACTCCATGAAACGAAAAGATGATAATAAAATCAGACTTCGACAACAACGACGGCGACAAAAACAAAACTTGATTTAAAACAAGGCCCCAATGATGCCAGTCAACGCCCCCCAGGAGGCGGCCACATTGACGACGGTCGATAACAATAATAATAATCATATTAACAAAAGCAACAACAACAACAAGAACAATAATATTGCAAATAATAATAAAAATATGTGTAATCATATGCAATAACAAAATTAAAAACCAAATTGCTTATAATTGACATGTTCTGGAGAAAAGGTCCCGTTTCACTGCTTCTGTCATTTCCACAAACGGGGGCGTTGGGCGTGACATTTACAATCGTACACGCTAAAAAAAAAAAAAAAAACAAAAAACAAAAAACCAACTGAAAAACGCCCCAACAATTGCCAGAGTCAAACCGAAAAAACCTTCTCAGTAACAACAACAAAAACAACAACAGCAACAACAACAGCAACCACAGCAGTGACATATACGAGTATGCAATTTTTGCCATCTTTGTGACAAGCAAAAACAAAGTTAACTGACCATAAAGTCGTTGATAGCCAAAGAAAATGGTCAAAAGCCAGCAGCGGCCTCTAACTGTAAATGGTCATTGATGTTGTTGTTGTTACTTTTGTTGTTCTTGTTGTTGTCGTTGCCGTTGAGCGGGAGTATGATTCAGATTTCAAATCATCACAGAGAGCGTAAAAGTCACAGGTAGCTGTCGTGCCGGGATCCATGTGGGGTAAGCCTTGGTAGCACGTATAAACACACATACACACGCACACATTAACAAAGAGAGAGAGAGAGAGAGAGACATAAGTGAAATGCCTGCACACACTTGTACATGTTAAGCCGGTTTTTGGGAGCATCAACGAACAGTTTGCCTGTCGATGCAATTTACAGTGCAACATTGCAGCAGCAACAGTCAAAATGTGGCAAATTTAAAGGAAAATACTAAGAAAAAAAATTTACGCGGCATGCATTTGACTTCAATAGAGACAACAACGGCGACAAAACAACAACACAGCAACAACAACATCAACAATAATTAAATCCTCGTATGTCTATGTGTACCATAAATATGTATACATCTTACTGTACACAGGGTACATTATACGCCTGACTTAGGAAACCAGTTTTATTGCAATTCAACCAACGAAACACAAAACCCGAAGAAATTACGTATCACAAATATATATAAACATATTTATATGTACACACATACATATTTATAGGTATGTACGTATGTTTCATACCGCTATTGCGTTGCTCTTCTGCCCTGTCTTTAACAGCAAAAAAACACCAATAACAATAACAACAACATTATCTTCAATCAGGTCTTTGTTTTTAACACAAGCAAATTTTACAAACACTAACGAAACATCACATTTCCATACATAAATATATATATACATATATGTTTGTATATGTATTATTAGCAGATATTTGTATTATTTAGTATTTGGTATTTGCCACCTGCAACTATTACTTTTATTTAAGTAGCTTTAATGAATCTTGAAACTTTAACAGATTTTTTTTACATATGCAATAGCAAACTTAATGTTAGCTTAACAAATAGTGTACAAAGCATTTTCAGACAAAATGTAAAAACAATTGACAACAGCAGCAGGTAAAACTTTTAACTATACACATACAACTACTACAACAATAACTGAGCGCTGACTGATTTGTATGTGTGCGTATTCCAACCACAAAAGAGAAAACTACGCTTAATCACCTACAGTTGCTATTGTAGGGCAGATTAATTTAATTCGTTAGTGCAAATAATATGTAAAGATAATGTAAAATGCTAGTTAAATTTATATTATATTTTAATTTAATTTTTTACTGATTAGTCAACAGAAAACTTTTATATTTCATATATAGTTTAATTTATATAAGGCTTACAGCGCATATCGTTATCTGGTTAGCCGTATTTACCATTCTTCTATGAGCAATAACTAGTTTTACGTATAAACCAGGGCTGTCCTAATACATTTTTCGCTCATTACCTTTTGTGCCGGCTTCAAATAGAGTTGCTCACTCAAAATCAGCAACTGAATTTAAGGGCCATACATAATGCTGTTAAACTGCAATAGATAGCTGAAACTGAGTTGAGTTTGTACTGCAGCCCTGGCAGGTGCAAAACGAAACGGCCTCATAACTTTTTGGTCAACGCAACGGCAGCAGCAATTCAAGCCTCAGTCTCTTTCGCGTGATCGGTAAAAACAAATCGACGGACCGTGGAGGTGTTGAGGATATTCCTTCGTTATAGTCGGTGTGGTTGTTGTTGTTGTTGCTGCTGCGGCTGCCGTTGTTATCTTGTTGTAAATTTGCGCAGTAAAGTTCGGGAATAAATATATATTAACAAAACGCCTGTCTCCAGTTTGCATCACACAAAACTAAAAAAAAAAAAGAAAAAAAAATAAGAAAAGAAAAGAACGAGAGAGTAAACTAGAAGGAGGCAGAGAGCGCGCGAAAACTAAACGGTTGTTTATCTATTTGCTTTGTACCAGCCGCAGCATCCCGCCATTGTTGGTTTTATTTTTTTTTGGTGTGTGTGTGTGTATGTGAGTGTTATAGTTGTTGCTGTTGTTATTTGTCTACTGTGCATCGCGTGTAACTGTAAAATTGTGCCGCCATCGTGATAGTCGTAGTCATCAATCGTCCGTCCTCGCCCGCATCACATCAATTGCACTAATTTCTTCAATCAGCGCACAAGGCAAGATTCAGATTTTAAACGAGTAAAACTAGCAAAAATTGTTTAACAAGTGAAAATATATGTGTATGTACATAAGTAGTTAAGTACCTATGTATGTATATAGACAATAGTGTATGTAAGTTTGGCCCATTGTCCAAATTTAGATTCTAAATCCGGAATTGACTGGAAATAAATCGCTGCACAAGTTTTGCCTGCTCCTTGCTATTGCTTTGCACTGTCATTTGCAAGAGGCGCAGGTCATGTGGGCGATCGTGAGAGAGAGTGAGTGTGTATGAGAGAGCAATAAAAGAGAAATGAAGCATAGCGAGTAGAGAGAGAGAGAGTATGTGTGTGATAAACGATGGATAATGGAAGCTTAAAGAGAACGCTCACGTGTGTTTAATATAATATCATGTTAATTTATATACATATATATATATATAAAATATATGTATATTAAACAAAAAGCTTTTTGTTTAAAATTATAGTTTAATTGAAGCTTGCTGGTCTTGCACCTACTGGAAGCTGCTCGATTGTTGTTGCTTTTTGTTTATATACATACATATATAAATACTCTAATCTCGATTTATCTCAACAGCAGCGAGCGTCGGCAATCTTAACAATTGTTTATTGTGACAGTGTGTGAGTGTGTGTGTGTATGTGTGGAGCTCAACTGCAAGTGAATTAAACGAAACGACTTGAAAAAGTTGAAGCTTCGCCTTTTTGTTGTTTAGTACGCAGCTGTCTCCCGACGTGTACGTTACGTATTGGCGCCCTGGCGCTATAAAATAGCGGTGAAAATCTGTAACTCTATTCAAGCCTGTGTTTAATGCCAGTGCCAGTGCTAGTGCCAGTGACTTTGAGACTCTGCATAGGTTTACTTCTCCCAACATCAATTTAACGCCATCCTAAGCAAACGGTATGCGTGTTTTTTTCGTGTTTCTGCTCTTTCACTATAATATAATGTCTGTAATAAAACCACACAATGGAAAGCAAAAGTGCAATTTTAAAATTACAATATAACTGCAATATAATTGCCATTAGAGTGTGTCAGTGTGTTTGATTAAATTTAAATTGTAGATTTTTTCGTGTGTTTGTTTTCGTCCCTAACACGCACATACGCATGCGCAATACGCAGCGACCGCTAATTATGAAAGTTTTTTTTTTTTATTCAATTTTATTGTTTTCTTGATTGACTTGGCCCAAAAGCGCCGCTACTACTCTTGTTGTTGTTGTTGGATTTATCGTTTTAGTGCGTGTGTTGTTAGCTTTTCTTGTGCAATGCTATAGGCCTTAAACGACGCACATTTTGTTTGTTAACACTGATTTAACCAAATATAACAACAACAATAGTCTGTCTGATTATATTTGCCTTTTACGCAAACACCTGTCCTACAAGCTATATAAGTATATGTATGTGTGTGTGTGTGTGTGTGAATGTGTGTGTGTGTGTACATACGCTAGATAGTGGTGTGACCATGATACATTTAAAAGAAAGTATGATTACTGCTGCTGGCAACGCGAGAAGAAATCATAAATCAACGTTTAACAAACACGCTGCAGCATAAATTAAAGTATGTTGTACACGTTTGAAGTGGAGGAGTTGGGGTTTATCGAGATGAATAAAGAAGAAGAAGAAGAAAAAAAGAGTTTAACAAAATGGTTCATACAACATTTCACAGTCAGTACACACACAATACATGTCTCAGATCATTTACCTCCCCCACCACCCGCATGTACATATACTTAACGAAGCCTGCACGAATTTACTGTATATTCTCGAATATATTTACAGCTTTATGACTATTTCGTCTAATCTCTGCGTTAAAAAATTCGCTTACGCATTCTGCATGCTAAACTTATCCCAACAATGTGTGTGTGTGTGAGTGTGTGTGTGTATAAAGAAGCGGTCGGGGGTGGCTGTTGTTAGAAGGCCAACGTCGATCATTTCCGCAACGATATCAGCGTCGTCATTGCGGTTTTAGTTGGTTGACTTTGGGTTTGCTTTTGGCTTGTCGACATTATGTATTGTTCGTCGCACAGCATTTTGATGCTGTCAGCTGAGCACTTGTTGTTGTAGTACCAACAACAGCAGTACTATTGGCTATAGCTTTGCTATAATTGCGCACAATTCCCATATACAGGGTGGTTCACTTTTCATTTCATTTCATTTCGTTTAAGCTTAAGCTTAAACTTTAGCTACACATATTTATTGTGTGCTATTTTTTCAATTTTTGTGTTGTTGCCATCCATTCATTCGTCGGTCGCTTGTTGTTTTTTATTTTTTTTCTTTTTGTATTCGTCATCGCATGCCGCTTTTGGATAATTTGGCTTTCGCTTTTGTATCATTATTGGCCGCTGACGTTGGTAATGCCATTGCCTAATGCCCCACCGCTAACCTGGTACCAGGTTCCAACTTAACTCCAAAAAATTAATCAAACTTTTGTTCATGCATTACAGTGCACATACAATAAATGAAACCGATCATTATTCAATACACAAAGCACCCTGTATTTAAAGCATTTTCAAGGAAATTTACAGATACATATCAAAATATTTTTTGGGGGAAAATTGTTAAATGATATGTTTGTGCCTTGTTAGTAACTGATCTTACCAATCATTAAATTGTAGGTTTACTGTATATCTATATATATCTATATCGGGTTTGTGGGATTTCATACAAAAAAAATAGAGAAACAGAAACAACAAACAACATTTCATATATGTACATATATATATTTTGCAATATATTTCTTAATTATAAAACAAAAAAAAACGGCACGAAATGTGCGAATTGCACGAGAATTTTGAATTTCACAAAACAAAACCAAAAACAACAATGACAAAAAAAAAGATCCCGAGACCCCAAAAGGTGTAAGGTGTGAGGTGAGGTGCGAGCTGTGTGCTGTGAGACAACTGTTTGTTCTACTTTCAGCAGATATGTGTGTGTGAGTGTGTGTATGTGTGTGTGTGTGTGTGTGTGAATATTTCTGAGAATCTCTGGCTTATTGTCTTTGCTGTCTTGGATACCAATGGAACGTTGGAAGTCCAGCTGACTGACTTAGTGACTTTTTGACTGACTGTTGGAGTGTTGGACTCTTTGACTGTTTGACTGAATGACTAAATGAGTGAATGTGGGTTGTATCATATGCATATAGAGAGGTACGAGCAGTTACTACTGCTGACAGTTAAAAAAAAACTTACTGCTTAGTGGCCAGCAACTGGTTTATCCACAGATGCACTTGGGATTGGTTTACCAGCTGAAAAGAATGCAATTCAGATGCACTGCAAGTTGTATAACGTCAGCGGTAGAGTGACGACAGCAGCAGTAACGATAATTAGCAATAGCTTAAGCTAAATATATATATATATATATATATATATATATATATATATATATGTTTATATATATATATATGCATCTTGGGACAGCTGGAATTTTTGCAAATTAAGTTTCAGCTGACAAAGGGAAAATCCCCGCTCATAAGCGATAGCCACTGGCAAAAACTGAAATCAAAAACAAACTAAAAAACAAACTAAAAAATATAATAAAAATACATTAAAAAAGAAAACAAAAACAGAAAATAAGAAAAATATGCGAGCAAAGTTCAATTTTGTAACTTAATGCAAAAATATTATATTTATTTTACAGATCTGCTGAGTTGAAGCAAGAGAAGAGAGGAAGCAAGAAGACAGTATAACTATTACAATACATAGAAGAATTAGAAGTAATAGACGCTAAGATGCCTTATCAACCAGCGGGAAATAGCGGAGGTGGCAGTAAAACAGCCAAAATGTCGCAATTAAAATTCTGGAATAAGCAGAACAACAACAAGCAACAGGATAAGCAGCAGGATAACAGCGGCGATAGTATTGTTGATGGCAACATTGGCAATGGCAACGACAGCAGCAACAACACCAGCAAATCCAGCAAGAGCGATTCTAAGAACAGTAAACGTAACTGGCTCCACACACCGGAGCAACTCATTAGTGGACATGCTGTCTATCTAGTCAAGGTAAGCTTTGCGTGTGTGTGTGTGTGTGTGTGTGCTATCTGAGCTTTGTGCAACAGGTGTAACAATAATATTATATTTGTTTAACTAGTTCTTTGGTAACCTGAGCGTGGATCAGCCGAAGGGCATTGAGGTGGTCAAGGATGCTATACGTAAACTGCAGTTTGCACAACAAATGAAGAAGGCGGAGACGGGTACACAGGAAAAGTTCAAGAAACTGGAGATAACCATTAGCATCAAGGGTGTGGCCATACAGGAGCCGCGTACACATAAAATCTTACATCAGTTTCCACTGTACAACATCTCTTATTGTGCGGACGAGAAGGGTGTTAAGAAGTTCTTTAGTTTCATTGCCAAGACAACTAAGCCCAAAGATACTACAATGGATACCAATGGATATAATACCAATATCAATGGTATTGGAAATGGTAGTGGTAATGGTAATGGTAGCTCAAAGCCAGAGGATACCCACGAATGTTTTGTATTCATATCAAATAAATTGGCCTCGGACATAACGTTAACCATTGGCCAGGCTTTTGATTTGGCCTACAGGTAAGTTTATGCTCTTAGTGTAGCTTGTATCTATTTTTTTTAATCATTTTCCAATCTACTATAGAAAATTCATGGAAGGTAATGAAAAGAATAATCTGAACAAGGCACAGCTGCATATTCAACATCAACAGCAAACGATTGATATCTACAAGGAGCGTCTGCGTGAGCTATCCACCAAAGTGCCAAAGAGTGAGCTGGATGCATTGCTCTTTAAGTTGAACATTAAGGACATATTTGAGGTGCCCAGCAATGACCTTAATATGAATGGCAATATTGAAACTTTGAGCAATGGCAAGCTGGGTAAGTTTTCTTGTTTTTTGTTTCTCAGCCAACTACTTAATACTTACCTTGTATCTTTATTATAGATGACGATAAACTGCTGATTGATACTATATCGACGACAGCATCAATACACTCGGCATCACCCAATTCATTCTTGCCCATTGTGCCACCACGCAGCACTCTGACCAGTCAGATGAGCAGCAGCAGCAGCGGTGGCAAGAGTAATAGCCAGAAAATGGATGAACTGCTGCTTAATTCGGATTCGGATAGTGATTTTGATCCACGTGCCGATGAGATACAGGATAATCTCAGCAATGGACGTAATGCCATTAGCAATGATCTGTTCGGTTTTGAGCCATCAAAGAGTTTTGGTCAACAGCTCTTCATTAACAACAATGATCATAAAGTTCAAAACAACAATAATAGCCTGAGCAATAACAACATGACAACCAACAATATGATTAACAACAATATGAGCAACAACAACAATAACAACATGAGCCTGAACCACACCAACAACATGAGCATCAACAGCAGTGGCTTCTCCAGCGAGTTAAATATAACGCCTCCATTGTGTAGGTTTCAAATTGTATATGCTTTTGTAGTTCTTTGATTAAATATGCTTTATTTCTGCAGTGGCGCCACCGCCAAAGATTGCTGCACCAAGGCGCAACCCAACGGTATCCATTAGTAGCTTGAATGGACTCAATGGTAACGCAGATCCTTTTGGCTCCGATCCCTTTGAAATAAACAATGGACCCAGCGTGTTTAAGGTTAGTTTTATAAATACTTACACAATACAGATGTACCCAATATATATATATATCTATATTATTTGTAGAGTCAGCTAAACTTGGATGATTTCTCGTTGGAGAGTTTGGATCCGTTGCGCAAGTGAAGAAAGAAACAAACGGTGCTAATTACGCCATTGCAACAAATTTTCATTTCAAAAAACAATGTGTTACTATAAACGAGTTTATATACTATATATTTATATATAGAAATTTGATATTTTGTATCTTAAGAATGAGAAAAGAGAAAGGAAGAAGAAAGTTTTTGATCTTTTCAATTGCTAAACAAACTTTTGCTTGCTAAATTCAATTTTTTATTTGTTATGGAAAAAGTCCTTTTCTGTTTCGAGCTTGAATTATATTATATTGTGTATTATTGTTTATATAATTTTATATTTGCATATTATGTATGATTATTATTATTATTATTATGTATGATTATGATTATTATATTATTATTATTGTCTATTATTATTATTATATTAATATTGTATTGCAATATCGAGTTCATTGTTTAAAGAAATCAATTGTTGCTTTAGTTAAATAGTTTAAATCAATTAAACAATTAATTCAATGTCAAATATCAAGCAAAATGTCGTCGTTAACTTAACGTCGTGATAATGTGCAAAAGCTATAAACCTAATCTAAATGTGAGAATTTTTTGTATAATAATAATTGTAAAACTAAAGGAATATTATATTATCATATATACATGCATTTTATAGTATATATGTTTATATATATATATATATATATATCTGAAAACGCAATCAATTACTGTATAGCTCTGCAAAAGAAATGAACAATATTTATTATTATGTATAATAAAAGTGTAGTGCCTAAAACAAAAAATAATAATAAGTAAGTTCTTACTAATAATTTTTATTTTCAGCGTTTTATTTTTTATTTTTTTTTTTATTTTGCACTAAAAACAACACTTTATAAAATATTCATGTAACATTTTTTTTTTTTGATTTTTGTTTTATTTTCTGTAACAACAATTAGAAAACTTAACGCGTTGACTGCCATGAATACAAATTCTTTTTAGTTGCTGTTGTTGGGAATGTTTGCCTAAAACTAATGATATCCTCCCAATCTATATCCAATTATATATGTGTATGAAAATATGTTGCAGTTGTTTGTAGACGTATTGAGTATCATTTGAGTATTGCAATTTTACTCCAAGTCATTGAAGCGTTTTGATGTTGTTGCATTTAACTGGCGTGCATTCATATCTGAGCTCTGTAATGTAAACAATTTATTATTTATATTATATCTAAATATATCATATTAATCACTCTTCTTTCTATCTATTTAGGTTAAAGGGGAATGTGTGGAGGAGCAACTTCGGCTAGCCAAAGTCTACTTGATACTGCAGATGATTATATAATAATAGATACTTTTATGTTTAAGTTTTAATATAAGGTTTTTTGTATCTACTAGATATAGATCTGCAGTTGCATCAATTATGTTTCAAAAACTGACCATAGCTCAGTTGTGCTGTTTATTTATTGTTGTCTACATATATTTAGTCTTATACACTCCTAAAAAAACCATTATTATTACGGCGACGATTGGAAAACATCTGAAAAAAGATCATAAATAAATAATAATGAAATAAGAATAATCTAGAAATAAAAGATAGAAAAAAATAGGATAGTTTAAATGAAAAACACACACATATAAGAAACACAGATAAAGCAACGTTCTTGTACAGCACAACTATAAAGCCTAAGCGTATATACATATACATATAGGATTATGATGCACATAAAAGGACATTCAAGAATTTTCTTTTGTGATTTTGGCATAATATAATTTGTACAGAAATTTTACAAGTCCATGATTCTTAGATGACCTCTATTTTTTATAATGCTAATCATTAGGTATGCTTTGTAGAATTCTAACGCACTATGTCCTTTAAAAATCCGCAAGGATATACGAAAGTTATAGCTAAGTAACGTACAAGGACATGGATTTTAAGCAATATCTCCGAAGATACTGCAAGGATATTCAAAGAATACATTATTTTGTACTCACGAGAGTAAGTACTTGCGATTGGCATTCAAGGATTTTAAGGATCTGTCGAAAAAAATTTAGAAAAATTTTTTTAAGGGGGTCCCCTGCAAAAATTGGTTTAAAATCACAAAATGTCCTGTAACTCGGCCATTTGAAGGACTATTTTGATGTCCTTTGGCAGATAGATAGTTTTTTTGATTCCAAATCAGAAAATGTTTTTTAAAGGACGAAAATGCTTGCAGGACCGAAGTTATAAGCGTTTTTTTATATACAGAAATTCCTTTATATCTCAGCTGTATCCTTGCGTATCCTTACAAATTATACGTCATACGAATTGTAATAACGAGTACTATTATCGTGCCAAAGGACATTAAAATCGTCCTTGTAGTTCTCAAGTTATTAAGGATTTTCTATTTTCGCTAAGTTTTCCTTTGCGCCCTGACGAAAATTTTACAAGTCAATGATCCTTAGATGACCCCTATTTCTTTGAATGTAGATCGTTCGAGATAGTCCTTAGCATCTTAACAAGTTATATCGCGGCAAAATCTGCCAGGATATGCCCGAGTTATAGCTATTTTGCTATTGCATATAGCCCCTGGAAGTAGGCAAGAAAAACATTAACTACAAAATGCAACCGAAGAAATATTTGAATTTTGCAATACCCGTTAAATTTTAGCTTATTTGATTTTTATGCAATTCCAGTGATGTACCTCAAAAAGAAAAAAAAAAATATTATCCCCAGAAAATCTTAATTTCTCTGAAAATCCAAGTAAAACCAACTTTTTTCGATTTCAAACTACCAGGCAAACAGAATAAGCAGACAGTTGCTGCACTAAGCGTGGGTTTGTGCACTAGCTTAGAAAGAAAATGTTGCATACTTTTAGTTGCTCATAGAAAAAATTTGAATTGTAATTTAAAAATGTCCGCTAAACGAGGTCCAAAATAATCAAAATAGCCTCTAACTTTTTTGTTTGAAGGATTATTTTGATGACATTTTAGTTACACATAGTTTGAAAACTGCTGCTTAAGAAAATAGTGTTAGGTACTTTAAATTAAATACAAAAAATATTAATAAACATAATTTATGAATAAAAGGATATTTTTAAAAACACAAAACAGGGGTAAAATGAACATTGTGTGACTAAACAATTTTTAACAGTTTATTTTATGTTTCAAACTTCAATATGGGAACTTAAAATATAAATATGTATATATATATATATATGTATAATTGTAAATAATTTGTGCTTGAAAATAAACAAAAACTTAGTAACTATTTTCGTAAAGCCTTTTGAAGACTTGTATATATGTGTGTAAGTCTATGTATACATATACGGGTAGATCATTTGCAATAAATATATATATATATATGATTTTAAAAACTTAAATTTAAATCGTGTTTAACTGCTAATAAAGTAATTACAAATCACTCCCAATTGTCTAATTAACCAGGTCCTTTAGCCTACAAAACACTTGAAGCGATCCTTTTCAAATACCTTTCAAATCGAATACAATAAACAATTTTGGAATGACAACAATACAAAAAGCAAAAACAAACAATATTTTTAAATAGATAAAAACATACATAAAAAACAAGCAAACTGAATGAAAAAAACATTAAATATAACATAAAAAATATGTATATAATTATATAAGAAAGGATCCATGCTTGATTTGGTTGATACTACGTATATTGTAGGTTTTGATGTGTTTGTTGGATAAGTTGATTGTTTGGTACAATGGGGGGGACTGCATTTGGGTTGTAGGTCAATGCATGACACAGCCTTGAGCCAGAATTTAGGATAGCCTATTGAATAATAGCGCTCGTCTTCTTGGGTCTCTTTGATAATTTTACCTGATTGGACCAATCGCCGGTGGGTACGGTGGCCCGATAGAACTTCGAGCTGGTCTTATTAAAGATGGGCAACAGCTCATTAGCCTCGTCGGAAAGAGCCTGTCAGATGCAAATATAGAGAATAAAATGAAATTAAAAACTTAACTTAAAACATACCTTCAGGTAAATGATAGCATCGGTCCCAAAACCCTCACAGGAGAGCAACACAATATCGCCATGGAAGTAGCGCGCATAAAGCCTTGAGATTGGTAGACCATAGCCATAACCAGCCAGTGGTACGGTATGTAGATCCGACTTAGAAGGCTGTGGTGCTGTGCTGTACATATACTTGAATAGCTGATCAGATTGGGAACGTGGAATGCCACCACCCTGATCGGATATCTTTACACAAATATCCTCCTTACCACGACAAATGGCCACTTTAAGTGGCGGCATTGTATCGCAATTGTCTTTATTGTGATGCTCCACCACAGCACGCATAGAGTTCTTGAATAGCTCAAAGAGCATATAATATAAATGGGAAGGCACATAAACCGTGCGTATAGGTAAGTTATTATCCGAAGTAGTGCTATACTGTTCAATCTCTAAAGCTGGACTGGTCAGATAGTATTGATCACAGAGGAAACGCGCATTTTCGTATGCGTCACGCACCACATCCGAAAGATCGCAGGCAGGATCTAGGCAGCCAACGTGCCGACCCAGCGAATTAGGACTCGAACCAAAGAGCAATGCTGTAAAGGGCAGATATGGCTATTACTTATATACTTTAATAGATTTAAAGCTAAAAACTTACTGTGCTGATTAATAAGCATACGTATGCTGATGCGTGACATATAGAGACGATCGAGAAAATATTGTATGGAGCTCTCAGTGGGTGCATCAACTTGACCGCCTTCATTCTCCTTCATTTCGATGACACCTTGTGCCATCGTCTGTACAACATCATTATGCCGATTCCTAATGAGATCCAAATGAGCCACAAATCTACAACAGATCAGATAATTATATGATAAGTATAAGTTAAAGTTTTAAATCACTTTTAATATCATACTTTTGTAGCGTCTCATGCGTAGGCTCAGACACCTCATATTCCAACACATCCTCAAAGCTCTTTACATACCAGGAGCTCACTTCGCTTACAGAACGTGTATGCAGCAGATTATCCGGCAACAAGGCAATCTCCTTCATAATATTCGCCAGGCGCACAGGCAGCTCCTTGCGCAAAAATATATATGATTTCTTTTCACAAGCATTTTGACCTGTAAGACAGAAATTTAAAAATATTATAACATAATAAATAACTAAATATAGAATATTTTATATACAGTAATTAATTGTACCTATAACTGATAGGTATACCTATTATAGACATAATATGTGACGCATTTACCAAATGATGTTCATGCACTTGATTTGTGGGTCAGTTCCAAGGCAACCCATGATAAAGAATGCAAATATAACAATACTTTGTAACTGTTTCTAATCTAATTGAAGGCTCTATTTGTATATATAAATATATTTATAAGAACAAATATATTATATATGTGTCTGGGTGATATTCTTTGTTTGGTTTTCATTCAACTTAATATTGGATTAAACATTTATATTATCCTTAATTTTATACCGTCTCTGAACCCAATTAATTTATTCTGTCTACGTTAGCCTATATACATATTCAATAATAAATACAAACATATATATACATATATTATTGTATGTATATATTATTATTGTATGAAATCATACGTAAACAAGCTTAGTTCAAGATTTGCGGAACAAAAGTTGATTTAGACAAACGCTCAAAGCAGCCATAACAAGCTTTGTACTTCGTTATATACATATATAAGTGTATATATATATATATATATACATATATATAAATTTATATATATACATACACACAAATATTTATTTCGCTGTTTGTTGTTGATCGCCAACAATTTCATAACAAAAACAAAACGATAGAAAGCAGAATATGGCGATTGGAACTTTGCAAGAATAAAAAACTGATAAGCACAATGAACTCAACGTCAAATCGTAGCCGTATATTTATGAGTATGCCATACACACACACACACATGCACATACATTAGAAAACTAAACCTTGAAATCAACACACAGCGCCATCTGTTGTAAAAGTGTGCAAATAGACACACCTCTTTATTTGCTTGTTACGCGCGTTATTAATTGCTATAATTGTTGCTTTAGCTAAAGTGCCAATAATTTAAATTATCTTTCAGAAGTATGGGGTAAACGACAAGCGGTTTTTGTGCAATCAAAGAGCATTAACAATATTTACAGTGGGAAAAGTCGTAAAGTATATTTGACAGAGGATATCGAACTTTAGGGCGCAAGTTAAAACAAAATAAACAAGATAAAAAAAACTGTAGTCATAAATGTTGCGATAGCTTTGTCGGCCATTTTGTTTATGAGCCATTTGTAACGAATTTCAAAAACAAAACAGAATCAATAAAACGAGCTATAAAAAAAACCACAAAAAAAAACATAGAACGAAAAATACAATTAGTCTGGAACAGGTTAATAAAAAAAAGTAAAAAATAAAAACAAAAACAAAACCAAAACAACCAACGACGTGAGCAGTCACATACGAATTTGCAAAAACTGCCGGCTGGATAGCCAAATAGAGCGGAGAAAGGAGAGAGACAACAATTTGAAAATGAAGAGAGGGGCACATTTTGTGTTGAGTTGATCGGGAGGCGGCACAAGCGCAACGTTTTAACACCTTCTCTCTTTGTCGTAGAAACGTGTGGTCCGTAGCTGACCTCAAAATAGAGCTTTATTTATGCTTTGTTGTTTTCCCACTTATCTTCCGCCTTTTGCGTCTTCTTTATTCTACTCAAATAGTTGAGTAGACATGTTTATGTGTGTATATGATTGTATTTGCACTATATTTGTCGATAAACATTCAGCCGAAGCTCAGTTGCTGAATTGATCGAATCCGTCTGGCACCTGACAAGCACTTTGATGCATTGCCGTCGATAATATTCGACCTCACTTTCTAGTATCGCTTTGCTATTGTTTTTCTGTTTCGCAAGTTAGAGATTGATATTTTGCGTGATAAGTGGGGAAAAAAAATATTATTTTTTTTTCAAATGTAGTAAATAATAATAATAATCGCTTCTTGATGCCTTATAAAATGTAGATAAATACATTAAAATAATTGGATATAAATAGGTGAAAAGTCTTCAAGTCACGAATTCATTTAGTATTCAATTGAATAGTTTACGTCTATTAACTGTGTGACTATAAACTTGCCAACTTCAATTCTATTGGAATGCAATACGCGAAAATGCATTAAATAATTAACAGCAACGCAGAAATGCACGCAACACGCACACCAACCTTAGTGTAATGAAGCAATTTTCTTACACAAAGAAACACACCCACACATACATACACACACATCATTCATACGCAGTTGTAATAGTAGCAGTAAGAGCGAGACATTGATAATTTCAAGGTTAGGGATAGTCCAGTGAAAGCTAAGCAAAGCACAGGAAATGCGCACATTGCAATTGAAATTGCAATTTGAATTTCTATTTCTATTTCAATTACACTTAGAACACATTGAACAAAGTCATTTGCACAGCTGCTGCTGCACTGTGTGACGTCACTACATTAAAGGGGCTCAGTCGAACAGCCGCTGCTGCAATCCAGCTGTTGAAGGCGGAATGAACAAAATTGGCATCTCTCCCTATTGCATCAGCATATATTTAATAGATACTCTTTCAGTGTCACCACGACAACGACGACATCTTTAAGTATATTTGACTCACATTCGTCTTTGCCTTATGCCCGTTGCTTGTCAGAGACAAACTAACATATCAAAAGAAACAGCAAAAGGCAAAAAACAGACAAATAGAAACTGTTAAGTGCTGTGTCTATGATGGACTTTGAGATGCGGTTCTCTCTTGTTCGCGCGACTGTTCACACACACACACACACACACACACACACACCTTTATACGCTGTATCAAACAAATTTTTGCAAGTAAGAGAGTGAGAAATAGAAAGAGAGTGGGATTTGGAGGGTGGAAGTAAATTTACTTTAAGCGTGTATGCATGTAATAAGTTTAAAAAAAAAACCTATTAAATAAAAGAACAAAGAAAAAACTTTTTTTTTTGGGATAAATAAAAAACAATACACACACATACACATTCAATACAATTACAAAGTACACCAACGACATAAATACCCTGCAGTCTAGCTCTATATGTGTGCGGCGCGTGTGCCTGTCGTTATTATTACCGGGGGTGTGTGTGGATGCTTTTTTTTTGTGTTTTCGTTTTTTCTGTTCTGTGTTTTATGTACAGTTCGCTTATATTTGGGTTAAGTTTTTGAAGTGCGCACATTGTTTTGGTCGCCTTTTTGTTGTTATTATTATTATTATTATTAATATGTTTTGTTTTTTATTTTTGGTTTTAGGACGACAGTTCCAAAGTTCAAGTGTGGGTACAATGTACAAATCTTTATATATATGATGCTACCGACGCTTAACCATTTTATCTATATATATACATGATCTGCCAGTTTGTCATACCTATATACTCTCCTACACCTATATATATGATTGCCTGTTTTTGTTCAATTTACCACATATATATATATATATATATATATATATATATATATATATTAAATTTCTGGGGCCCACGCACACAAATTGGCACATGATCAACTTGTAGGGGGTGCTGCATATAAAGCGTTCACATAATCAAAACGAGCGTCCTACTTTTTATATTATCATACCGTTTATATAGTTAATATATATTGATAAATTATTATTCTATTTTCATTTAGCAAACTGATAGGGAAAGTGATTAGGTCTTATAAACAAAACATACTCTAAACACAATAAACAGCTGCTATCAGCAGCAGAGCGTTAAGATTATGATTCTACTATGGCCGCATGCCATATGAAACTATTGATATACACATAAAACATGCAATAATATCAATACAATACAATCCAATAACATCGTATATATAAGTGATATTGTATAAATATTTATATGTGTATATAGGGCTATAAACAAGGGGTTTTACACAATATATCCATTTGCGAGTTTTAGCAATATGTCTAGAATCTAACTATTTATTTTTTTACGACTGTTTGCTATATGCGATTTATATAATCATAATATTTACATATAGGTTGTGTAGCAAATCTAATTATACAGTGCTTAAAACTTATTATAATGTATAACTGGAATTTAAATCTTATCGCTAGAATCAAAGTTCAAGTACAGTCACACACACGCTGCCACATAGGCTTTTTTTTTAGTGTCTGTCACATTTTTTAGAAAAGCTTTGATTAACTTTGTTAGCTCTTCATAAAAAAAATATATAAAACAAAACAAAAGATAAAAAAAAGAAACTGCGACAATGCATATTTAAAAACGTATAACGATAAAAGGAAAAAAAAAATTGAAATGTTCAACGAAATAGTAAAAGGCTGAGCCTGTTTTGATAACAACCATCATTTCTTTATGGCGTATCCTGTCTATATATAGACTGGCAAACAACATTATAACAACAGTCTCCCATTATAACCCAAGCCTCCCATTACAAGTCAACCCAACCAAAGCCAACCTATTACATACCAGTCTACATTGTAACATCATCACATGAACCTTAAGCGAGTGGCAGAAGCCTCTTGGTTTGACTTACGTTTTACATTGTTTCCACGTCAGTTGCCATTTGTGTTGTGCTCTTGCCGGCAATGGCCTCGAATGGCTAAGAACTTTAACAACAGGCCCCTAAAACAAAACCTGACAGTAGCTTGGGGGAAAAAGGTCTTTAACAAATACCCTGTGTACAGTGCAGATAAACTGGGTATAACAAACTTAAGAAGCTTAACTTTGTGTACAGTTTGCACTGAGAACTAATAGGTGAATAATATATATACAAAATTGTAAATTAATTTAAGTTAGCAGCTTTCCACTTTAGCATTCAATATATAAATTATATTTAGAAAATTCTTTCTATTTTTGTATTTTTTGTGTTAAATGGAATTGCAAACATTGCTAATTAGCGCTTACTGCAGACTTGAAAATTTTAGCTTCAAGCAATTAACAGAAATTTCATGACCAGTTTATAGGGTATTTAATGGTCGAATAAACAAAACATTTCACGGTATTGTGGCAGGCTTTGGTGAGGCTTAGAACAGACTGAAAGTGCTTATAAATATACATATGTTATATATACGTTAGATATACATCTGTATAGGGTGCATATGATATATAAGTGCTGCCTATGTTGGTGGTGATATTGAAACGTCCTTGGGGGGCACGTGCCGACCATTGCAACTAGTGGGCGGTGTAGGAAGTAGGGTGGGCTCACAACAAGTATCAGACTAATAAAATTTCATTGTCAATTGGTTGTTGACTTGAAATGAAAATATGCATTTTCTGGTGGGAACTTCCGTTTTCTATATATATATATATATATATATAATATTACTAGTTTTATATTCGATTTAAGCTGACAAGCAGTAAACATTGAGCAATTGAAGCTTTACTTTACTTTCATGATTCATGGTATATGCAGCGCACAATCACGAACATAAACACGAACACAAACACTAACATATAAGCTTGAATATATCAAACTCTCTGTTGCACTCTCTTTCCCTTTCACTCTCATATGGATTTGTGCATAATCAACAGTTTGTGCTGTTTGAGAAACAAATGCTTAATTGACATTTCAATAAAATTAAATTGGATATTAGATAACGGCAATTTGCGCAGTACAGTTTGATAGATGTAAGCTATAGTAAAGCTTTATCCAAGCTTAAGCAGATCTTTTAGAAAACAAATTATAATTTTACGGTGGATAAATTGTATTTACTCAGATAAACTTTTCAGGGTCAATTGAATGCATTTAAAACAAATTATCAATTGGTACAGTATAAAGTACAGTTTACATCTAGTTTAAACAATAGATTCTCATTCATTCTCAGTTCACTGAAATTTTATGTAACTGTAAATTTGATAAGATCAAAGCTCAGAAATGCTTTGTTTGCAGCAATGTGCTTACGTCATTAAAATATCAAGTGTCTGTTATTAGACACGTATTGTTACATGTCTAAATATGTACAAGTTGATCCATACATTTATTAGCATCTCAATAATAATTCAGCAAACACAAACACACACACACACAGACAGTAAAAAAAAATGTTAGTGGGAAACGCAATAGAACTATAAAAGGGTATACCAAGTAAATGTAATGTGAACTTACCAAAATCTATAAATTGCTTTATTGAGAGCGGCGAAGGGTTAAAGCCTGAATAGAAATCCAGCATTTTTGTTAGGCTGGACATCGATGAGATGGAGGAGAGACGTACGGGAAATAAACGCATTTTGCAGCCGTGTTTTTGTTATGTGTAACGCAGGAAAATATTGAGTTTTTGCCGGTTCACAGGCGCCTTTTCGTTTATTAACTGTATTTTATATTAAGGGCGGGTTTACTAATGGTCACAGGCCAACAACTTGAAGCGTGCCTTAGGCGCAATGTCCTTCGTTCACCTTCAGCAGCCGTTGATGACGAGGATGTGAGCAAGCATAACCTCACTTTTCAATAGCCGGGCTTTTTATATATATATATAAATATATGTACTTCCTTGCCAACCAAATTTTAGACGAACAGCTGGCAACGTTTGCTGGTATGCAATTGTTGTTCTTGTTTTTCTTATAGGGTGTAATAACAACAATAAATCAATTCTACTTTACAAGGTTTTTCTTATTGCATGAATTTATATACATATGTACACATATAAATATATTTATATATTTATATACATATATACGGTAGAAAAATATTTTTATTTGTATTTGTATTTTTATAAACCGTAATAGTTTGTTTTTACTCTTTGCTAGCTTCTGCTATTCGTCTTATTGCTCTTGGTATTGTTGTTGTTCTTCTTCTTGTATAATTTCGCTGACATTTGTATGTGTGAGTGTATAAGTTCCATAAAAGCGTTTCGTATACTTGTATTTTCTACACTATTTGCCTGTATTTTGCACTACGCGTGTCATAACAATATACATATAAATATATATACACATATATGTATGTATATATATTTATTAACTTTGCTATTTATTTACTTTCTGTTCTAGATGTCTTTGTTAATGCAACGTTCTGATTCGACTAACCGGACAAACACCGCGTTCCGTCTTAATAATATGCTCCGCGTAACGAGAGACTGTTCGTGAGCACGCCGCGTATTGCTCATTTTATAGGCGCGCTCCAAAATGTATAGCGAACATGCCTATGTATACGTACGTGCTTGCGTGTGTGTTACTTTTTTCAGCTGGAAGTATTTGCTATTTAACTAAGCGTGACCGTTTGTTGCTCTTGTATAAATACCGAATGTTGCATATAAAAATACCAAAACAATTTTACCTAAACTTGTAAGTTTTTGCGCAATGAACAAATTAAATGGACTGATATATACCCTGTAATATAATATATAAAACAGCAAAGGTAAATTTAACTGTGTTCCGTTAACCAATTTGAACTGTTTTAATGTAACAAAATATAATGCAAAATTACTTTGAATGGATATTTCTGTTATTTTGAGATTTATTAATACGCTTATAAATAGAAAAGATAAATATTCATAAGTTACAGCATATACAAATTTAATTGAAATTATTTCAATTTAATTGAAATAATATTCAAAAACCTTAACGCAACCCACGCACATTGCTTTCCGCTCTTTTTAAGATATTATTCAAAATCTTTTTAAAAGTTTCTTTAAATTCACAAAGTAAATGTTTTCAAAATTTTTGATACATTTAACTATAATCCAACATCGATATTTTTTCTTTTTCCAAAAACTCCTCTCAAAATTCAACTCAACTCGCAAGCACTTTCGAGTTGTGCGTTAAGAACTAAATTAAATAAATATATATATATATATATAGGATAGATAGGTGGTAGGTAATAGATTGAAGATTGAGACTGTACTGTCTGATTTTGGTTATGATTACTTGCATGCTATACATACATATATATATATATATATATATATATATATATATATATATATATATATATATATATATATATATATATAATTATATATAAATAACCAATTAAAATTCGTACTAATACATATATGCTTGAATATGTTATGTATGTGTGTGTTAGGTAATAACTTAATTTTTGATAACAAAAAAAAAACAATTTTAAAAAAGTATAACAAACTTATTAATGGAAATACATTTTGTAGTTTCTATCTGTGATCTGGTTTAAGGAACATGATATACATATATAACTATATATATATATATGAATATATATGGAACTAACAAAGTTCAAAGGATACGCATTTTTTACATTATCATCATATTTGGTGCATGATTTTAAGGACATTATGTCTTAACAATTAAAGATGCCTTTGCTTGTACATATCTATGTATATATATACATATATATATATATATATTTATATATATATATACATACATATATATATCTATATCTATATATGAAGAATTATATATAATGTTAATATTATGCGTCTGTATATAAAATAGATACATAACAATAAATATATATAAATATGTATATATATACATATATATATATCATTTTTTAAATATATATAAATATAATCATATGTATATACATATATTGATATATATGTATATACATATATACATATATGTCTGTATGTGTGTGGGTAGATGATAACGCAACGGCGTTTCCTTTGATCCTTTAGTTAGTACAGCCCATATATATTTTTAGTACACGTAGCGATTCATGCTCATGCCCAGATCATTGCCACCACAGCCACCGTTGGGCGGTGGTGAACGATCATCATCATCGTCCCCATCGTATCCGTGACGTGTCCGGTTTTGTGTGGCACTAACATTGTTGGGCTTGGTTTCTTGTTTGAATCGTTGCATTTTTACTTCCTCGCCATATTCTCGATTATCGTTTTTAACATAATCACGTAATGTACGCGGCAAATCGTCCAGTTTCAATGGCGGCGATGATGGTACCGGTATTACTTGACCCATAGAACCATCCGATGTACGTCCACACATATTATAAAATAATATATAGGGTGTATTTGGCGAGGTTAAGCTATGCATCTCTTGTGGCTTCGAATTTGTCACCAGACTGTCATTAAACTTAAACCAGTTCTTCGAGTGGTCCGCAGCAAAGGTGAAATAATGTCCTGAATCCATGCTGTAACCGGCATGCACAACTCCAGCATACAGATCATAATGCACAGTGCATGTCTCTTGCAAGTTGTCACTGAAGCATACCTTTACAACAACCTAAAAAAATGTATAGAAAAAGGAGTTAATATTGTTTTCTATTGAATGGGTATAAATTGGGATTTATCCTTAAGTTATTGATAATAAATATACTTACACTTTCGTCATGGAACACCTTGTGCAATAGCTTAGTGCGATAATTGTACTTTTGATCATATTTAAACTGTTTGAGCGTAAGGATGAGATTGCGTGGTGGCTGTGTAATGCCAATGCGACGCTCGGCATCGCGTAATTTCTTGCAGCGTGGGCAAAAGTATTGATTGTCGCCATCAAGTTTTTCAGGCGAGCAATAATAATCGATAAGATCCTGCACTGAATAATTTGTAGTATCGCAATCATCCTTATTGTCTGGAAATGAGAGCTGAAGCTCACGGAAGCTATCTTCATTGCGACTTTCCCAAGCGCAGCTTAAGCATTTATATGTTGTTGATAATTTACCAGCGAATGTTTTATCGATAGTCGATGGCGGCTTCTTGGACTGTATATTGGTGGGTGTCTGCATGGGACCATTTTGGGGTGTTGGTGCATTTGATCGTGTATTTTGTACAGCGCAAATCTCATGATCATTGCTATTGTACGGTATAACACCAGCAGCCACAATCTGATCGCTTGCAATATCCTCCTTTAATGTTTTGGCCTGTGATACACCCGCGTCCAAGTGCTGCATGCTATGCATTTCACTGTTAATCTCATGCTCATGTAATAGCTCAAGTAAATAGCCTAGGAACTCTGAACTATCCTGCTGCAGACCGGGTGCGAAGCCAGGAGGTCGTGTAGCCTTTAACACTCGTGATGGTGTTAACTCATAACGCATTGAATGATGCATTAATGCAATCTGCTGCTGCACCTTTAGCAAAAGGAGTGAGCCGCTCTCGATAAGTAGAATCTGCCGCACAAAACTAAAACATAAGGATTTAGGGTTAATGTTAAGAACTTTACATATGAAATCATTTGAGAAAACTTACTCGCTGGTCATAGCTAAAGCCTGTAGCACACTATTCATATAACAGGTATTACCCAAATTGACTAAACCTACACGGGCATTACGTGGAAGGACATTCTCAAACATGGCCCTTGCCAATGTAAAGCAATTCTGTGAGGGCTCATACATTTGAAGATTTGTCTTAACGGGAGCATATAGATCATCGTTGTCATAGAAGCGCATCATCAGCGCAGTGGTTAAGTCAACCAATTTTTGCATATAGGATCGTGATGTTTCATCCATGTTCTTTGATTGCATTTTTATATGTTTCATAACAGACGGAATTTCTGGTAATACCTAAATGAGATAACATATAAGGTTGAGATTAGGAGACTAACTGGGAGGACTATCTATTTACCTTGTGGAATATTTCCGGCGCATGATTAATGGTTGACAACATATGAAAGACAATGGGCGCCACTTTTGGACGGAGTGCGGGAAATTTCATAAACACAAATAGAGTCTCAATGTTATCCAAAGCGATCTCATCAAGCAGCTGATACTTTTCTTGCTCCCGCAGTCCTTGTAGTAGTGCCATAATCCAAAGATTCAGATTGTGACAGAATGTGCAGACACATATCCATTTGCATAATAAATCGACAGTTTTGCGAATACTTTCATCATCAATATTAGAGTTGAACAATGATTGAACCGCTTCGACAATCAGGTCGGGGGTAAACACCTGAAATACAATCGCTACCGCACAGGATGTCTCAAATTCCGATTGCCGTATAATACAGTAGACAATGCGTAGAAATAGCATATAATAGTTCTTATTGTTAACCATGGCCAGATAGTCGCCCACCTTAACAATATCATCTTTAAAACGTTTGAGATCTTCTGGTGAGTTGCCTACATGCATGCGTGCCAAATTGTATATTACATGCTTGTACACTAACAGTGCGGCTTGATGATCGTCTGGATTGATATTTTGCAGTTTGATTAACAATCCGTTTATATCATTTTGTCTATCAGTTGCAACGCTATTATTGGCTGCTTTGGCACTTCCACTAGGGCCCTGATTGGGGATGGTGCTGCCCATAGAAATTGTTGCTCCACTGCTATTACTGCTACCACCTCCTTCATCTGATATGCTGTTGCTTTTAGCTATGTTGCCAACTACACCTCCCTTCGAACCAGCAGATGTTGATGCTACTGATGTTGTAGTTGTTGTTGTACCAGCACCACTAGAGCTTGGAATGTCAGAGGCAGCGGATGCACCAGTAGCAACATCATTTGGATCAGTATTATTCTGTTTGACAGCCATGGTATATGATGACTGAAATTTAGAAAGCCTCGTTTGCCTTATTAAATTACGTAGTTAATGGGGTTGGTGGTATTTGAGCGTCTGTTTGGCACGGGCGCTGCAGCTGTTATGAGGCCTTGGACACTGAAAGCAAAGAAAACGCCGCGTGTCCTTGAACCTTTTGGTGCTGCTGCTACGAGTCGTTACTATTGTTACCTTGAGCCAGCGGCAAGCTTTGCTTTTATTTACCCAAAACACAAGCTAACCGCAGCTCATTAATAGGCAGTAACTACGCAGGCAGGCGGAATAGTCAAAAATTTAATTTTTGTAATCTTTTTATATTTTATTTCTTTCGATAGTATTATTTTTCTTATTTAATTAATTTCCGTTAAATATCTAATTGTTGCACTTTCACGAAATTTGCAGAAACGGAGTCGACGCTCGCTTTGTTTTTGGTTGAAAAAAATTTCTAAGACGAAAAAAGAAAAATTTTTCACTGCGAACTTTTTTAACATTGGCTGCTCTCACGTTTCGTAATTTTTTGAATTACTTTTCTTACACGTTAGCTGAACAACTAAATAATATTTGGTTTACGTTTACTATAATTTTGACTGCGTCTTTAACAATTCTTTTGTAATATTTTCAGATTTGTTAAATGTTGAGTCTACTGAGTCAATGAAAAAAGTTGATACGTTCCTACTGCATGATGTGAATATGTTAATGCCAGGGTTGCTTCGATTGAAAAAAATGTTATTAAATTTGTATCAATATGTTAGTTGTACTCCCGACTGTTTGCATCAGCTTTGTTAAATTTAAAAATAATAAAAAATTTTATTGCAAGTAATACAATAAATTTAATAAAATTAATTACTTTTCTATCTTTTCTGGTTATTTTTATGGTGTGCTGCTTAACAAATTAAAAATTTTATATGAATCAGCTGTTGTATTAAACAAATAACAAAAGATGTGCATAGTAATTGTTACTGAAAGAAAGGAATTTATTGGTCATGATTCATTACTTTTTATATTATACTTTTGTTGTTTATATATAGTTTTGTTCAAACAAATTTGTTAACGACTGTTTAGCTTTAACATATTGCGCATTTTAATGTAACTTCCCATTTACATTTTCTTTTTAAATTAGTCAACATTACTTGGAATTAGTAAATATAAGATAAGCAGCAGCACTCAAGCGGGCATTGCATATTTGCTGTTACTAACAGTTGCGCGGGCGTTACATTTATTTGCTGCTGTTAAATCAGCTGTTTCGTTTCGCCACACGGCGCATCCGCATCATAAAAAAAGTCTGTGTTTATTAACTAATTTAGGCTCCCGCTTTAATTTTTGTAAACTTAGTGTTATACTAATCACGTTAGCTGTGTCAAAATGCACCCCGGGCAAATCGAAGTTAATGAAATAACAGGACTTTGGACATTTATATTGAGTGTAAGTTGAAAAATAATAAAACTTAATACAAAAATTGTTGACATAGTCCCAATTTGATGAAATTGCAGATTGATTGGAAGGATCCATGGCTTATAGGACTAATAATATTACATATACTAACAACTAGTACAGCCTTATTGACACGCAACAACACGAATTTTCAAGTTTTTCTGTTTTTAATTCTATGTATTTATGTGAAATCTTACATCCAACTATTTGCATTGATCTTTGATACTTTATTTCAGTATCCGTTGTTTATTTCTCTGAGAGCATCAACGCATATGCGGCTCAAAACTGGAATATTTTCTCCAAGCAGCAGTACTTTGATGGGAATGGCCTCTTTATCTCAACTGTTTTCTCAATTCCTATACTGCTGAACTGCATGTTACTGATAGTGAGTGCAAACATGAAGACGTGTCCATTTTTATATACTATATATGTTACTGATTTGCAGGGCACTTGGTTGTACAACTCAACACAAATGATGGCTTCGTTAAAGACAGCCCAATTAAGGGAAAGGGTGCGTAGGGAAAGAATTAGTGCAGCCGCAACAGCTGGAACAATGGATAAGCCGTTGAAGGTCGACTAGTTTTTAACTGAGCTTTTAATTATTAATTGCAAAAGTTATACCGTGTAAACTAAATCAGGTGTCCAAGTTTCTTACTTTTGTATTGCTATGTGTTGTCCTTTTTTGTAATATTAAATGACATCAAAAAGCCGAAAATATTTATAAATTTTAATTTACAATTTTTTTTAAAAATGCCGACGAACATGTTCGCTTCAATAACATAACATTATAATTGCGTTTGGTACGCTTGGCGGCTATGTTATGCTACAGTATACTAACATAGGTATGTGCTGTTTGGGCTATTGGCATTTTCATATTTTTGATATGTTGGTCACATTAGTTAGTCGGTGGTTGAAAGTAGTCAAGTGCAGCAGCGGGCGACGTATTTTTTACCGCTGCGTAAACAAAAAATTTGTTGATAAGATATTTGCATGCAAAAATACTTTGCACGAAACCAAAAAAATAAAATCAACAATTTAAGTGCGATTTCTGTATAAAAAGTGTATATTTTTATACAAGAGTAAATAGTTAAATGCGCGTAATAAGTGCGGTTTAGTATAAACTCTGTTCCCAGCTTACGACGCTCTTGTTGTATATGTGTAAAAGTGCCAGTGTATGTGTTTATAATGGTGTATGTGCGTCTCGGGCAACGAAACCCCAAGTCGTAGATAGCCCGAAAACAGAAGTTATATCTGTCTGTCAACAATATTTTGCAAGGCCAAAGTCAGCCTTAACGACAAAGGGCACAACCATATTTAGAATAAAAAACAAAACAAAAAATATATAAATATAAACTATAAACAGCAGGTGATATTTATATAAAAAAAACAGTTACACATCGTACAAGAAAGAAGCAGCAGCAGCCGCTCAAGCAGAAAGAGACCAACTTTAAGAAAAAGGGCAAAAGAGCAACAAAAAATCTGTCGCAGGGAAAAAGTGACGCATAGCGGACACACCGATACGCGAAGCCAATTACGAAAAGGTAAACAACAATTTAAATTGCAAAATTCTTGTCAATTTGGGCGTTGCGTAGCTTTTTTTTATATTTTTGACGACACCAACGTATCCAAATGTTCATTCATAAAAACGCGACGACGCGACGTAGCAGCTGGCAATCTTTATACCTCCCCCAGCCCATTTTCTCTTCTTCATCATTCGTTCTTCTCAACCAACCGCCCTTTGCTATTCTGCGTTTACACATTTTTATACTCTGTACATATAAACACTAGATAAATGGGGTATTTAATCGCTGCAAAGCTGCAAATGTCACCAGAAACTGTTATTGCCACTTTACCATAGCATTTACAGAGTATATTATAGTCGTTTAGTCTTTGAGGTATTAAAGCTTTTTGTATTTTTTGTGGTTGCTTTGGTTTTGTTCATTCAAATCAAACAATGCAATTGGTTTTAGTCGTTTATAACGCTTTACTTAACGCCCTTTTCACGCCCCTTTTCTCTGTGTGCTCTCTTATCTATTTTTGAGGTATTTCGTAATTTAATGATTTGTTTTTTTTTTTACTCTTGTGTTTGCGGTTTGCGGGAATTGGCGTCGTCGTGGGTCGTTTATTGTTTTAATTAAAAACTGCTGTATAGATCAATGGATTAGATCAGATCTTATTCCCAATTTGGCACTGGTACACCAGATGTTCTATACAGTTCTATACTATAGATAATATCCAGCTCGACTGGACTGTTTCCTCCCCTTTTGATTTACGGGGAAGAAAAGAGTTTTTTAAAAAAACAAACAAAATAAAATTTAGTAATTTAATTGTTAACTGACTTTATTTTTAAAATTATTTTGATGTATACTCTCCAACCTAAAATAATAGTCAAAAAAGATTCTTCATAAGTAATCGCCCTTCTCGAGGATTATTTGTGTATATTACTTTATCGTTTTATACTTTCTCCAGCATTCAATTTTTAAGAGCAGAAGTATCTATTTTTTATCCCTAGTAATAAACTAGGCGCGCAAAGTCGCCAAAGGCAAAGCAAACGAAAGCAAAATAAATAAATAAATAAATACGTATATAAAAAACAATCAAAATAACTCGGTGACATCATTTTGACTAATCGCCAATTTTAGCATTTGAAAAACGGCGGGTGCTGCCTCTGCCCTGTCTCTGCTGCTGCTGCTTTACCAATAAACCAACCGGTGGGATACAACGGCATTTGCAGAGCAGAGCAGTGAATGAGAAAGGGAGAGAGGGAGTAAGAGGATGGCAGTTGCTTCTGGGCGCTACGCCCGCTAATCGACGACACGGTAGTGTGTCGTCTTAGGGGAAGCAGGTGCCTTGGCAGAGCTAGAGACAGAATCACAGAATCAATGACAGAATCAGCAACAGAACTAAGACTGTGCCAAAACGAGCAGAACACGAAAAGAGCCGAAGCAAGCAATTAACGTACAGTACAGAAACGAACAATACGCGCCTAAGTCAACACAAGTCAAACCAAGCCGAGTCGAAGCGAAGCGAAACACGTCGTGCCAAGCCGAGTAATTGTTTTTCAACACCTTTTGCGGATCGCTTGCTATGAACCCGTGGACTTAACTCTCTTTCCCGCTCTCTCTTGTTGCTTTAGTAAGCGTGCGTGTAGGTCTATGTATCTATATATGTGTGTGTGTAATTGATAGTAGAAAATTTCACTTTCAATGCCTGAGCTCGAATATTATTTTTAAATGATTTGCATTTTCATACATTTTATTGTCGTAAAAAGTGTACTATAGTTATGTAATAAGGTTCAAGGTTTATTATAGCTAATACTCTTCTCAACTGATAGGAGTTAGGAACAGTTGTAAATTATGCAGTAAAAGCGAGGTAATTTTCTCTGAGAATAGAAGTATATATATATATATATATATGTATTTGTACTATATTGAATACTATACCATATTTTATAAAATTGACGAAACTTAGTATCTTTTTTTTTAAAACAAAATTTAAAGTAATTTTCACAAAAAAAAAAATTAAAAAAATTTTGCTTGAAAAAATTAATTTCCGTTTGTAGTAAAAGTCAAAACGTAAGTTTCTACAATATGTAGAAAATATGTATGAAGAACTTTAATACTGTGTATTGATGTATAGACATCAGGATGTGCAACCGTGAAAAGTTAAATCCCTTCTATATTGGACCATATCCACATCTAGCCTGTGGTGGCTGCCCCTATTACCATGGCCCGGGATATACAAGCTGCGACTGGGAAAGTTGTTGTCTACACGGATGCAATAATAATAATGAATGTTATCAAACAACGTATGAATTATCTTATGCACCCAATCGTTGTCCATATACTTCTCGATGCTGGGATGCATATGATTCTTCATGCTTAGATCCATGTTGTTCTCCATGCTGTGAATCATATTGTTCTCCATGGGGTGAACCATATTGTTCTCCATGCTGTGAACCATGTTATTCTCCATGCTGTTCACCATGGTGTTGCCCATGCTGTGAACCATGTTGTGCTACATCCTGTTGGTAGCATTCTCTGGAGCATCCTGCAGAAATTCTTCCATCATGTTCAACAGAGTTACATCGATTTATAGGTACAGTTTGACAATTTGATTGTCCCTATAGATCTATGCTCTGTTGTTGTATATTTGTTATTGTTTTTCTGACGGTGTTTTGAATTTTACTAAATGTGAAATTAGTTTTTACAATCAAGTTACGAAAAAAAAAGGAAAACGAAATTAAAAGAAAAAAGATTTTAAGATCAAATTGGATTGTGCAATACGAATCCGCATTAGTTTCCATTGAGTTGGCTTTGGAGAGGAATGATGGAGGGGGGACCTTTACGCTTCGATAGCTGGCAATCTCGTTAAGCCGGCTGTAATGCATAATGGAGAAGGTCTCCATCCGCTCTACATGATTGACTTTGCCATTTAACATATTTTCCAACCATACGGCAAGCTGTAGGTAACTTGCCGTGCAATCTATATATCAAAAGGAAATAGAAAAGAGGAGAGATATAGAGAGGGAGAGAGAGAGAGAGAAAAGTTCGTAGTGTTGAGTGGGTGGTAGGTGGGTTGCCTTTTTTGTAGCTCTATTGAAGCTGGCAAGCACACGGCAAATGCGATTACGGCATAAACGATTAATTTCATTCAACGTGGCTCTCGTTATTGTTGTTGTTGTTGTATATATAAACTAATTAAAACCATTTCCAATTGCGGCTCATACAAGCTGCTAGCAATCTATCGATAGGGCAATGTCGGCAGTCACCTAAAGTGTCCAACAAGTAGGATTGCTTAGGCTTAAAGTAGACAGCTAGGCGCATACCCTATAAAATTCCATACAGCTATACTACTTGTCATTCATACCTTATTTTGTGTGTTACGAGCTATAGGGTATAACATCCAACCATCAAAACAAAACGACGACTTCAAAGCAATTGTTGAAATGCCCTGACGCCCTCTTCAACCTGACCGTCCTTTAAAAAGGGTTAATTGTGTGACCTCTCACCCACTCTTAGCTGTGTGTTCTAAATGTATGTTTGTGTGGGTGTGTGTGTTGGTGTGTTGTTGGGTGTTTGCTTTGGCGGCTTCGTTTACCAATCTTCTTTTGGAGGCTTTCATGAGATTTTTCAATTTTTCAGCGTATAAAATTTTATTTTCTTCTTTGTCTTTCGTTTAGCTTTGTATGCTTGTGAATACAGTGAAGACTCCTACATGAATGTTTATCCTTTTGTTGCTATTGTTGGCATTGTCTTAGTTGTTATTGTTATTGTTGTTGCCGTGGGTGCGCTCCCAATTACCAAGTGGTTGTCTATCTCATTCCAACCATGCCACAACAAGCTCTGGCTATGCTCCAGCTATGCGCGCGGCTTGTGCTTGATTTTGTTTCCATTTTGTTTTTGTTTCCATTTTTTTTGTTTTTTTTTTTTCTATGTCACGCCTCATTTAGCTTTCCACAACATGAACCAAATGAAACGAATGAAACTAACGTTTCCTGGGCCACCATCCCCCGCAATGTGTCACATGAAATATGTGGAGCATGTTTTTTACTTATACTTTATACCTTTGTCTCTTGGTTTTTTCGCTCTGTTTTATCTCTCTCTATCCCTGCCAGAGGTTTCAAAATGTACTGTATTTACCACTGCACCCCGCTACAGTCACACCATATAACTTACCTTCAGCATTAGCAGCTGTATTGACAATGTTTACGTTTTGTTTTGTCTCTTTAACACTATCAATGAACTAGATCAAAAGAATCTAATGGGGTCAACGACAACAAGAAACCAATTTCAATTTTCTATTAACTTCAATTAGTTCTAACAAATTGGCAGCAAACCAATGACAGATGGGTGAAGAATCCTAAGGAAAAGCCCAATTGGAAATCAGTTTGCAGCTGAGTGGAAGTATAAGGGAAAGAATAGGAAAGCATCGGCTAGGTAATTAAGATGCCTTAGAAGATTGGGAGATATCAATTAGGGGTATATACACCATATACACCAAGTTTTAATAACATAGACTTCATAGATTGATCCTGATGAAGAGAGCAAGAGGAAAATAGTAGAAAATCCCTATAGAATGTTATCTAGGGATATCCTTTGAAAAAAGTTCTCCCTAGACTATAGATGTAGAAGTTCAGGGAGAACACCCTGAAGACTGCTGTAGAAAATGTTGTCAAAGCTTAGCTTGAGATCGAATAGAACGGATATCAATCGATTTCTATATCTTTCAGTCTCTTTGTAGCTGTATTCAATTTCTCACACATAATTTATTTACCGTTTTATGAGCTAATTACAGCAAATTTGTTTATTTTTGTAATTTCGTTTAGATGTTTGCTTTAGAAATTTGCACATCTTTTGGCAGTTTTCCTATAAAACGTTTTCCAATTGGAATACATAAACAAGGCATAAAGTTTGGCTGTGGGAAAATATTTTTGTTTAGAGATTTTCATTTCCGTTTTTCAGCATGTGCGAAAAATCAATTTTTCTCTTCTATAAAACTGAAATTATTTTCTTTTAATTGAATTAAATTTTTAAATTTTTGGATTTAACCTTTGCTGTTGCTATTATTCTATTTTTTTGTATTAAATCGTATTGATTGCTTTGTAAATACTTTTGACATGGTCAATATAATAACATATCGTATAATATATATATATGTATATATATATATATATATATATCTGTGCTATGTCTGTCAATGTGTGACAGTCGCATTTTAAATCTCATTATGAATTTATGCAAAAGAACCCAACAAATGAACCCAACAGCAAACAAAAACCTTTTTTAAACAACCAAAGCAAAGTCCAAGCAATGGTAATAAAATTTTGTCGTTTCTTTCATTTTTTTTCATTTTCATTTTTTCTCTTTACCTTTGACAATTGTCGATATTTTTTTATACCCTAAAGTTATTTGTAAAAAAAAGTTTAAAAAAGGGCATATGACACATGGGCTTGAAGTATGTGACAGTTGTCGTGGATATATAGTGTATATATAGCTTAATATATAGCTTAATGTGTAAGATAAAGAAGATTTGAAGCAGCAAAATATACAATTTACTTAGACTCAATACCAAAGACTAATTGTACTGTTAAAGCCTTGATATTTGCTTTGCTTAACTGATATATAAGCAGCGAATTATGCTGAAAGTTTCATAGATATCGGTTAGTACATATAGCAGTAAATAACTGTAGAGTTAATATATCAATATATATTATAGAGTATCCTTTACCCAAAGAGTTTCAGCTATTTCTTTTTCTTGATATTTTTCTACATTTTTACTTGGCATTGGTTCGCATTGATTGCCTTTTGGTTCTCAGTGTGTCGCAACCTCTTTGATTACGGCAGCCCCAGGGGCAATCCACCTGCACAAGCTACTCCCACTGCCACTCCAGCTCTCAGTCCCACTGCTGGTGCTGCCATTCACCCAGCCCTTATCCAATTCAATTGATATCGTTTATATATATATATATATATTTGATTGACAGTCAGCATATCAGCTGAGAGTTAAGAACTTTGCCAGAACTTTATATCTAATTGCCATATTATGCAATAGAAATACTGTAAAAATATATATATATATATAAAATGTCTTATCAAATGTCTACAGATGCTTATCAACTTAGCTGATAATCAGCTTTATGTTGGCCAAGCAAATATAGTTTCAAAGGGAAAGCTATCTATATATATATATGTATATATGTATTTGTCAGTTTGTTGGAAAATTTAAGACTGTTGGTGGAAATTAAGCATTAAATAAGAAATCCTCCTACGCTAAGAAATTGTCTGAAAACATATATATATATATAAAAAGAAATCAAATTTTGTAGCATGTTGCAAGCAAAACTCTGCTGCCACATAAGGCACTTGGCAGCCAACGTCACTTTGTGTGGGCTGCTGCAATGCGCTCCCCTTACAACTTCACAGCAGATGTATATAAATATATGACACTCTATCTAGATATATACATATATATAGTCGTATATATATATATATATATATATATATATAGTTATACTTTTAGATATTTGCTCCACAAAAGTCAAAACAAATACAAAATCTTTTGTGGCTTATTTCTTTTATGCTTCTATTTCATTTTTCCATTTTCTCTGTTGCCATTTTTAGTGTGTTGATGTAAAAATTGTTTTGCATGTTTTGCCATAGATTTGTCTATTGATTTTAACTTGTTTAAACAATTAGCTTTCAGTTTACAAATTGCGTTTTTTCCCCACTTCTCTTCTTGCATATGTGTGTTATATGATATATATATATAAAAGTATATATGTATATATATATATATAACAGTATATATGTATATATATATATACACTATTAAGACACAGCTGAGAAATACACAGCGCACATTTGTAGACACTTCATAATGTTGCATACAAAATTGACAAACTGCAGAATATCGTAATTTATGGCATTTTTCGGCTTTTCATTAGAATTTTTCCATGAGTTTTTAGATAAATAAAGTATGAATATGCTAAGGGGAAAGGAAACAGTTAAGGTAATCGAAGTTATATAGAGCATAAGAGCAACCTATGAAATGCCTTTGCTATAGAAACACTCTCTGTCGTATACGCCATACAATATTACGCATACGCCATGTGTCACACGATATGAGGTGCTTTGGGACAGCTGTTGGGAGCTAAAAGTACATCAGCTGACAGTTTGTATAACCGATTTTTATACTGTAAATGACAGACTATCTCATAGATACTTTGGGGTAATAAAAACTGAAAAAAATAGCCATAAAAATATATATACACAAAAAAAATTAGCTAAAAACTGTGTAATAATGCTGACAATTCTAGCAGCTTGTCAGCTAAGAATTTAAAATATTTCACAATAAATCATACACTATAAATCTATATATATATATGGATATATATATTTAGTGCTAAGTAAGTGCTGAGTTGGCCTAAATGCTGGCTATAATAAATCATTTATTATATATATAAAAACAAAGTACTAAAAACAAGACGTAAAATGATATTTCAGCTTTTTTTCAGCTAATGAGCTGATGCTCTTTATATATATTTTGCTCAGTGTAATTGTTTTGACCTTTTCTAATATGGCACGTACTAGTACTATTGATCATGTATATTATTATATATATATATAGTGTAATATTTATAGGCGTGACTAAATCTGTTTTGTATCCAAGTCGACAAGATTTATCTGTAAAATCTTAACAAAAAAATTAAATAATTATTTGTGAGCTAATTTTAAAATAAATGATGATAAATCCAAGTAGACTTTGTACTAATAACATGTTTATTAATATTTCTGGGTGTTGTTTAATAATTTTATTTATGTTTATTTGTTTTTAGTAGTTGTCACACCTCTAAGAGGTGTTTTTTTATTTACCAATACATATTTACCTTTTGATTCTCTCGCTTCGTGCAACTCGCGTCAGTCAATTGGAATTCACTTTTAAGTATTGCATATTGAGTGCATATACATATACATATATATATATATATATATATATATATATACATATATATTTGAATAATATTTAAAGCTTTACTTAGCTATGGAACTATTTTGTTGTGGGCGGTACACGAGCTCTATGTTTCTTTTTATTTTTTATAGCAGGTGTTAACCTCATAAAATCATATTTGATTGCAGGCAGCGACACGTTAACGAGTATCAATCAAATAGAAAAACAACTCAACAAGACAACATTTGACAGCAGAGAACAGGTTCAGTGTATATAATAGGGGTATTCCTGCTGTGTCAGTATAATGATTTCCAATGAATTCAAATTGTTTCAGTTTCAATTTAAAATATTCTACTCTAAATGTTTCCGAGAGATTTAAAGACATATTTTTCACCCTGATTAAGTGGGGAGTAGGGGTATTCCTGGTATAAAATAATGATTTCAAGCGAAATGAAAAAAATTTGCATTCAGTTCGTTATATTTATAATATAAAACAGAATTTTTAATGTTTTAATGAGAGCTTTTACTCTGGGTTACTTTTCATATTATATTCACATTGTTATTAGGGGTATGCCTGGTATGAAAATAAATATGTTTTCCCGTGAATTGATTTATATTTAAATTGTGCAAGAAAGTGTTGCATATATTAACGTCAGCCGCATATAAATTGAGTGTAAACAATATTCCTGTACCAAAGTGAGTGTTAGCAATATCGATAGAAGTTTTTTGGTAGATAAATGGGGAATATCTGGTATATAATAATAATATTTGTTAGTTAAATACAAAATAATTAATTGATACTTAAATATTTTGTGGTTTTTGTTATATTACAATCATTTCTCCCTATTTTAATAACATAAATTTATCGTTATTGATAAGTTTTTGCTATGTTTAAAGCTTTCTTTGTGCATTTTTTTTTGCAGTGTAGCTTCTGCTTAACCGTTTTGCCACCATAAACGCTTCCTTTTCAATAAAATCGATTTCCTTTGCATACAGCAAACTATTCTCTATAAGATTTTCGCTCAGTGTAGCTGCTTTTGTAATGGCATTTAGCTGGGACGAGTACATGCTTAATATGCAACGTTGTGTTGGTTGTTGCTTGTTTCGTTGTTGCTGCAAGAATTCCAGGCACTGTCAAGTGTTGTCGCCTAAAAATACTTTTATGTTTTGCCTTTAAACTTGCGAAAGGGAAGAAGCATAAAAAGAAAAGGAATAAAATGAGAATACAAAACCTTCTTTTAATCCTTGGGCGTCAACGTCTAATGGTGCTTTGTGGTGCAGCTGACGGAATGTGCATTTTCCATTATACGCAGTAGAGTTAACTTAAGCAGTAAGTAGCACGAACCAAAACCCAACCCATAAACCCACAACCTCACAACCGCACCACCCTTTACCCTCTAACCCCCAACCTACATTTACATTCACAGAGCATAGGAACCATTTGCTGCTGCAGTACATTGTCCGCCTGACGATGCTCCCGTTTCTATGCATAATTACTCCCTTTTTTTTCTACTTCATCTTCCTATTTCTATCCCTCTCTCCCTTCCTCTCTCTCCGTCGCTCTCTTATTATACTCATTCTGTGCTTTGGCATGTGCACTTGGTATGTTTTGACGTTACACAGGGAGA